>JAPYKT020000001.1:11962500-12562500 GCA_028749325.2 Caryopteris x clandonensis | reverse complement strand
TTTCTCAGATTTCTTATTTTATGCTTGGATTTATTTATTTCTTAAATAAATCTTTTAGGGTTTTCATTTTTTTTATTTTACAGTTTCTTAAGTTTTTTCTTAAGGTAGTGTATTTTTTTTTTTTATTTTAAAAGTTGATTTTACCTCATGTCAGACAATCTCATTATCCACACATTTTATTTTAATGTTCTCAAAATGATGATGTGTTTTCATTTCTATATTGGTTGAATTTCATACTCACATAAGACCAATTTCTCTAAAAGAAAATTGAAAAAAAGAACTGAAAAAACAAAAGAATAAAAGAAACATAAAAAAAATTAAACCCAAGAAAATGTTTTTTTTTAAAAGAACTTAAAACCGCTGAAATGAAAAAAAAAAAAAAAAAAAAAAGAAAAAAAAAAGCTCTCTGGAAAAAAAAAGTGAATTGAGTAGTCCAGTAATACTTAAAGAAACGCCTGCCTCTCAAATCCATTTCAACCGTGTAATACATCATTTCATTTTCTAGAATTATAATTTTCACCAACTTTTAAATCAATTCCCATAATTTGTAAAGTATATACTAAATAATGATGAAAATGTGTTTACATATAGTTTTGTAATAATTCAATAATTAACTAGCTATAAAATAATTATTGAAATTTGTAAAATAATTAGATAAGAGGAGGAAGAAAAAAAGTAATAGGCGTCAATTCTACTACTAGGGGGTTAATGTAAGGTTGGATTTATTCAAATTCGGAATGGCAATGGTCGGCTTTGGGGATGGTATTGAAAGTATCATCCCTATACTATAATGTTATTTTAACTATCATCCCCACTATCATCTCCGCTTGTACAATTAGGTACGGGGATGGAGATATCCCGTTTGGAGAACGGATTCCTTGTGAGAATTTGGGGTCTCCAATTCATTTATACTCAAATTACCACTAAATTTCTAATAATTTTTTTAAGCAACATTAAAGAAATAAAATCTAGAACAATAGAGCCAAAATCAAAATTGAAATAAACTAAAATCAAACACAACCAACAAAATTAACTCAATAGCATCATTAACAATTTAATATAAAATAAAAAAAATAAAAAAACCTAATAAGTAATAGAAATGGATACGGAAAATCTCCGATTTAACTAAATGGGGATGGTAAAAGAACGGGAACTGGTCGGAGGTATAAATACTGTCCACAACCCATCTCCATTCCGACCCCATCTTGAATTATTCAGGGATTCCCCACTCCAAAATATTCAATTTCCAAGGGATGGTTCCCTGCGCGGAAATTACCACCCCTAATCCAAGTCAAAAATTAGCCTTAGCACAAACGTGAAATTTGATCAATACATTTCCATCTAAATGATCGGGAAGAACCAATAGCAATATCTGTAAAAAATTATAATCGATATCAAAATGTGAAATTAAAATTTATTAAAGAATTATTGCAATTCCACAAAAATTCCATGTGCAACCTTATGGATGAGATGAGGTAATGGTCATCTCCATATTTATTTTTTTGTATATATTAATTGCTGTGAAACTAATTTTGGAAGCAAATGAGCATATATGTTGACTTGTTGATTGGTTGTGGGTATATTTAGGTGTAGGGTTTGCCCATTGTTTTGTTCCCGACCTATGATTTTTCAATTTATGGCTTCCCAAATAAATTAATATATATATAAAAACAAATTGTGATAAATTCGTAGGTCAACTTTGAAAATTTTAAAACATCCAAACCTCCTCCAATACAGAGATTTCAATTTTCAAGATAGATAGTCGATTAAGCTGAAACTAATTTATTATTGGTCCCATTAAATAATGGACCAATTCAATATTAATTTTTTATTTTTTATTTGTGGACCCCAATTTTCTTATTTTTAATTATATACACAAGGATCAATGATAGCTGAATCTATTATTAGTTCATCGACTATTAATTCATTTAGTGCACGAATCCATGAACTCTTCATCAATGTTCCAATTAATATATTAATTATACATTAAGGTGCATAATAATAATAATATTATTATTATTATTATTATTATTAAATTTGAAATAAATATATGTGCTGATGCTGACTTAAGGATATTAAAAAAATTAGTTTTAATGAGAGATATTTTTGCAGACTTGTGTAATAATAATCAGGCGTCAAATCAGAGAATATAATCCATCCGTTCGCATGGACAGCTCAGTTGGTTCCTGGGTGGCAGATTGCCCCAAGGACGTCCCTCCAATGTGGGGGATAGCTCCTTGTGGGCACCAGGCACTGTTCCTCCCACCTAATGGGCCGCTGAGTTACCACCAATCTCTATCGGATCGGGAGGTGGGGGCCCTGAGGGCGAGGGATTTCGCCTTTTGCCCCCAAAAGAATATAATACATCCAAAAGAAATTAGATAGTTTTCCACACCAATTAAATGAAGAAAAAATAGGTGGTGGCGTACAAAAGTAGGCTTTCTCCTAATCTACAAAACAAAATAATGCCGGCCCACAATTCCTTGATATTTCCACTTTCCACCCCAGCTTTCTTGGACCTCCCTCGTGGCCCTACTTACTCCACATCTCTCCCTCCTAATCTTTTCTGTTTTCCATTTCCTTTTTTTTATTTTTTTAAAATTGAATTCGGGATATGATTATTACCAAAATGAGCTTCTCTTCTCTTCACGGACACGTGTTAATATATCGATACATAGTTATATTGTAAAATTTTAAATAAAATAAATTATGATTTTAGTACATTATCAATGAACATGCTAACACATTTATACTGTGTGAATAGTTATCTCGAATTTAATTTTGAACTCTATTTTCTAAAATAATTGATACACGCTACTTTTAGTCTCCTCCTCTTTTGTGTTATAAAATTATAGTAAATACGTTTTTATTATAAATTATTACGAAATATTTTGTGAGTACATTTTTATTATTTTATGATCATGATTTGACACATTACAAATTTTACTCTGTTAAACTTTAAAACAAACCCAAAACATACATTAATCATTAAACTTGGCATGACCCAATATTTATACGAACAACTTTATGACATGTCCATCAAGCTATAAACAAACATAACTGTAAAGTTAAAAATTAAATCAAATTATTCATACTTAATTTGAGATTGTTTGTTAAAGCTCGTTTAAATATTGCTTGAAAAATATAAAATTGTAAAACTCAACTTAAACTGAAATTCAATAAGCAAAATTCATTAAAATAAGTATAAAAATATCAAACTATTCGATCTCGACTCATGTTCGAGTCAATTAAAGCTCGACTTGATGAAAATCAAACAACTCAAACATAATAGCAAAAGCTCGATACTTATCAAACAAATTTAAATAATATTATGTTCAGTTCGACTCAGCTCGTGTACCGCCAAAATATCGGATATTATACAACACAATACTGTGAAGTGATTGGGTAATTCAAAATGTACAGTGGACAGACTCTAATATTAGAAGTCAAGATGTACAACAATTTGTAGCATGCAAAAGATTAATTCCAGAACCTGCAGTTGCACACGATTACTGCCTGTCCAATGGAGCTAAGTCGTACGCTTTAATTTTCAATCCAGCCGTTTAGCTCTCGTAGGATATTTTTCAGTGTATGACGGTGCACGGAAGTGAATGGAAGTAGCGTATAAGAAAACAGAAAGGGAAAAATCGTGAAGATAAAAAGAAAAACAAAAAAAGGAAATACAAAAAATCGGCGAAGAGAGAGAAGAGGCGATTGTCATCCACATCTATCTATATATCATCACTTGTATTTCGGACTTGCACTCTTGGAAATCCGGCCGACTAAATTTAGGGTCTCTCTCTCCCCTTTCTCTCTCTAGAAAACCGAAGGGACCCTTTTTATCATTTCAATTATCTGTTTCTCGAATCCCTTTGTCTGGGATATTCATTTATCATTCATTCAGGTGAGATATTCTTGTTCTTGACCTGATTTATCGACATCGCTTTCAATTTACGAGTGTTTGTGTTTCTTTGAGAAATTTGAGGTTGTGTTTGGAAAAAAAAATCTCGTCTTTTGTTGTTCTTTTTTTGGGTGACTGGAGAGAGTTTATGAATTGAAGTTATTATGTTTGCTGAATTGATTGTATTTTACCTGATTTGTTTTCTGAATAATATGATGCTGAGTATTGCTTGCTTGTATGATGAACCTATAATTGAATTATGTTATTACTGTTTGTTGATGGTGGTGTTGGCTAAAGTGAACAATTGAGCTTTTGTATCATAAATTTGGATAATATCTGGATTTGATTTGGGTCATCCTCAGACTTTAGTATATTCTTTACTTGTCCTAAGTTCATTCTTTTTTATTTATCTCTTCTATGTGGAATATGAATTGCATATTAAAAGTTGGGAGTGAATTTTGTTGATCATATGAATACTTTTTCGGATATAATTGCATAGTAATGATCAAGATTGGAGTATTAAAGCGTATCATTTCTTCATTTAATTTTTTGCTTCTTCTAGCTATCTAATTGCTCTTAATTTAAGTGCAGACTCTAGGAGGAAAATATGGCACGTGCTTTAGTTCAATCAACCAATTTGCCATCTTCTGTTGGTTGGGCAAAGAATGGGCAGTTTGAGGGATCGAACAAAACGAAAAAAGCATCTACAATGCTCTGCTGTTCACAGGCAACTCCTGTAAGTATGAGGAGTTTTACAGGACTTCGTGGAGCTAATGCTTTAGATATGATGGTGCAGAGAAGTGGTCTCACACTCCAATCGAAGGTGGCAGCTTCCACCTTTAGAAAGAGGGGAAGAAAACAACGAATGGCGCCACGAGCCATGTTCGAGCGCTTCACAGAAAAAGCGATTAAAGTGATTATGCTTGCCCAAGAGGAGGCAAGACGACTTGGCCATAATTTTGTTGGAACCGAACAGATATTGCTGGGGCTTATTGGCGAGGGCACTGGAATTGCTGCTAAGGTGCTTAAGTCCATGGGAATAAATCTAAAAGACGCCCGTGTGGAGGTGGAGAAGATAATTGGGCGCGGTAGTGGGTTTGTGGCCGTGGAGATACCTTTTACTCCTCGTGCAAAACGTGTTTTGGAACTCTCTCTTGAGGAAGCCCGACAGCTTGGTAACTTCTTTTGCTTTTTCCTAATAGTTCTTTTTCTAGCAGTATGTTATGAAGCTTGCTCTTGTTGATTATTGGTGTATGTGTTTGTTCTTTAATCTCTATTCATTATCTATTGTTGAACCCGTGTCTTGCATTTGGTTTCGTAGCTGTAATAATTAAACCAAAATTTTGAAATATGTGCTTTTTAGTTAAGTTCAGCATGTGTTATATAAATGATCCAGTACTTGTATTTGGTTTATTCACCGAGGTTGATGTAAGTTTTCATGTTGGCTCTTCCTGTTGATTCAGGCCACAACTATATTGGTTCTGAGCATTTGCTGCTGGGATTGCTCCGTGAGGGTGAAGGTGTGGCAGCTCGTGTCCTTGAGAATTTAGGTGCCGACCCTAGTAACATTCGAACTCAGGCCAGTGCTTCTACTTCTTTCTTTTCTGTCTAGTCACTTCTGATTACTTTGCAACTGACGGAAGTGTTTGGGCAAGCAGGTTATTAGAATGGTTGGTGAGAGTGCAGAGGCTGTTGGAGCCGGTGTTGGAGGTGGCAGCTCTGGCAACAAGATGCCTACATTGGAAGAGTATGGTACCAATTTGACCAAGCTAGCAGAGGAGGTAAATTTCAGCAATTTTATATTTCTTATGTTAAATTACTATCAAGGCCTAATGGAAGCTGAACTTCTTGACTATTTTAGGGTAAGCTAGACCCAGTGGTTGGAAGGCAGGACCAAATTGAGCGTGTCACTCAAATTCTGGGAAGGCGCACAAAAAATAACCCTTGCCTCATTGGAGAACCTGGAGTTGGGAAAACAGCCATTGCCGAGGGTCTTGCTCAAAGAATTGCCAGTGGAGATGTTCCTGAGACGATTGAGGGGAAAAAGGTTAGCTAGTTGCAAGCCTTTATTATCGGAAAAATTGATTTTTTTAAGCTAGTAGCTAATTTATTCCTCCAGAGCATGTTGGTTACTAAACCAATGAATCGGGAAGATTGCAAAGCATTAGGAGTGCTCATATGCAAAACTATGATGTCTTGTCTATTTTGGTGTTCCACTGAACATATTGAGTGCTATGTAGACTACAAACATATGCTGATGTTCTCTAATTTTCCAGTTTCTTCCAGATGTACAGGTGTGTGGGTATTTGAAAATTTAAAAAATGTTGATTTGGGCCTCGGATAGCACAGACCAGGCTGAAATTAATTGTTTTTATCTTGTACACTTTTTGTCATTCATTTGTGTTCAGTTGTATATTGCTGTTACATGCATTAAAACATATCCGGATATTAATTTATGCTCTAGTTATCCCCTCTTTTAGTATGGATTCATGATGATACTAATCATGTTGATTTGGAACATTGACATCATTGGGGGGGTGGGGGGTTGGGGGGGGGGTGCAAAATTACGTGATCTCCTCTTTTTTTTTTTTTTATGATTTGCCATGTTTCAGTTAATTAGTGCTGTTAAACTAGCATTGCAATTTTGAAAAAAAGGTTGTTATTCGTTTTTTCTAATACTTCTATGAAAGTAGTTGACTTTTCTTTTGGATTATTTGCAGGTTATAACTCTAGATATGGGACTTCTTGTTGCTGGGACAAAATATCGTGGTGAATTTGAAGAAAGGTTGAAGAAGCTGATGGAGGAAATTAAGCAAAGTGACGAGATTATTCTCTTCATTGATGAGGTGCACACATTGATTGGAGCTGGAGCTGCGGAAGGGGCGATTGATGCTGCTAACATATTGAAACCTGCTTTAGCTCGTGGTGAATTACAGGTTGGCTAAGAACATATAACCCCATCAAATTTGAAAAATAGATGTTGATTATGCTTTGGGCTCATGATACTGGCACTCTTATAAGGGTTCCTTTAATATTGTGGCAACAAGACCTTTATTAAGAGATCTTCTTATATTCCTTATATCCTTTATCTTGATTCTCTATCTTTCACCTCCACATCATTTTGGTAAAACTAAGTTTTACTTCAATTAAATCAGGATCGAGTTCCAGTTTTCTTCACTTAAATCAGGTAGTTTCTGAAAATTATAGTATTTGTAATACTTAGATCCAATCATTATTTATTTAACCCTCTCCCCCCTCCTTTTTTCGTAGATATAATCTCATGATATTGCACTGTTTTCTTCTAAAGTAAAATCTTAGTAAAGGAGGATAAAATGTGATGTACTTGCAGTGTATTGGGGCCACCACACTGGATGAGTACCGGAAGCACATCGAAAAGGATCCAGCATTAGAAAGAAGGTTTCAACCTGTCAAGGTCCCAGAACCGACTGTTGATGAAACCATTCAGATTCTTAAAGGGCTTCGAGAACGCTATGAGATACACCACAAGCTTCGCTACACTGATGAGTCCTTAGTTGCTGCAGCTCAGTTGTCCTATCAGTATATCAGGTATGAAGTTTCTTAGTGATTTATTTATCGTTGATCATTATACTTTTCTCTGCTACTTGGTCGTAAAGTGGAATCATGTGCTATAAGCTCATTTTAGTCTGTAATTACTTGAAGTGCTATTATTATGGTCGTCTGTTTAGTTATCCTTTCTCTATTTTATTATGTTAGATGTCCCTTTTCAATCCCGATACAGCTGTACTTAGCACCTATATTTCATGTTTCAGTGATCGCTTTTTGCCTGATAAAGCAATTGACTTGGTTGATGAAGCTGGCTCTCGAGTTCGACTTCGTCATGCACAGGTAGGCTTCTCTCTTAAAACTACCAGAATCATACTCCCGGTGTAATATATAATGACGATTTGTCCTTTACAGCTACCCGAGGAAGCTAGAGAGCTTGAGAAAGAACTCAGGCAAATCACGAAGGAGAAGAATGAAGCTGTCCGAGGTCAAGACTTTGAGAAGGTATGTCACATCCTGTGATATATCCAAGAATTTGGCATTATTAGCTAATTAAATTATTAAAATAAAAAATATATAAATCTTTGTGAATCCGAAATGCTGGTACATACATATAAATGAAATGGGGCAAAAGTGAAAATAGCCATTTCACATATGCACTAAGATAAAATGAGATTTTTTCAAGAAACTTGAGATATTATATGTTGAAGACATTCAAAATATACACAAACATAGCATATCTCGAAGCTTGCAAACATGTCTTGAAGCTCAAGGCATGAGCTTCGAGATATGTTACCACCTCTGAGAAGTGGCCAAAATACATTTTAATCTTATGGAATTTGGCCAATAAATACACAATAGAAGAAATATATTTGGTTTCTGAATTGAATAATTTCAATTCATCTGTTAGGCTGGAGAATTGCGTGACAGAGAAATGGATCTCAAGGCTCAGATCTCTGCTCTTGTAGACAAAAACAAGGAGATGACCAAGGCAGAAAGTGAGGCAGGGGATGCGGGTCCCATCGTCACAGAAGTTGACATTCAACACATTGTTTCTTCTTGGACTGGAATCCCAGTAGAGAAGGTCTCAACCGATGAATCCGATCGTCTCCTCAAGATGGAGGAGACCCTTCACACGAGGGTCATCGGGCAGGATGAAGCCGTGAAAGCCATTAGTCGGGCCATCCGTCGTGCCCGTGTTGGGCTCAAGAATCCTAACCGGCCTATTGCAAGCTTCATCTTCTCTGGCCCCACTGGTGTGGGTAAATCAGAGCTAGCGAAAGCATTGGCTGCTTACTACTTTGGATCTGAAGAGGCCATGATCCGACTCGACATGAGTGAATTCATGGAGAGGCATACTGTCTCGAAGCTCATTGGTTCGCCTCCTGGTTACGTTGGTTACACTGAAGGCGGACAGCTAACCGAGGCTGTTCGACGCCGCCCCTACACAGTTGTGCTTTTCGATGAGATTGAGAAGGCCCATCCTGATGTCTTCAACATGATGCTTCAAATTCTTGAAGACGGGAGGTTGACGGACAGCAAGGGAAGAACGGTTGACTTCAAGAACACGCTTTTGATCATGACTTCAAATGTGGGAAGCAGTGTGATCGAGAAGGGTGGTCGTCGTATAGGTTTTGACCTAGACTACGATGAGAAGGACAGCAGTTATAACCGAATCAAGAGCTTGGTAACTGAAGAGCTCAAACAGTACTTCAGGCCCGAGTTCTTGAACAGATTGGATGAGATGATCGTGTTCCGGCAGCTCACCAAGCTGGAGGTGAAGGAGATCGCTGACATCATGCTGAAGGAGGTGTTCGAGAGGCTGAAAGCCAAGGAAATAGAGCTTCAGGTGACGGAGAGGTTTAGAGATAGGGTGGTTGAGGAAGGGTATAACCCTAGCTACGGGGCTAGGCCTCTCCGAAGGGCTATAATGAGGCTCTTGGAGGATAGCATGGCGGAGAAGATGCTCGCCCGCGAAATTAAAGAAGGTGATTCTGTTATTGTTGATGTTGATTCTGATGGCAACGTTATAGTTCTCAACGGGAGCAGCGGGGCCCCTCCGGAACCCTCTCCTGAGCCGGTGACCGTGTAGATTAGTTTTCAACTATATGCACGTTGTATTGTGGCACTAGGAAAGGATTTTGAATTTACACTTGCATGTTAATTATGGTAATTCTTGTTTCACTTTAGACATGTTAATTATGGTGGTAGTTGTTGCACTAGAAATCGATTTTCGTAGTCGATTATAGTTTGTGTGGTAGCTGTTCTTGACGATTAATAAAGTGGCATGACGTTACTATTGCATATTTGCACTGGCAACAGTGAAATGCTTGCGAATCTACTTCAGGCTGTGAATTCTTTTCAACTTATGTAAGATAGTGAATTTTTTATTTGGAATTGGAAAATGTCAAAATCGTACTTAGGGAATTTCTCAATTTACCTTTTGGTTTGGGGTGGTTAGCAAGTCAAGAAAATAGGGATGTCTTGGATATTGTTTTGGTTCGGGATAATTCAATTTAGTTGAGTGGTCTCCGATATTTATTGGTTCGGAAAAATTCGATTTAGATTTGAGTTGGACAGTAGATGTTTTTGTATCAACAAAGCTAAACAAATAAATTACATGTTAATTAATTATAAGTGAAAAATATTATACTTTAATGCTGTATCAAATTAACTTTCAAAATTTTAATTAACCTATATATAAATTGGTTTTTTTTTGTATTATAACCAAAAAAATATTTTAAATAACGGATACATTATCGAACCATTTTGATGTTTTCAGAAATAAATATTATATATTAGATTAAATTTCATTAAAAATATGTAATTATTGTAGCCTCTGGTGGAAAAAAGTGCGCAAAATAATAATTATTACTTCAATTAAAATAATTTAGGAGCTGTTGAACAAGAAGTCGTTGTAGTATAGTGGTAAGTATTCCCGCCTGTCACGCGGGTGACCCGGGTTCGATCCCCGGCAACGGCGTTAATTATTTTATCTATTATTTTCCTTTCCGCTTTATATAATTAAACATGTTCCGGTGAAGTCTATGAGCAATTTTAACATTCAACTATATATATATATATATATATATATATATATATATATATATATATATATATATATATTGCCTTAAAACCTGTAGCATTTGTGGAATCTTAGAAATCCTGAAATTTTTAGGATACTAAAAGAAATTCTGATAAAATAAAATTATTTAATAACTAATATATTAGCAAAATAATCTCTTCAATTATATTAGTGTAGATATTTTAGTTATAATTAGATACAAGAATGATGTGATATGACTTATTCAAAATGTGAAGAGAGAACTTAATTAATAGAACCTACTTGCGGGGACTATGTTGCAGGTACTTACTACAAATAAATGAGGGGATGTAATCTTAACATTACACACATTTAAAATGAATAGATAATTATTTTCATAAATGTGAATATGGATGTAATTAAGTGTAGATAGTAGACGAACCAACAAGTCATTAACCCAATCTAAATACTAATTTAAGCTAATTATGTTACAGCCCCAACTCCCTAACCCTAGTTTCTCGAGGAACCTTCTTTTATTGGATATTCTCTAACCTACACTAGGTGCGTGCATGCATTTTTTTTTTAATCACATATTCATATACAATCATACATATCTATTTCAGATTTATTAATATATGGTAGAGAAATATTCTAGATGCATTGCACTTGATGCAGGTAAATATAAACCCTTATTTTGTGTAATAAGAAATAATCATCAGAGAAATGTGATGTTTAATATGAAAATGTAGGTATATGGTACCGTAATCAAATAGATAAAATCTAGAGATTGTTATTGTTATTCTTGTGGCCCACTTAGTGTGACCCATTAATATATTTTCCTAACCCAGCCCAAGCTCATGACAACCCTAGGTCTATATATATTTGATGAAATTGACCAGGATCGACATAGGAAAATCAGAATGGTATTTTGTCGTCTTTCTTACTTTGTATTTAACTGGTTGGGATACACTTGTGTGTGTAAGAGAGTGATAGTAAAGTTACCGGGTTTTGGGTGTTGGTTAGAATTGAACCACACCATAGTATCACTGATCATAAACAAGGAGAACCGCGACCGGATCCGGACCCGTGTCTATGAGATATGCTGAGATATGAATATGAAGATTTTATTTAATTTGTTTGTAGCTTTGATATATATCTTAAGTCACAGATGGCAAGTAGAATTCCGATCCTATATTCAACGGATCACTTTCTTGTACTGTATAGCTATACATTGGATCCTTCCCATCTTTTTCCTTTATGTGAGAATTTAGCATTTTGTCTCAAAACCTATTTGTTCTACGTCAATTTTATCATGGTACCAGAGCAGGTCAATTAAAGATCCTAAAACACTAAAGCTTCCATATATTATTTTCTGGAAAACATCAAATGGCGAAGGACGGTGACAGTAGTACTGGAACCACCATTGATGTGATGTCCCCCTATTTCATTGGTTCGTCTGATAATTCAAGTCATGTTTTTGTTATCGATCTCCTTAGCAATGGAAACTATGAAGATTGGGCTGAGGAGATGAGAAATTGTCTCTTTGCAAAAAAAAAAAACAAATTTGGTTTTGTGGATGGATCTATACTAATGCCACAGGAAGGCTCCTCTGAATTTCTCTCATGGAAGTGTTGCAACGCCATGGTCAAAGGTCGGTTCATGGTGGCCATGGACAAGGAAATTCGAAGCAGTGACAAGCATGCAAAAACCACACATGACATATGGAGTGATCTCGAAGAGAGGTTTGGGAAAGAGCATATGAACTCAAGAGAAACCTCACCCTCACTCATCAAGAAAAGATGTCTGTATCAGCGTATTACGGATGAGATTAATTCAGTCTCAGCAATTCCAAAATGCACGCGCGGCAAGTGCACTTGCAACATGTCCAAACTTTTTATTGAAATGAACGAGAATGAGCGAATCTATGAGTTTCTCATGGAGTTGGACGATGTTTTCAACATGGTCAAGACCCAAATCCTAAATATGAAATCAACGCCAAGTCTTGGAGTGGCATATAACCTTGTTGCAGAAGACGAGCGACAATAATTAATATTAGGCTCACGAAGACCAACCGCTGATGGCGCTGCATTTTAAATACAATGGGAAACTAAGAGCGACATGGTGGCGATAACAAATCTCCTCCAAAATGTGATAATTGTGGGAAACATTGGCATAACATTAAGAGTTGCTACAAGATCACTGGGTACTCAGAGAACGGCCGAAAACCAAGGACGTTGAAAGGGAAAGAAGCAGGTAAACTTTTTGAAAGGACGCCGACACATAGGGCTGCAGTCGGGGATGCAGGTTCCACAAACTTGAGTCCTTTATTAGGTTTTACCACCAAACAATTAGCTAATTAAGGGATCTCCTTAACAACAACGTTGATGCCTTCTCCGCACCTTCAATAAATATGGATGGTAAGATCTATTTTGGTACACAATGGGCAATAGATTTTGGGGCCACGGAACATATTACACATGAAGAGAGTATCATTAAATCTTTTATTAACACAAATGCAGAAATACCAGTTAAAATTCCCAATGGAGATAGAGTGTCGGTTCAATGTATTGGTACCGTTGATTTGCCTAATGGTTTGAATATTGTGCACGTATTGCATGTGCCAGATTTTCAATGCAATCTTCTCTCAGTTAGTTGACTCACAAAGGATCTCAATTGTGTAATGACGTTCTTTCCTAATTTTTGTGCTATGCAGGACTTAGCTTCGAGGAACCTAATTGTAGTGGGTAGGCAACGTGATGGTCTATACCTTCTAGAGCCCATTGATGATAGTTGAAAGGCGTTTTTCAGTGACAATTGATTTGGAAGTATGGCATAGGATATTGGGACATGCTTCCAAAGTGAAACACCAAAGTATTTCTCCTTCTAATAAAGCTTTGAATGATCTTTGCGAACCTTGCATGAGGGCAAAACAAACTAGAACACCCATTCCTTCTAGTTCAAGTCAGTCCGTTGCTTGTTTTGATTTGATACACTTGACATTTAGGGTGGATATAAAACTGCTTCTTTTACAGGGGCATACGATTTTCACACTATTGCTGATGATTACAATCAAAGTTTGGGTTTATTTGATGAAACTTAAGTCTGAGGCGTGCATATATATCAAATTGTTCTGTAACATAGTGAAAACACAATTTGGAAAATATGTAAAATGCATTAGAATTGATAATGGGTGTGAATTCCAGTCTCATGAAATAATGAATTACTATATGCAATCTGGGATTGTTCTCGAGACTTCTTGTGTTCATACACCACAACAAAATGGTGTAGTGGAACGTAAACATAGATACATTCTAGGAATTGCTAGGGCATTACGTTTTCAAGCAGAATTGTCTATTGCTTTTTTGGGAGAATGTGTGTTAATGACTGTTAATATTATAAATAGACTTCCTTCAAAAATCCTTCAAAATCGTTCCTCATATGAGATTTTGTTGAACAAAAGACCCAGTTATGAACACTTAAGGGTGTTTGGTTGTCTTGTTTATGCAAAAGACAAAGAAGGGAAGGGAAAAGTTTGATGAGAGGGAGAGGTTGTGCATTTTTGTGAGATACCTACATGGACAAAAGGGTTACAAAGTGTATGATGTGAAGAGCAAGAACATATACACTTCTCGTGACATAAAATTCTATGAGAATATTTTTCCATACGCATCTTATATTGATGAGATTCGATACAAGAGAAACAACTCTTGGAATGATGAAACTGATTGCGATCAATCGCAAAATAGTAGGATCATTGGGTTATCGAATGTGGTGGTGAAAATCATGGTCAGGCAGGAAATGGACGAGATGGGACAATGAATTCACGGCAGAGCAAGAGACCCAAACGACAACTGTCCCATTTTCAAGAGTATGAGGTTGATTTGCCAAGATCTATAGACCACACGCAGCCCACACCCAACTCGGGATCCTTAACGGTACACTCCTTTACTAATTATATCTCTTATGATAAATTTTCTTATGCTCACAAATGTTTTTGATTGCCATTAATAAAATTGATGAGCCAAAATTCTACTCATAAGCAGTCAAAATGCAACAATGTCATGATGCGATGAAAAGGGAGATTGAAGCATTAGAAGCAAATGGAACATGGAGCCTCGAAAAATTACCTATGGGCAAACATGCGATTGATTCTAAATGGGTTTATAAGGTGAAATATAAATCCACGTGAGAAGTCGGACGCTATAAGACACGACTTGTTGCTAAAGGTTTTACGCAGATTGAGGGCATTGATTTCCATGAGACATTTACCTAGTGGCAAAGCTGGTTACTGTTCGTAGCTTGTTGGCAGTTGTAGTCAAGAAAATGTGGACAATTCATCAGTTGGACGTAGATAATGCATTTTTGCATGGTGACTTGATTAAAGACGTCTACATGAAAGTTCTGCAAGGCTTCTCCAACAGAGGAGATGCATGAGTTGTAAATTATACAAGCCTCTCTATGGCTTGCGACAAGCATCGAGAAATTGGTACCACAAATTTACTCATGCCATTCATGCAGTCGGTTTTAGATAAAAATTGAAGAGTTCAAGACATATTTTGATCACAAATTCAATATAAAGGATCTAGGTCCTTTAAAGCACTTCTTGGGCATCGAGGTTGCACGTTCAACTAAAGGTGCTATATATACTGAGTCAACGTAAGCATACACTTGATATATTAAAAGATTGTGGCATGGAGGGTTGTCATCCCAGCATGTTCCCCATGGAACCAAATACTCGCTACGACCTTGACAAGAATGGTGTTGATGTAGATGTGTTGCAGTATTGTCGTCTTATTGGGAGACTTCTATACCTCACCGTAAGGAGACCTGACATTCTATATGCTATAAATGTATTGAGTCAGTTTGTATCATCACCACGACAATCACATATGGATACGGCATTGAGAGTCACACGATATCTAAAAGGGACGCCTGGACAAGGCATCTTTCTACCTGCACGTGGAAACCTGTCTCTCGAAACATATTGCGACTAAAAATGGGGTGGTTGTTCAATGAAGCAGGGTTCCAAAACAAGCTATTTTATCTCATTCGGAGGAGCTCCCATTTCATGGCGAACTAAGAAGCAAATAGTGGTCTCACGATCCTCTGCCGAAGCCGAGCACCGTGCAATAGTGACCACCATGGAAATCTTCTGGCTCCGTTGGTTGATGTTTGATATAGAAGCACAACAAACAGAGCCAACATCATTTTTTTTGTGACAATCAGGTTGCAAGACATATTGCTAATAATCCAGTTTATCACGAGAGAACGAAGCATGTTGAAATAGATTGCTAACAATCCAGTCCGTGAACGTGTTGAACCCAAGGACGTCGAGCCTAAAAAAATTACCAAGTCTGAGCAGATTGCGAACGTGTTCACTAAAGCACTTGGGTCCGACCAATTTTGACGGCTAGTTAGCAAGTTGGGGGTTCACAATCTTCACCTTCCAACTTGAGGGGAAGTATTGGAATATGCTGAGATCTGCACTTATCATATGCAGATTTTATTTGATTTATTTTTACTTTAATATATATATATATATATACACACACACACATGTTATGCAATAGATGGCAAGTAGATTTCTGATCCTATAATCAATGGATCCCTTGCTTGTATGTATAACTATACATTGAGTCCTTCCCATCTTTTTTCTTTATACGAGAATAGAGCATTTTTGTTTCAAAACCTATTTGTTCTACGTTAACCAGATGTACGAAGGGAATTCATAATTTTATTGTCTTCGGCCCCTCATCTGTACAAATTCAGTACGCCTTATGTTGCCCTTCCTTATATAGTAATGAAAGGAGTACATGATTTGGGCAGCCACTGATATTCACACATGTGGCAACTTAAATTTATAATGAAACGCATTCCGACTTTCTTTGGGATGTATATTTCTTAAATATCTATTTTCTTAAACATTACACCAAGTCGTTGTAGTATAGTGGTAAGTATTCCCGCCTGTCACGCGGGTGACCCGGGTTCGATCCCCGGCAACGGCGCTTCAAGCTTTTTCTGGTTTTCTATATGTTGGCCATTGGATATGTGCGAATGAAAAGATATCATTTTCAATACTTTTTTTTATTTTTCACACCGATTTCATTTTGCGACCATGTATATACACACACACATATATATATATATATACATATATATATATATATATATATATATATATATTAACTTTATTATACTAGTATTGCTTTAGTGTGATACACTATTTTTAATATATTTAAATATTAAATAAAATATATTAAATATAATTTTGAGTTTACTTTTATTTAAAAATATTTAAAATATTTTATTATTTTATTGATAAAAACATATAAAAAATTAATTTTATATTTTTTATGTTCAAATAAAAATTTTGTTTCTATAATGAATAGAATTATTGTATAAAATTAAATTATTTAATATTTTAAAATAAATTAATTAATATTTATTTGCGGTGTAAATAAAATACAACTAATATAATATACTATAAATATGAAATCGGACTCCAAATTATCAACAAAAAAAAACAATATTTTTTGTATCTATAAATTATTTTAATATATGCGAGATGGGTGTAAAATTGAAGATCGTGAATAAATGGTTAATTTAATACATTATTTGTAAAAAGTAAAGTAGAAACAAAAAATAGTATTTACATTTTAACAAATTAAAAGAAAATTGTTCTAAAGATAAAGTGCAACTAATTAAAAGTTGACATTATCATTTTTCAAAAATATTTTTTTAGAAACTAAAAGTTGACGCAAAAACTAAATTTCGATTATTTTATTATATATATATTGATATACATATATATATATATTATTTTATTATGTAATAAAGTCTTGTTTCATTAATAAATAACATCGGTTTGATAAAAAAAAAAAAAAAATCTGATTACAGAACGGAAACACCAAAAATCCATATTAAAAATCCATAAATCTCAGTGGATTAATTCCCTCAAAAAAGAAAATGGTTCAAGAAGTCTTGCTAGCAAGGTTGTCGATCAGATCTGCTGCTTCTTGTATACATGTTATGTTGTCTTGGTTCTCCTCTTGCACACTGATGTTGAACTCTTCTTCCAACCCCATCACTATTTCCACCTGCACACACGCGCACATAATGTGAAATGACTCAAATACCCTTTTTGGACGGCATAATTTTTCAAAAAATCCTCAAAGATCCGGCAGCTTTTTATGACAATGGCTTTTAACTCGCTAGAGTTATAATAAACTTCCCATCTCACAACTAATAAATAATTTGGTCAGTATGCAGATGATATTCTTTGTAATTTTGTTTATGGGATATGGCCTAACTTAAAGGTCCAAGGATTATAAATTGCTTGAGCCACTTTGAGCAGCTTAATTTCTTTGTCTTGTCTTGAGGGATAATCTTTGTTCTTGATCTCAGAGTTGGAATCACTGTGATAATGTTCAATATATAATATTTAATTTTATGATATTTTTATGATGAATTATAACTTTTGATTTTTGTTCAATTTATACATAATTTTACTATAATTTCAAAATTTCGTAAAAAACTGTGATATTCCTAGTTTCACTTGCCATGTGGATAGTCCAATTACTATGAGAGCAATTTTTAGTGGATTTTGAAATTTTTGTGAAATCAAGCATAAATTAGATAAGATAAAAAGTAGATCAATGTCAAAATTGTATATAAAATTAGAGATTATATATTAAATAGGAACTTAAATTAAAAAAAATTACTATTAACATACAAACATTACATATTACTGGTTTTTCACTACGGTTGGGCGTCTTTCATTTTTATTTCAATACTTATAATACATCAACGTAATTATTATATATACATAACATGTATGAATAAATTTGGTGAAGAAGAAATGAAACACAAAATTAAATAAAGAATATGTAAGAAAATTTCCAAAATGGGAGAGAAGACATAAGTGTGATGCATCATGCATGGATGGAGGGTTCTTACAGTGTCAAGAGAATCAGCTCCAAGTTCAGAGAATGTTGTCTGAGGAGTAATTTCTTTCTCAGGAGCTAAAGCCAGCTGCTTCCTCACTATCTCACACACTTTGTCCACTGTTTCTTGCTTTGCCTACACCCAGCATCCTTCCATTCATCACATTTCTACTTTCTCAACACACACACACACACACTTCCAACTCAGTACCTCTTGTCAGCACCTGCGACGTACAGACAGTCGCATGACTTGCGTCCCTGCCACACCAGCAGGTGCTCACGTGGGAAGCATATGTGCAAAAGTAACACTATTTCCATATATTAGGAGATGGATAAATCTATATCTATCTTACCGCACAAATTCGGAGGCGAGACGGTCGGATAGGAGGGAAACCAGCTGTCCTCCTCCCCCAACCCATTGACACCATTCCAAGATTCTTAGTGCTCATCATCATCTGTATGTCAAAAACAGAATATGGAATCACCAACCAACAAGTTTCTTTAAGTTCTGAATCCTTGCAAAATCTCTCTCTCTCTCTCTCTCTCTCTTCTTGAAGCAGTTTAGTGTGTTAAAAAAGGAGTTACAAGACCTACATTGCTATCTCGAAGTTAATATTAAATGCTCTATTTCTGTTTCTTTTTTGTATTAGTAATTTGATGGAAACAAGAATGTTCGTTACGGAATATGAATCTCAACATTAAAGAAAAAAAAAAAAAGGCATGAAAGAAGTGTGGTTGAAAACATAATAATCACCTGGTTATTAAGTGTGAGAGGCGAGGGAGTGGAAGATAGGAAAGTAGCAGAAAGGGAAGCCATTGCAGAGGAGAGGGAACAAATTAGATGTATGAAAGGGTGTTTATGAAGGGGAAATAAAACATACGAGTGGTGAATATTAACTCTATCAACTGCAGATCCTATCCAAATCCAAACTTATTTGTCATCAACTTGGACACTTATTGGGCCCACCTTTTCAACTTCATCTTCCATCAAATTTTATTACTATCTTTTGATTTTAACTGATATCCGAACAAGTTCGACTATATCTATACTTTTCTTATTTTACGTATCTCTTATAATTAATTACAATATATCTTACATATATTGAAATAAATAATTATATTTAAAACATAAAATATAATTTTTATAAATTGAATTATTTTAATTTTTTATATAGGTTTTGAATTTGAATAAATAATATATTAATTTTTATATGAATTTAATCTACAAAAATATACATAACTTTTTATAAAAATAAAAAAAAATTAATTATTAATTTATATAATATTATAATTTTTTGTTTAACCTCATTAGTTTTTCGTAAGTTAAAATATTTATATTTAGTTTGGGGACAATAAAAAATGTGCTTGAAAATAGCGTACAAATTCATTATTTAATAAAGCTAACTTTATAAAAATTAATTTAATATAACAAACTATTTTTAAATTGAAATATACTTATATATATAAATATAATTGATAAAATATAATAAATTAGGTACATTTTCATAATAAAATATATTACATTTTGTGTATTGCACGGACGAACAAGTAATTTACGCTAATTTAAAAGCATAACCAATTATAATGGTAAAATCTTGCCGAATATTAGTTTTCGAATCTGAATTTTTTGGCAATTTTCAATAAAAAGAAAATATCATAGGCTGGTAGTTTGGCGATAAGTTTGAATGTAATTTTTTCGTTTTGATTTTTTTTTTAAATATTTAAAATATAAATGGCATTTTCAAATATTTTGATTAATAATTTATTGAATTAATCATTTTTCCAAAAAATTTAAATTTACATCCATATTGTATATTTTAAAATAAGATATTAAATTAAAAAAAGAGAACTACTTTTCGCTCTATTATTTGAATTAAATTTCTATATATATTATGGGGATTATTTGTATAAATTTTGGATTGGCGAAAAAAATTAAATACATACTCTGTATTTATAATTTATAAAATTATTTTTATATTAAATAACTATACTTTTATCATTACTAATATAACAACACAGCTCTTTATAAATAGTGAAATTCATGCATTGATCGGATCAATACTAATTTTAATAATATCCTTAAATAATAGTGATTTTTTTTTCAAATGTTTTTAACAAAATCAAACTTACAAATAAATAAAAAAACATAAAATAAAAAATTGATTTCTTTTAACAAATTGTACTATTTAGTGGCAAAAAAAAAAAAAACATATATCAATCAAACACACCTCACGGGAAAGAGGATAGGCCCAATCCAAATATTTATTTGTTTTAAGTTGCGGATGATGATCAAATATTCTCTCTCATCCAAACACTACTAATTGATGATATCACATTATTTAACATATTCATCCAAATATGCTACGAACACCAATATCCCAAAATAAAATTGTGATTCTGTACTTCAATATCATGGAAAAAAGCTGACAACATACTAGAAATTTACAATTAATTATTTTTTCCTATTAGAATGGCCACAATATTCATTCAAAGAAAATGAGAAATTCTAACAAAGACAAAAATCTCCCTCTTTGGAACTCAAATACAACAATTGCATACCCAATTTCCATTACAACCCACAACTCTCCAAATGAAGGAAAAGATTCATAGAAAATGCCCTGCTGTAATTGAAAGTTTATCATGTTCTGCAACCTCTTTGCACTAGCAACTACAGAGGGGTAAGCATCCATCATCTTGCAGCGCACCCCTCAATACTTGATGGTCGGGTATTAAACACAGCGTGCTGCACAAAATCCACTGCATCGAGCCACCTAGTTTCTGAAATCTTAAATAGAAGGCGTTTCTCATGATCAGTTTCCATGAGCAGAACTAAACCAGTTCTCGATTTATATCCAATCCAAGAAAACCTTGTCTGTCAACAGTTTTCTGCAGTTATACCTGCAAATAAGAACCACACTAAGCATATCATGGATCATTTTGGTCCAAAGAGAGTAATGACAGGGAATACTAAATTAAATAATGCCGTCATGTGAGATTCTAATAATTCTGTGTATCAAATGCACAAGATTTGACTTACATATTTGTTCGAGATGGATCAGATACACAAGATTGAAGCACATGATGCTAATCTCTGTCAAAGGGCAATGATATATATATATATATATATATATATATATATATAAAAGCTCTGTAAAATATTTAACACACGTGTGGGCGTGTATTTTCAGTAAAAGCTAAACAGTTATCTTCAGCAAAGAACTGAAGCTACTCTCACTTTTTAGCAATGAGGTGCAGTTCAAAATACTACAGCAGTATATTACTTATTCAGAAGAAGAACAACAATTGCAGAACAACTACAATGATAAAGTTCAAATATAGATGAATAGAGGCTAACGGCAAATTTGATTCGCTGAAGCTGAATAAAATAAAACACAAGATGCAGCATTAGGTAGGATTCGAAGAACTAAGGATCAGAGCAGATAACACCTGGTCTGCATTTGGTTGGGAAGATTCAAAGATGAACTTGAAATCCATAATAGCAAATCCATTGGATGGACTCAATATCCCCTCTAATTTGGATGGATTTGAAATAAAACTCAAATCCTTGCATTCCAAATGTATCAATCCAAATGGATCTTGCCCCCCCACCCGACACTCGCACAAAGAAGGATAACTCTTATTACAATCAGACAGACATCACATGCAAAAAATGCGACCCAATCATAAAGATTCAAGGCATCATAGAGCCAAGAACTACAAAAGCACAAATTCTTCAGCACACATCAAGTTTTTCATAAGCAAAATGAGTGATCGTTAGATTCCCATTAGTTACTAATGAGAACATTCGAAGTCTTCAAGACTGTATACAGAGTTTGTGCTTCATATCAATGTGTAAAGAGGAAAGTAATACTGAATAAAAAACAGATGCATTATTTAAAGTGAAACCTCATGTTCTAGTCGACCCAATTTGCAATCATCTGGTCCAACAAATCCACCACCTCCTTCGAACGAAGAGTACCACCATCACTGCCAGAAGTACCACGTTCCAGAGCCGCATTAAGCTCCAAAGCTTCCCTAACCCTAGCCTCCCTTAACAAGCCCCTGTAAACCCACATTCTTACCTCGCTCCCTATTACCAAATTCTCACTCGCCATTACCCTCACAACACGAAGAGAATCCAAAAGCATCTCATTTTTGCAGAACCCATTAATCAAGACAGCGTAAAATTCCAAATCCGTTGCCACCCCACCCGGAAAATCGGGCCTCAAAACCCACTGGAAAACCTTAACGGCTCTCTTCGGGCAACCCTGTCGGAAAAAAGAGGAGACGAACGTTCTAGCGATGGGCAATAGGAAGAGAGGGTTCCCTGTGTTTGGATTGTACTTGAGGGTGTTGAGTAAGTGCATCGGGTGGGTGAGGTCGGGTTCAGCAGCGAGCCTGTTGATGAGAGAGGACAGCGAAAGTGAACTCAGTGGTGGATTTGCGGTGGAAATGGCGGCGGAGACGAGGCTAATGGCCTCTTTAAGGTGGTTTGAGGAGCATAGCTGTGGGATTACGGCGTTGATTTGGTTCACTTCTTCTTCGGTCAAGGCAGCGCCGCTATTGCTAGTGGTACAGGTTGAGGTTTCTCTGATTGCTAACGGTAGAGATGAGAAATTGAGGGGCGGGTTCCGACGGAAGAGCCGTAACTTCTCCGCCACGTATTTCATGGCGGCTGCGGCGGCGAGAAGCGTAGGCGGAGAGGAAATGGAACAAACTGGATTTGCTGGATATTTCAGCGCAGTAAATTAGTTAATTACTCTGACCAAAACAATTTAATAAGATTGAGTCTCCTTATACATCAAATTTACGTCTAATAAGATTTAAAATATTACTCAAGTTTAAATTATTACTTCAATTTTTTTTCATCTTAAATAATATTTTAAATCATATTGTAGGAAGACACGACGTATAATTTAAAATATTACTTGTTTAATAATAAAATATTTATAATTTTTAAGTTAATTAATCAAGACTATTACATTTTAAGTAAAAAATAATATTTTATAGTTAAACAAGTAATACTTTAAATTTGGTTGCACGTCCACCCAATGCACATAACTTTTTGCAATTTTATTATATTAGTATTGTTGCAATTTGTAGTATATCAAAATAAGTTACAACTATTCTCAATTTTGAATTATCTAAATAGCTCGTATAAAATTTTGAACAAAATTAAGTCTTAAAATATTATTTGTGCTCAGCCCTAATTTTCAAACATCTATGTGATTGTTTAAAACAAAAACGTTCAAAATTTACAATCAAACAACTTAGAAATCAATCATTGGTAGTACTTAATAAACATTACTTCATTTATTCAACTCTATAGTTTGAACAAACTTGAGTTTGCATCGAAGACTGCTTGTTCTGCAGCAAAACAAATGCTATGTGATAATGTCTTCTTCGTTTTATTTATTTATTTATTTATTATTTTTTTCTAGCAAACTTATGCTTCACCTTCCTCCCCCTCTTTCTTTTATGTTCTCATTAGTCATTAGCGTGCGTGCACACACACCGAATGACACCAAAATGGACGGGCGGTGGGAAGAAATATGGGGACAACCCTCACATCTATAACGGAGGTCGTTCGGCACAGACGATGGGAATGAGATGGAGTTGTTTTTTTTTAATAATTAAAAATCGTAAAATTATCATAAACCGGGTGTACTTTCAATAGAAAAAGAAATTATTTCAATTTAAGTAGGTGTATTTAATTATCGGAATGTATTGAGATGATTCGTGAATTCAAATATCCACACCCATTTAAAAAAATAAAATAAAATATATTTATAATATAACTTTAAGTTAATTCATATATAAAACCAAATCATTAAATTTTTTTACTTCTTATTGTTAAAATCACGTAGAAAAATGTAACTTTACATAAAAAAATATATATTGCCCATTCCAAACTAGAAGTCTTGTTTCTGTAAAATTAATTAATTATATAAAAAATAAATTATTAAATACTTTTTTAAAAACTATTAATTAATATTTATATGCAATTCAAAATTAATATATTATAAAAAATATTAATTAATTTAATTGCGGTACAAAATCTATACAAATAATTCAACTCATAATAACTATTAAAATCTAACCCTAAATAATCAATCAAACATAATTATATATTTTATATCTAATAGCTCATTTTAATATATATGATATGAATAAAAAATTAAAGATCGTAAAAAAATATTTACTTTAATATATCACAGAAACTAGAGGAGAAATTAATTTTTTTTCTATTTTAACAGATTGAAAAAATAATAAAAGTTAACCAACCGAATAAAGTCAGACAAGTTATTTTTTAATAAAAAATATATAAAAGTTCTATTAAGAAAATTTCATCATTATAATAGTATAGATTATGAGAGTATTATGCGTCAAAATTTCATGAATTAATTAAATTTATTAATATATTTGTAGAATTCATAGTATTAATTTTTTATTTTTTTTAGATTTCACCAATACTTTTTTTTTTTTTGTAAATTTGATAAATACTCTTACAATTTGATAGTTTTATATGTATAATAATATTGGTACATAATTCAATTATTTTTAAAATGTAGTAATGCATGAATGAAATATGTTATAAGAATGAGTTTATTATGAATGAGAAGTACAATGGAGCAAATGTACAATAATATTTGTTTAACAAAAAAATATTACTTATTTACTTGAAAAATATTACTACTTTTTTTAAAGATAACAAATAGATAATAATATTTTTTAAGTAAATAAGTAATAATATAAATCGACTTCCACGGTACACATGATACACATAAATTTTTGTGTGATTATAATAATGATAAGTAAAGAAATAAATAATTTATGTTTATAAATAATATCTTTATTCTTGACAAAAAACTAAAGTTTATTACTCGTAAAAAAATTATATATTTAAATTTATAAATGAAATAATATCTTTATTCTTGAAAAAAAAACTTTAGTGAAAATGGAATAATTTACAATTAATAGACAGACAAATATTATTTTATTTTATCAACTTCCATTTATAACAATGTAAATTTACTACATGATTATGCATTTATTTTTTTCAGATTTAACAAAAAATCGAATCTTTATGAAGTATATTTTACAATTTATTTATTATTTTTTAAAGCTATTTGCAAACTATATCACAGAGATCTTGCACTAGTTTAACAACAAATTCAAATTTGAACTATCCCTCTCTCCTCCGCCTTCCCGTTTTCCCCCTCCCCGCCCCCCCCCCCCCCCGCCCCCCTTCTCTCTCCAATGGCCAGCACTGGAAAAACCACAGATTTCCTCACTACACCCACTAAAACACCGTCGTCAGCTTCCAGAAAACAGCAGCACCACCACCAAGCTATGGACGCTATCAATAAAGCAGCTTCCAATTTGAAGAAGAGATTCGAGGCCTACAACCGGCTTCAGTCCGCCGCAGTTGCATTTGGGGAGAAACTCCCGATCCCGGAAATCGTCGCTCTTGGGGGCCAATCTGATGGTAAGAGCTCACTGCTCGAAGCCCTCCTAGGGTTCCGCTTCAATGTGCGGGAAGTTGAAATGGGCACCCGACGACCCCTCATTCTACAGATGGTTCATGATTCCAATGCTCTTGAGCCCCAGTGCCGCTTTCAGGTAGTCTAAATTCACCTATTTTTTCGCAGTTTTGTATTGTGGAAAATGTTACAAATAGGGATCGATGTTTAAATATACTGTGAATTTCTGTTCACAGAACTCTAATAATTCGGATTTTGAATGATGATAAACCGCGCGGACCAAAAGTTGTTAATTTTGAACTCAGTTCCTGAATTTTTTTAGGAGATAAATAAGAGAAGTCTCGAGGAATATTGATTGCTTTAATGAATTGAACTCTGCTTTGCATGGATCAATGACTGCATATTTAATGGAATCAGATGTCATTTTACTGTAAACTACCATAAAAACGAGAGTTCAAAATACTTTAATCATAGGAACTTGAGACAATTAAATTCTTCTTGATTACTAAAATAAACTTTTGATGGATTTAAGTTGAGCTGTTCAGTATGTCAGCATAGAGGAAACTGATGTGATTAATAGAGCAGGAGGAGGATTCTGAAGAATATGGGGATGCTGTTATATCATCTACTGAAATTGCGGACACCATAAAGTCTCGTACGGAAGCACTTTTGAGGAAGACCAAAACTGCAGTTTCATCGAAACCCATTGTTATGAGAGTGGAATATACACACTGTCCGAATCTCACCATTATAGATACACCAGGCTTTGTTCTCAAGGTATGCAAGGAAATCTAAAGATCACCATGGATAGTGGAAAAGACTCTTCATTTAAATTTTCATCAATACTTTTCATGAATTGGATTGAGATTTCGACATGACAACAGGCAAAGAAGGGCGAACCTGAGAGTACACCAGATGAAATTTTGTCAATGGTGAAGTCCTTAGCAAGTCCACCTCATCGCATTCTTCTATTTCTTCAACAAAGTAGTGTTGAATGGTGTTCATCCTTGTGGTTGGATGCTATACGTGAAATAGATCCGGTCTTCAGACGTACAATCATTGTTGTCTCCAAATTTGATAACCGCCTTAAGGTATACTAGTTTTATTTGAGGATTTGGTAATTAATCTTCAAGTGGTATTTTCAAAATTTCCATATTAAATGAATCATCTTGTTGATTTCCATGATTCGTCCTCTCCAGCGTTCTGCTGATGAGTTTCTTCTCATCTTGTTTGTGCATAAGCTCTGCAAGTGTTATTTTACCTTGTATTCTTTGTGCTATTTTTTTTTTTTAATTTTTTTATTTTTTTTTTGGTGGGAAACTTTAGAAAAGTATCTCACATGGTAGATGCAATGAATAAAAGTTAAAATGTTCAGGAATTCAGCGACCGATGGGAAGTGGATCGTTATTTGAGTGCAAGTGGATACCTAGGAGAGAACACCAGACCCTTTTTTGTTGCCCTGCCAAAGGATAAAAGCACAGTTTCTAATGATGAGTTTCGTAGGCAAATATCTCAGGTAGATACTGAAGTATTACATCATCTACGTGACTCAGTTAAAGGTGGATTTGATGAAGACAAGTACAAATCCCACATAGGTTTTGGTTCTCTCAGAGATTTTTTAGAAGCTGAACTCCAGAAGAAGTACAAAGAAGCTGCCCCTGCCACATTGGCCTTACTTGAACAGCGCTGCAGTGAAGTAACAGCTGATTTGGTGAGAATGGAGGGCAAGATACAGGCAACTTCTGATGTTTCACATCTTCGCAGATCTGCCATGTTGCATACTGCTTCCCTCTGCAACCATCTGGTGTATATTTGCATCTGTATATATACAAATATTTCAACTTTTTCATTGAGCCTTACTGTATTTATGCTCATAACGATTTCTGTAATTTTGAAAGGAAACACTGCTTGATGGAGCAGCAGATCCAGCGCCAGAGCAATGGGGGAAAACAACAGAAGAGGAAAAACTGGAGAGTGGTCTAGGTGGTTGGCCTGGTGTTACTACAGATATAAGGCCCCCCAATGCAATTCTTCGTCTCTATGGTGGTGCTGCATTTGAAAGAGTGGTCCATGAGTTTTGCAGTGCCACATATTCCGTGGAATGCCCAGTAGTGTCAAGAGAGAAGGTGCTTTTCACCAGTTGAAGTCTTTTATTTAGTTATGAAATTGGGTGTCTGAAATTTCATCTCTCATCAATTTGCAGGTAGCCAATATCTTACTTGCACATGCCGGCCGGAATGGGAATAGAGGAGTTACAGAGGCTGCTGCAGAGATTGCACGTGCTGCAGCTAGGTCATGGCTTGCTCCTCTTCTAGACACCGCATGTGATCGACTTGCTTTTGTTTTGTGCAGTCTTTTTGATATTGCCTGTGAGAGAAATAGCCACCATCACACAGGATGTAAGTTAAACACCACTTAAGTTTTTCCTTCAGTTGATTGTTTCTTGTTGAAGAGTCTATTCTTAGTAATTTCTGGAGTTTACTGAGGATGGGTTTATCTCATAAATGCATTCATCAACCATTAGAGGTGTAGAAATCTGGTTTGAGGCGATCAATAACTCATTATTATTATTGTTTTCCTTTTTGTCTTAATTCTTTCTATTAAGGTGGTGAGCAAAATGGAGACATGGATGGATATGTTGGTTTTCATGCTGCTTTGAGGAACTCTTACTACAACTTTGTGAGGGATCTCGCGAAGCAGTGCAAGCAAGCTGTGCGTCACCATCTCGATTCAGTCACTAGCCCGTACTACTCTCTTGTTTTCTACGAGGGTGACATTCCAGGGATAAGCTTCACTTCTTCAGGTGCAAACTCTATATATGGTGGTGGATCATCATTTTGTCTTGATCTATCTGATGGGGGCCCCATTGACGAGCAAGAAAACAGGCCCCCAGCCCCAGGAAGAGACCAAGCCACTCCTCCAGGAAAAGAACCTAGAGAAGCTCTCCGCGAATGCCAGCTCACTGTGCCCGAGACCCCATCACCTGATCAGCCCTGTGATGGCAACTATGCAGTTAAGAAGGAACTGCTTAACTGTGTTGAGGCCGGAGCAAGAAAACGTCATCCTAGAATCACAGCCAATAGTAACACGTTTAGGACTCAGCTTAATGGCGGTGGGGGCAGATCGGGTTCAGCTTACACACAGATATGTTCATCTGCTGCACAACATTTTGCTCGTATTCGTGAGGTTCTGGTTGAGAGGGGCGTCTCCTCGAGTTTGAATTCTGGATTCTTGACGCCTTGCCGGGAGAGGCTTATGGTTGCACTTGGAGTGGATCTGTTTGCGGTGAGTGATGAGAAGTTTATGGACATGTTTGCTGCACCTGGAGCAATTGATTCACTTGAGGAGGAAATGCATTCTCTACAGAAGCGCCAGAAAACTCTGCATTCCTGCTTGAATGAGTTTAAAAATGTTGCCCGATCACTTTGATTCAACAACGACAACAGCAACAAGAATCATAAAAATCAACTCTAATTCTATTTGAATGAGGTAAGCTGACTTATTCGATTTCACAACTAGTGAAATCATCATATTTGAATGTCTCCTAGCAATTTTTATGAGTATTGTGTATGCAAACTACTTGGTAATTCGAAATCAATTCTTTATACTACTAGTTTTCGAGGTTGGATTTTACTAAATACTAGTAAAAGGTATGTGCGTCGCACGTGATTTAGATGATTAAATGTAATACATATATCATTTAATTTTAATTTTTGAAATTTTCTATGATATTTTATAAATAGGAAGAGAGGAGTCCATATCTAATTGATTGAAAAAAAAATTATAAAATACATAAAGAACACTCTTCAATAAATATAAACAATCTAAATAATCATATATTAGATAAGTTTGTTTTTGTTTTGCATAAATAAGTGATATAATCATATGTTATCTAATTTGATTTTATGATGGAATAACTTTTCTTTTGATGGATCCCTTTTTATTTCTTTGGTATTAGATAGGATATCAAATCAACAGATATAGAAGGTTGTATAAGCAAGAATACATAATTTTTAGAACATTGACTTTAATTTAATTGACAGAAAATAAAAAATTGTATTTTTACAAATAAAAGTTTTATTTTAAAATTTGTAATTTAATTTAACTGACAAAAAATGAAAAATACAAATAAAAGTTTCATTTTAGAATAGGAAAGGTATTAACCATTTCATAGTACATCTCAAATTAAGAACCTTAGGAAAAATATTAACATAGCCGACTCTAGAACTTATACTCAAGATAGAATATTATTAATCAACGTGATACAATTTATCAATTCAGAACAAGTATAAATAGGAGAAAAATTGTTCAAAGAAATACAAATATTAGTACAAATGAGTTAAAATATATATATATGCACATATATATACATATATATTGATACATACAATGATGGAGTTGAGTTGTCCTACACATAAATGACATCAAGCTAAGTAACTTAAACAAAACCCTATCCATTATGAAACAACCCTATCCATTACTCTTTGTTTCATAACGTTTGTCTAGTCCGTCACAATTTTCAATTAATTAGTACTATCTGTATTTTTAGTTTATGCTTTGTATTTCGGGCGACTCGCTGGGAAATTCATGAATTTTGGGTCAATTTCCATTTTTTTTTCATAATGTTTAAAAGTTGATAATTTTCCTTACGAACTTAATTATTTTTGTATTTTCATACTAGCTGAAATTTTGATAATCTAGCTAACATTTTTACTACCTTTGAAAGTGCATTGATGCAAACGAGAATCATTGCTTATTTGACGAGAATCACACAGCGGCCTAAAAACTCACTTTTATGGACACTTTTGCTTAGTTACTTCGACTTTGTGGATCACAAATATGTCTCCTTCATCATTTGCACCCCAATCGACATAAACCACCTTAAAATTGTAAAAGTTGAAACAAATCTAATAGTCCCCCACGACTACTACCATCCCATTGTCAATCCTCTAACTTTGAATGAGTTGTATTAGAGTGTATATGATAGATGTGTGTTATAATGGGGATATGTATGCAGATTATGTATCTTATCCTATGTTTACTTCCTATGATTTGTAGAAGGTATTATCCCTATCAGTTATCTACTTCTCAGGATTGCTCATAGAGGCTGATGTAATTTACCAAAATACCCTTTTGTTAAATAAGCAATAAATTACTTCATATTCATATTTTTTTTCAGTACAACCGTCCACCGGCGTCGTTTATAGACGTTGGAGCGATTTTCTCCTTGTCACACTCGCCGTTGTCGTCTGCAACTTTAAACCCCGGCACCTGTGGGAAGGCTGGCTCTTCGCGACTTCATTATATTCTTGGAAGGTATCGGTCCTGCTTTTCTCCAATTTCGATTATTTGTGGGTACTGTGTGGTGTTTAATCAATTTATATAACCCTAACTAATGTTTCTAGTTCAACATATTGGTTTGCTTGATTCTGCAGTGGGGAGTCATAGCGAAAAAATTATCAAATATGGAAGAATCGGATGTTGGTAAACTTTGTGTCCTCTTGTTTTGGGTTGCCCCCATCTCATAAACCCCCTTCCAATGAACCACTTCTAATCAATGTTATTGTTGCTGTGCGGAAAGGAATTTTTATAAAGTATTGTGTTTGGTCATTGTCACCTAATGTGGATTTTGTATTACCTATCCAACCTTTGCTGCAAAAAAAAAAAAAAAAATTACTTTTGGAACTTCATTTCAGATTGTCTTTGTCTACTATAAAGATGACAACAATATTGATAGGCACCGTATTTTATGTTGTTATAATATTTGGTATGAGGCAGGATTTTTACAGGGAGATCGGGCTAATGTTTGGAGCACATGTGCGGCAGCCCTACAATATTTTGTTAAGTAATTTGTGGAATACTTGTGTACATGTTGTGCTTGAAGATGCATGATGAAATTAAAATGTGTCTAATGTCTGTAATGAAGATTTAACCACAATAACATGTGAAATTGTGGGTCGAGATAAATGGATTGACCTATTGTTACTTACTTTTTCCGAAACCTATATGTTTCTTCTTTGAGTTGTTGCTATTTGTTGTCTATTTTAGGTTGCCGGAGGTATCTATATGTGTAATTGCTCAGCGAATTGTTGATGAGATACATGTGGAGTGTATTTTTTTTTTCTGAATGTGCATTTAGGACTCCGGTGTTGATGAAATGATTGTGGAGTAGCTGATTCTTGTTATTGTGCATTTACAAATCCATACTAAAGCATTCCGTATTAATTTCACTTTTGTTGAACATGAGGTGTGGGTTTACGTAATGAAAGATGTAAATAATTTGTGCAATATAATTTCTATCAGTTATACAAGTTGGATGTAACAGTGTCACTTGGTTTAGGTTGCCTGCTTAATCTTATAAAACGATTCCAACATTATTGAATATGTTTTTTTCTTTGCTAACATTCATATTCCATTTTCACGTAGCGGGCACAGTTAGTTATGTTTCAATTGCCGGCTCAAAAAATGCTTTGCGACTTAACGATGCCTGTCCGACAACCAACCCATCCATGAATGGAAGATAAATGTCATGGACTATATGTGCTTACCCACACTCGACGTGGTCGTATTGTCCTTAGAGAGTTGGAGAAGATAATACATAAGCAAGAGGTTGCAATAGAGGTACTTGAGTGTCGTAAGGTTATTCTTACCGAACCAATTGATGAGCTGAAGGCTAAGGAGGTAGATTTAGAGGCGCATATTTGGGGTTTGAGACAAGTTGTGTAGCAGATGGTTGATAACGTGCATAACATACATCGTAAATCCGGATGCCTGTTGTTCGCTATAATCTTTTGCATAATTTTCATGTTTCTAGGACTAAGGATGTGTTTAGTATGTTATGAATGTCGTTATCACTAAGGAGTACCAATATATGTGGATATAATTTGCTGTAAAATTGTTAGCTAGTTTTACTGCTTATGTAATGTGTATGTTAGAATATGGTATTAATCGTGTAACTAAGTATGGCCTCCGGCTATGTTTGGACATCTTAATTAATATATATGGTTAAGTTCATTTGGGGTCTTACATACAACATATGAGAGTGGATGCATACACATGTATCTTCTATTGTATATGGCAAACACCATGCCACAAGACTCCTCTTTAGTCAAATAATGATAATTGCACACACGGGACAAATAGTGAAACAGTCCTAGATGTTTCTATAAATAATAATACCACCAGCATTACCCTCATACCACATATCTCGGTTTCTTTTACACCCAACCTTTATTCAAACCTTAGTATCATTGCCAACCCAAAGCCTTCTACAAAAAACGGACACAGATTCTCATGAAGAGTCATATGTAATTGAGATATCGAATCCAAATCCCTTGCAATAGAGCTCTCTACACTCTTTTGATTACAACTCAACTAAAGTGAGAACTCCTTCTGGTACGAGTTAGCACGGATCAATAATGCATCTGAAAGCGAAACATCTAAGTCTGAGGGATCATCCAACCAAGGTCCTTATCATAGTGGCAATCGTAGCTCGGTTGCATCATGGTCTCCATTTAAGAAGCGCTGAACCTTGAATATCTAGCGTATATGTCAGAAATGCAGGAGCCTAAACATCATTACCATATAAGCACTTATTTTCATTCAGTCCTTCAATGCCAACACTTTCTTGAATGTCATCCACATCCGCAGCTTGATCATACATCGGACGAATGTGACCATCAACCTCGTTACCATCCCTTACATCATTGTAATTCCTCCTTTCACTATCACACATGCCATCACCAGTTTCAATATCAATGTCGTCCTCGGCTTGCCCATCCGTAGGACCATCGGCATCAAGAAATTCAATATCTTCCATGCGATCAACATTATCGATGCCTCCACTTTCAAGAATATCAATACATTCAACGCCTTCATTCAAATTTTCATTTTCACACTTTACATTCATATAATCAGTTGCTTGCCCCTCACTTTAATCGCTATCTGATATTTCAACTACAGTAGTATAAATATAGTCCAGCATAATATTATCTTTTTCATAACAGCTGGTCTCAAAGATCTCAACCCACAAAATGCAATCACCAATTACATTAAAAACTATGAATTCACCTAGCCTAATTCCGTTCTAAACAAGGAACCTATCGAACCCAGTAATGAACTCAACACTTCTTGGATAAGAGATTTTCAGCCCAACTACCCAGCGAACACCAAGTTTGTTCACCAAAGTCAAGCTTCCCGGATATTTATTTTTAAAATTGTTACTGAACTTTGGAGGTAAACCTACATGAATAATTAAAAACTTAAAAATTAACAAAACATAAAAACCTGTAAACCACATATTTTTTCCAAAAACATTTGGATCAAAGACTTAAAAAATAGCCAGGTTACCAAGTAGTAACTCTCTGCTTCTTATATTCACTAGAATCTATGTGCAAAAAATAATAATAAAAAAATAAAAAAGGGAAACAAATATAAAAAAAAAACACCATTCTTTAATAACACAACTAGAGATATAGGCGGATTTACAGGTCCATGTGACGTGTGAATAAAAGTACTGACCAAATATTCACACAGCTATGTAACTCTGGATGTTCAATTTATGCAAACACAGACAATGGCTTCTTTCACATAAAGAGAGCATATAAGCTATGCTAATTGCACAGTTGAAGACAAATATCACAACAAGGCCATTCACATGGTGATATCAGAAGTTAGTAAGAAAATTTTGCGAGCCACGTACCATTCGAACAACAGGTTGGTTTAACTTCTTTGGATAATAAACTTTAAAGAACCTCTTATAAATTGCACCTTGCTGAGAATGACCTACATGATCATAAGAATTTTAGTGGTCAAATACCTCATAAAATATTGTAATAGAGAATAATGATATTTAACAGAAATATGTAATACACACGTAACCTTGTTCGATGGAGGGCATTTTCTGACACACATTTCTTGCAAACACGACCACCTGAAATTAAAAGCACTGTCATAATAAAACATACATATATCTTGATACCTGACGTTATTGTCATCTCGCATTTAGGCCATCCATCCATTATGAGTATCATACCGTCATAATCTAGAGCAGTGGGTAGAGTTCATTTGGAGCCGAAGTCATTGTGAAGGATTACAAGACTTGAAACCGTACCACCAACGTTCCATGTAAACTTTGGGGGTAGTTGCTGAAATAAGAAGAAAAGTTTTATAATTGAAAATTATATGAACATCATGAATTAACATTTTTTTAAAGATATTGTATCCTATAATATACGAAACAATTATGTATGAAATGTCTTACCAGGCCTTTGGGGTCATATCTGAACTTTTCCTACTCGATGCATGGTATATGTTTCATGAAGCATAGATAAATGGAATGTCACAATCAATTTAACTCATTTGATGTATTCACAACCTCACCATGTAAATATTGTAGCCTAATAAATTATACATTATTTCATTACCCAACATATGCTACCGAAGAAGAGTGTGAAGTATTCAAAATAGGAATAAATCTGGTATCACGACACTCTTGTCCAATTATGCACGTTATAAACACAATGTGGGAGATGCAGTTAATATATATGAAAAAATGAGGCATAAATTGGAACGATGCAATTTTCCCCCAAATCAAAAGATACATCCGACAAATTACAGACAACGATCTATAAAATTATACAAATTATCTAGGACACATATTACCTTATGACCGAATCAACCTTCACAGAGGAATGAACGCACAAATTTCATGACTTCTTCAAGAGCATCGCAGAATCACGAATCGTTTTTTCATCATCTAAACCCTAAACAGCAAAATAAGTTTTAGAAGATTTGAAAATTGCATATAAGAAACACATAGATTAAGTTCGTAGGACCGATGCCGGAAGGACGGAGGCAAGCTTGATCTATAGGAGAATGTACGAGTCATCCGCCGCACTATGGTAACTAGGGTTCCTGGAGAATACGAAGTGATTGTATGCAAAATGGGGGAAATCGTGATTTTCAGTTCAACTTGAAGGGTAAAAAGGTAATTGAATAGGGTCGGACAACATGGGATTACATATCAGTCCAGAATGGGGCGGACCCCTTATCAGCCCCTTTTGACTCGAGCTTCGTGCCAATCCCAGGGCTCAGGATTTGAACTACTTTTTCAACACACAAAGTAACATGGAACAAGGTTGTATAAAATATTCTTATCCAATCCTATCAGTCATAGTAAATATTGCCTACATGGCTAAGCTCAATTCTTATATATCCATATCAAACAAAAGCCGATATGGGACAAGTTAATTTTTATTAAAGACCACCTCATTCGCCACCAATCCCTTCCCAAACTGACGCCCGACCACTAACGTCACCAAATTATCAAAAAATAAGTATTTTATTTTTTATTATTTTAATATTTTAATTTAACATCGATCGACAAACCCAACAAAAAAAAAACTGTTGGTAGATGGATGGGGTTGCAACTTAGTTAGCCGGCTTCAAGACAAATATTATATGGGAAAAGATAAAGCAAGTTGTTTAGTGACAAAAGCCATTGTGCAAGGAAATTAATAGTATATATCTACCAACAAGAGTGCCAGCTTTGTGGACAAAAGTAATAAATAAAATATTAATTAATATATTAAAAGTAGTAATTAATCTACTTTATTCTACTAATAAAATCACCAAATGTGACAAATAACACAAAATAAAAAATTCTCAATTATATTGTTCAATTAAAAAAGTATGTCATACTTAATTTTCATGTCATTATTTATTAAATAATTAAAATTAATATGAATAACAAAAAAATATATAATTATAATTCATTTAATTAGTTATATAATGTAAAAATTATGAGCAGTATATTATTGTTTTCTTAATATTAGATATTCATTTGTTTTAATTAATACATATTATTTAAATATTAAAATTTGCACAAATATTTATAATAAAATAATTTTAAATAACATAAATAATATGTTTTATATTAGAAAAACTCACGTCCTAAATGATCCTAAATTTATAAAAGCAAGATATGTTTACAATATATCAATATAATTGGATAGATTGTTTCTTATGAATTATATTTTTATCAATGCAATTATCATAATATAGAATAATTTTATTTTACTACAATGTTTTTGACATCCTATAAATTATACGTGGTCTGCCCCAGTAATCACAATAATTTAAGGCATCCATCATCTTGCATATATTACATCACTATTTATTGTAAATTAATAATATTATATTATATACATAATATTTATTAATAAAAAATATATCGAATGACTGATTTATAAAGGAAGATTCGTGTTCCAAAGATAATAGATTTCACTAATATAGAATTAATTTTAGTATCTTTATTTCATCATGAATCCTACTCAGATTCATTGGAGTGACTCAACATTCCATAAGCCCAAGATTCTTAAAGATTCCAAGTATGGAATATGGAATCTTGTTCATATTCTTCTTCAGTTTCATAGAAATTGGTTTTTTTTTTTTTAAAGTGATATTTTGAAAGAGAATTTACTCTTGATTTATATTAAGGAATCTATAGATTCTCTAATTTTTTTCTTTGGGAACTAGATATATATTATGGTGATAGATTAAATATAGAAAATTAAATAATTAATTCAGTTAAAAAGAGTGAACTATGGTTTATTTTTTTCTCAATAAATAAATAAATATATATTTTGTGTATTTACCCAATTAAATTAGATGGAATATGGTACATTACTAGCTTGATCTTTCATGCATAATTCTTTTTTCAAATGTACATTTTAGGACATAAAATTGCATGAATCAACGTGCTTTATGAGACTAAAACCCTAGGCCTCAAATATTTTGCTTCGTTAACCATAAATTCATAATTATTTATGAAATTTAAAAGAGAAAGGACAAAAAAGTGAATTAAAAAGTATGGTTGTTCGAGTCCATAGTCTCACATCCAAATGTTCAACAACTGCCTCAAATAAATAACAATATATCATTTTCCAATATTATTTATGGAAATATAAAATGCAACAAAAATAAATAAATAAGTAAAAAGAAAAAATAAAAAATAATGCAAACTTTCCTGAGTTTCAACGCCATAATGCCTATAAAGGCGTCTAATGGTCTCTCTCCATAATACTACACTACCAATACTTCATATTTTTTTACGTTTGTTGCAGAACAAAAAATGTCTCTGCTTAGCGAGCTAATCAATTTGAACGTTTCTGATATTACTGACAAATGTATTGCAGAGTACATATGGTAAGTTCTTGCAAGTATTCATCTTATCTTTTCTTTTTCTTTCTAATAACCTTCTTTTCCTGATCTTTGTGATTTCTAGCCCATTTGGACTGATGGGTTCTGTTCGCTATTGTGATTCTTTTCATTTTATCTTCTTGCGTTTTGTTTTAAAGAGATGTATAGCAATCAAGAATTGCGTTGTTCTGGGTTTTAAATGTTTCATAATCAAGAATGGTTGGCCCTGCAAGTTTAGTAATTTCCCAAGAAGTTTGGAACTCCGTTTTCTTCAGCGGGTTTTCTTTATTTTCTTTTTACTACTTTTTTGTGTTCTGTTGTGTTGTATGTATGTGTTTTCTGGGTTTTTCTGAGCATTTCTTCCCCATTTGTATGCTTTGAACATTGATCAGGATTGGTGGATCTGGGTTAGATCTTAGAAGTAAGGCCAGGGTAAGCTTTCTTTTTCTTTTTTTTTTTTCTTTTATTTATTTTCTCTCTTCTTATTTTTGTTGTTATGTAGACTCTTTCTGGTCCAGTTAAAGATCCTTCAAAATTGCCCAAATGGAATTATGATGGCTCAAGCACTGGTCAAGCCCCTGGTGAAGATAGTGAAGTCATTCTCTAGTAACAACTTATCACCTTTCTCTTCTTCATGTTAACTTTTAATTTTCTTTTTTTCTCAATTTTTTAATTATTTACATTTTTTTGTTTGTTTTTGTGTATATGCAGTCCTCAGGCTATTTTCCCTGATCCATTCAGGAGAGGAAAACACATACTCGTAAGTATTTTTCATGGGGACTCTTCTTTTGGGACGGAGGGAGTACTATTTAATAATCTCGCCTTTCTTTGTTGTAAACAAAGTATAAATTAGTGTCTGTGCGTGTTATTTGTGTGCATAGGTGATGTGTGATGCATACACTCCGGCTGGTGAACCTATTCCGACGAACAACAGGAATGCGGCTGCTAAAATATTTAGCCATCCTGATGTTGTAGCTGAGGAGCCTTGGTAGGATCTTGACTCGTTTATTTTTACCACACTTTGTGATTAATCTTTAGAGTTTTATTCTAAGATGAATTGTATTTTTACATTCATAACCAAAATTCAGGTACGGCATAGAGCAAGAGTACACTTTGTTACAGAAAGATCTGATGTGGCCAGTTGGCTGGCCCGTCGGAGGCTTCCCCGGACCTCAGGTGATCCAATAATGACATGATTCTTGAATCTTTAGCATGTATCTTGAACTTTAGCATGATTCTTGTCTGAATACTGTCTATGTTAAGGGGCCATACTACTGTGGCATTGGTGCTGATAAGGCCTTTGGGCGAGACATTGTCGATGCGCACTACAAAGCATGCCTCTACGCAGGAATCAACATCAGTGGAATCAATGGAGAGGTTATGCCTGGCCAGGTATAGACATTGTATTTGCACCATGTACATATCGATTCTCTAAGATAAGAATCGGGATCACGTTCTTTGTCTGAACTTTTTGCGTTTGTTGAAACTCTCTGCTTTGATTGCTTAGTGGGAGTTTCAAGTTGGTCCGTCTGTTGGAATCTCTGCAGGGGATCAGACTTGGGTTGCTCGTTACATTCTTGAGGTATACCTTATCATTTTTTTATCGTGTTTTCCTCAATGTATATACGTTTGATCAGGTTTGTTATTTTATACCTTGACAGAGGATTACAGAGATTGCTGGGGTTGTTCTCTCGCTCGACCCAAAGCCAATACCGGTTAGGCCTTTGTAGTTTATAACCCCACCCCGCCCCCCCCCCCCCCCCCCCCCCCCCCGCTCTCTCTCTCTCTCTCTCTCTGTGGTGACATCCTTTTTATGCCAGGGCGATTGGAATGGGGCCGGTGCTCATACAAATTACAGGTTCGGCTCTGTAATTGTTATATTCATCGAAATATGCTTCCTATTTATAGTAAGATTCAATGGTTGATGATATGAGCATTTTGAAATACTCAGTACGAAGACCATGAGAGAAGATGGAGGCTATGAAGTGATAAAGAAGGCAATCGAGAAGCTTGGATTGAGGCACAAGCAACACATTGCAGCTTACGGCCAAGGCAACGAGCGTCGTCTCACCGGAAAGCATGAAACTGCCGATATCAACACCTTCTTATGGGTAATTCTTTCCATTTACATATTTTTCATGTTTCACAAGAAACAAACACTTAAAATACATGTTGAGGGTGAGCATGTGAGGTTTGTTCCATGATGAACTACATCGGGTGGTTTTTCGTTATCCAAATACTCATAATCACATGCACACCCGCAATTTGGATAAGGCATAGCATCTGGTGTAGTTCAATGGGTAAGTTAACTTTTTGTTTGAATACAGTAAACATACGCCTACCCGTCTGGTTTGTAGGGTGTGGCGAATCGTGGAGCCTCGATTAGGGTTGGGAGGGACACGGAGAAGGAGGGCAAGGGGTATTTTGAGGATCGGAGGCCCGCGTCCAACATGGATCCATATGTCGTTACTTCCATGATTGCAGAGACAACCATTCTGTGGAAACCCTAGAAGATTTCTTATCATATGAGCATAGATAAATAAGAATTGTTGTCTTGTGAATTTCTTGGCTTGTTTGATGCATTCATTTACAATTACAATTGGATCTTACTTAACTCATGATTTTCTTTAATTTAGTCATGAATTTTATGTTAGTTTCTCTCTCCTCTCTATTTCATTGTAAAATATATGATGTTTTAACACTCATGGACAAGGAGTAGTGATCGTTTTTGTGTATTAATGATTGGTGTGTTAATGAATTAGATTGATAGATCTGATGTGATACCATTTCCATCACACAAAAAATCATTTTTTCAAAAATAAAATTGTCCAGCCATTGATAATTAACAAAATACGTCAACATCATGATCGATGTTTACCATAAACATGAAAAAGGTCGATGGAAAAGCATGAATAACAAATCCTAAACTTTTATTCGAAAATGGCCAAATCTCTCTTCTTCCTTGTCTTCATTCAAAATCTTGTTTTTTTTTCTCTTTAAATTAAGAAGAATATAGAAAAATATCATTATATATATATATATATATATATATATATATATATATATATGATGTACTAAGGGTATAATCTCTCCGAGTCGTAAATATAAATTGTTAAAAATAAAATGGAGATTTCCCACATCGGAAGAAGCTAAAATGATACCCCAAGTAAATGAGAGATACTGTCACGTTTCCCCTCTCCAGTCTTAAAATATTTTCTTTTTTAGGCAGAATATTCCAACACTATAATACTCCAACTATTCTGATTGGTTGTTCTCCAATTGCACAAACTCATCATATAAAGTAAATATTTCTTAAGTCGGTGTTTCAATACATCAATTATTCTCTTTTTGGAATTTTAATTTCCTTGTTAATTATTTATTTTTAGCTGTCTTTTAATTTTAGGTCAATTTTAATAATACCTCTTACTTTTAAAGTTATTACAAATGTTTTATTTTATTTTAATTGTATTTGTCAATTTTATTAATTTTTTATTTGGACTATATAATCTAAAATAATTATTATTTAGGATGCGAAACAGTATGTTATTAATAAATATGGCAACAAAATAAATTATAGTTAGATTATTCTTTTTTTTTCAATAAGCAAAAAGTAAAAATTGAGGGGTAGCTTGATTATTTTTTTCGCAAAAACTTATATGCATTGGGTGCACCGTGTAACTTGATGTAGAGTATTACTTGTTTAATTAAAAAGTGTTATTTGCTTACTTGAAAAATATTACTACTAATCCAGTAAGTAATATTGTAAATCAGGTGCATGATGCACCCAATACTCAAGAGACTCGTTATATTTTCTTTCATCGTTTGGGATATTTACAAAATTATTGATCAATTTAATCTTATATTTTATTGGGTACAAATTATATAGTGATAAATATAAAAATATATAAAAATATACAATCTATATTAATGAAATAAAATCAAATATTTAAAATATGATAAAGAGGAAAAATATATTCTTCTTTAAGTGGCAACATTCTTTATAATTTTATGATACTTTCGCAACTTTGTTAGTATACCTGCAAATATTGGTAAGAAAAAAGAACCTTTGACGAGAGGTGGCATTGGTAAACTTCATCAAATACTCCGCAATTTACATAAGAGATGTGAACAAGATTATGAACTCGGACTAGAAAAAAACCCTGATAAAGAAATCTGCAACAATTGTTCGAAAGTGCTTATTCACTAAACTACAAATCTTATGAGAAATGTAAAACCGCACTAGGAAAATTCAAGCATCAAATGCTAAATAGATATTCAAAGTTGCGCACGGGATAAACCCTGCTCTCATGCAGTAGATCCACACAACACATTAGAAATGTAAATTGCACTAGAAAAACACAATATAATTCGGTCAACTTGCCCTCGTACAATTAATTGCAAACACACACTAATAAAACTATGTGTGATGGACTCACCTTAAAAATTATTAGGTAAAAAATTCCAACTTAAAACATTTTGATCACATAGTTTCGTGCTTTACATTCATGTACATTACTATAATTATAATGGGTCCATGAATGTCCTATCATTAATGATGGTTCCCGAATTATATTAAAAATTTATGAAATCAAACTAGTAAAACATTAATTAAAATAAATTCATATTTTTACTAGAAAATTTTAATATATTATTAATAAATATTTTAATACATGTGTATGGTTGGGAGGAGTTATTTCTGTCAAAAAGAAACACGAGGAGTTTTACCATTAGGCAGTCAAATCCAAATTTAATTACTTTTATTGCAATCACATGCACAAAGTTATTATTTTCAGCATCTATTTGAATTTTTTTTTTAAGTTTTATTTAACAAGAGAAGATATATTATTTTTTGTTTGATTTTTTAAAAATAAAAATAAATAAAAAAGGTGGTTTTTTCGTTGGATGCACTATGTTAAAGCAATATTTATACTAAGGTAACACTTAAGTTTGAATCCTCTTTAGGACCAAACTTTCTGGAAAAGATAATGTAATTTATTTTTTATTTGTAAATTATCATACACACACACACACACATATATATATATATATGTATATATTAAACAATGGCACAAACATATCTCAAACAAGAAGAGAGGACTGTATGCTAATTCCATTGAAGTATACAACTTGTAAGAATCAATGTGACCGCTTACACTATTTACAACACCACAATACCCAAAAGCTACAATTTTTATCAAAATCAAAGATCCATATATGGGAACAAATTTACCCCTCTCAAGAATTATTTAAAAATAATAATAAAAATTACAAGTACAATAAGTAAATCCATCACCTTATGAGAGGGCTTTATGATATCGAGTTCAATTTGAATCGATCAAACAAGAATCCAAAGATTGAAGAGGCGCTCCCGGCATTCTTGAACGACTTTTCATGACACTCTCAGCCACCGCTACAAGTTATTTCCCCGATTGATCCTCAGGCTCCAGCAATGTCATTTCAGAAGTCTACGGACCTCTTTAGAGATGAACCTATAAGATAAGAAAGTAGTTGGAGCAACTTTATCCAGTGGAAGTATTTTCTATCTGTAGAATGAAATTCTGAGTCTTCCATTGGCAGGTTTATTATTTGTAATGGTCTGTTAAAGCATAGGAAATATTTTCTCTAACAAGGCATATATTATTATATTATTACCCTAAAATTGTCCAGAAGATCATCCTGACAATCCACTCCAAAGGCTTTAACTTAGGATACTTATTATTTTCCAGAGTAATATATGCAAGCAAAAAGTTGCAACAAGTTAGCCAATAAATGTTAAAGAGATATACCTTATATTTTGACCTATGCAACATGCTCGTTTACAAACTTCATGTTGTCGGGCGTGTCATAGTGGAGGAACCTCGTCCCACTGGAATAACATTGTGGAAGCTCTCATCCAATTCTTCCTCTACAGTTGAATCTGTAAGAAACCATTGTGTCATATAAATTATCCAAATGGACATTGGCTCAGATAAACTAGCAACAAAATTATCCAGTAGGTTCAGGAAGGGTGGTTTATGAATACACTTAAACTCATATTACGCTTTAGACTTCACCTGTGACAACTTCTCCAGCGTGAGAACCAGCAATTCCGATGCAAGAGAACAATGAATTCTCATCTATCTTCAAATGCTCATATGCAACATATACATCTTCGACAGTGGCAGCTTCATATAGTGAGATCAGATCTTTGATGCAAGACATATTCTGATGGTAAAGTACAAGAGACATACTGTCATTCTCACATCTTAAGTGAAATGCCAACAAAAAAAGAAAAGAAAAAGCAAAGTACTAACAGAGTCCCAGTCAATGTTCATGCGTATTAATGATCCAAACTTAATTAATTTATATTTTTAAATAAAAATGAAAAAGATTTAGAATCAACCTTCCTTGGCACCGATGTTGCTTGCAAGTGAGCCATCAATCCTAGCCAATACGCATTTGATTTTATTTCGGCTTCATGTCTCATAAGCAGTGTTCGTCGTGCCTGTACATGCAGGCAACACGTTATTTTACAGAATCAAGTTCATAACAAGGAAAAAACAAAGGAAACCACATAGATCATATTCTCTTTAGATTAATCGCACATCCACATAAAGTAAACGGGAGAATACAGAGGAGGTTTTCTCACCCAGTCTTTACATTTCGAGGTTTTCAAATTAACCTGACACTTTGACTTTCCATTTCTTTTTCAGTTTTTGTTCACATACTGGATGTACAAAAATCCGCATGAAATTTAAAAAATACATATAAAACAAACAGTACAACAAGGCCTGTGACGGAAGAGGGTGTCTACAACTTAGGAGGATAGCCAGCTTGAGAACACGGGCTATCCAGTGGGTCTTTAAGCAGTTGTGAGGTAGGTTTTGGGTTTTGATGTTTTAAACCTGGAAATGCAATGATATGTGTTTTAACTGTATTAACATGATGTATACAGGAGAGTTTTTCTATATGTTACATAAGCTAGCATGTAAAACATAAATAGAATGTTTTTGTAAATAGTTTATACTTTCAATATAAGCACATTATTTGTATATGATTTCTTCGTGTTTACAAATTACAATATGCATGTTCAAGTATTTTATTAATCAATTATATGGTAAAAACTCTTCTTCTCGTACTAATAAGATCATGATAATACTGCTTTCTAATTATTTCTTATACATATTCCTCAAGTCGTCTAATGGGTCTAGGAGGTCCAAAATGATGGGGTTGGGTTCCATTTGAATATGAAGCATGGCCAGGTGCATAGCACGTCAAGACATGTTTCAGTTTTTACAAGCTCCACCCAGTTGCATCCTATGACAAAATTACAACACGTTTCATCAAGCAACAAAACAATACACTCTTTCTAACCATTTGAATAAATGATGGGCATGGGCATACATGTTTTCTATAGGTCAAAGTTACCATTTTAGAGAGTCAAGAAGCAGTAAGGACCTTATTAAAACAAATAATTACAGATGGTCAACATGCCTCTCTACATCTCAGGTGAACCACTGAACCCAACAGTACCATTGGCGGATAACTAGGTAGCTTATTAAGTGTGATGATTTTGGAAAATAAGCGATTTTACTGGCAATCTTGCAAACAATTGTTACTCTTCTCTTTCAATTTGCCAAAAGAAGCATATCAGCATTAACAAATCAAGGAAATTGCAAGGTGGGCAAACTATATAGTCCCTACTAATAAAATTCAGGAATGGCTCTCAATACTATTCGAGTAGGACAATCATTCTGGCATTAATATCATCAGACCAACTCCAGGTACAGCCTATTGTACTGTGTGTGGTCTCTCATAGAGCCCATAAACCAAAGCAAACAAACAAAAAAAGATCCTTGGCAAAAATTATATCTGAATTAGAAGAGAAAAAGAAATCCAAAACATAGCTCTCACCCTGTCCAACTCCCTCGGGGCAATCCGGTTGCTATGTAGACCTCCGAGGACATTCTTGCAAGCATCAACAGCCTTATGCACCTGCATATTTTTATACCAGGCTGAAATAATCAGGCAATCACAGAATACATGAACCATCTGCTTAGGTGATGAAATCAAAAAAAAAAAAAAAAAATACCTTTTCAGGGGTTGATGTCACTGAAATTACATACCACCCAAGATTCAATCGATCAAACAGGTTTAGCTCAAATGATACATCATATGTCAAACCAAGAGAATCCCTGACTGTTGTAAAAAGCCTATAGGAAAAATAAATAAATCAGGAAAGGGGAATAATTTCACAATGAATTATAAAACAGCCCCCAACACACACACCCCACCCCCCAAAGAAACGAAAAGAAAGAACCAACACCAAACAGGTCAACAACCAAATCCCCAGTAATGCACATTTGGTTGCTGCTTAGACATGCATCACATTCTATAGAAATTGATTACCAAAGGAAGTGGTCTATGCATATAATAGTACTAACAATTATGTTCTTCCAACAGCACGCTATTATTATAATACGGTTAACAAAAATGGATATCAAAATAAGAAAACAAACGAGAACAAGAGCCGACCATCCCCACCCACACCCCGGACCCACATTGGAAAGTGGAAATTTATATAAAGTCTGAATTGCCACATAAAATTATAGAAGCAGGACAAAACATTTAAAAGTTTTCAACCGACAATCTATAAAAGTGAAGCAAACTCTAGACCATCCTGTAAAAAAAATTCCTAGTAGGCAATTATATTCAGAACATTTAAATCAATTTTCCTGAAGCCATCCACGTTATAATCAAATCACTTCATGGAGAACACCCAGAGCTATCTCATATTGGCAACAAAACGAAGGGGAAGGGGGAAAATAAAGCAAATATAAAACGGAAACTATTTATTTCCCTTCTAACATAGTCATACACATCAGAGCAACTTCTTAAGAAGTAAATCATATAGGAGAAGCATTAAGAATTCAGCATCTACAAGATTATGTACAGCTAAGAGTTCCTATACAAGGAAAACCGCACAACGGAACAACTACATTATGTGGACACTTCCGCACTCCATATTAGGCAACCATGTTTTATTATAGTTGCTAAAAATGAAGCAAATTATATAATATAACTCATTGACAAAAGAAAGGGATGTAGCTCAGGAAAATACATCATTGTAAAACAGTGTACATATAGTAACCACGCAAACAGTCTATGTTCATAGCACCATAAGCTACCTGGAATTTATGATCTCTTGCAAAAGGCCCATAGTGATGGCAAAAAACAGTGGGTGAGCACGTAATTTCCCTGGCAGGTCCAGTTCAGCATTTTCCAATTCTCTGGGTTGTTCTTCAAATTTTATATGTTCACCTGGAGACAAGTATCAAAAATCTTGAGATATATATCGCAATTTCATAAGCACGTTGTAAATCTTAAGTAAGTATGTAGTGAGAAACTTTAGAAACAAGTTGTCAAGTCACAATACATAGCCCCACAATACCAAATGTAAGCAGCAGAAGGCCACTGATGTTAGATACATAAATAACCTATCACTCAGCCATTGAGAGTATCCTTAATTAGTATTCTCATTAAAGGGCAGGACATCATTTGAGTTCCATAACATTGCACTGAAGTACACTTCAGTTTTCAGACAGATTGCTTAGAATTCAAAAGGTTGGGACAACCCATTACTCTTTCACTAAGTAACTATATTCATGTTAAAGTGCTAGTTTATAAGTAACCTTCTCAAGCAATAAAGGACTATGACTGTTTACCTCTACGAAGATGTTCACAATTTCATAATCAACTATCCACTGTAGGATCAAGGACTCAGTTATTTCAAGTCCAATTAATATGAGATTTAATCAGTCAAAATCAACTCGAATTTTGCTAGAGCTCAAATAGGAACAAACACAGTTCCCTCTGTTTTGATTTGCAAGTTTCTGCTTCGAGAGTAAGGGCGAATGAACTTAAATATGCTAGATGTTACAATCTCGAGATTTCTGAGACAAATGATTTTTCAAGGTTCACTCAACAAGTGGACATACAGGAGGAGAAAATACAGCAGTTACAGAAGATTGCACCACCAATACCTAGTTTACATTTTTCATGGACATAAGCATATGCAGTTTTCATTCTTGCACAAGCTTGTTTCATCAGATAAGAGAGAGAAATATGCTCAACTATCCGCAACAAGGACAGCACCCACCACTTCTAATTCATCTGGTATATGGCAGTGCAAGAAAGGGGATGATTCATAGACAACAAGATATGACAGGGACTTACCAAATGCAGAGACATTGATGGCTGACTCAAGAAGGTTCTTTCCATCAAAAGTAAATCCCCAGCGATTAGGTGCAGGACCTGCAACATACGCACATGCTCGCTCATCTGTGTCCTTCAAGAATACCTGGGAAGCAGCCAATGAATAAGACACCGGCGATAAACAGTGATAAAGAAATACAAATCCAGAACAAACTATTAGGAACCGAGGTTACTGACAACCTAGCAAATCCCAAGAAACAACTTTCACCAGAAAAAACATATTCACTATCAGAATAGGGCATTTCGTACTTGTTGATGCTGTAAATCAGCAGTATATGGTCGAAATATGATCGGGCTATACTTTTGTGCTCTCTCAGAACCTCTCCTTTCTCCAACGGTACCTAAGTACTCCAAAATACAAGTCTCAATATCCTCTTCTGAGAAGTCCCCAACAATACTCACCTGCAAAACAGATGAATGTCTTATTACTGAAATGAGACGATGTTTCATATGTTTAATTATACAATAAAAGAAGACAAATCTGATTATCATAAACAAAGCAATAACTACAAAGGCAAAGATGCAAACCTCCATGTTGTCACTAACAAATTGCTTCATTACTGCATCTTTCACTTGTTCAAGCGTTAACTGTTGTAATGAATTAGGAGTGGGCTCAACAAACCGTTCATCTCCACCCAGCATGGCAAGCATGAGCTTGTGGGCGGTAGAACGCTCCAAACTTTTGGGAATAGAACGGTAATAAGACAGGTATAACTGCTTTGCTCTATCAAATGCATCATCCAACCAAACACTTTGCTGCAAATAACCAGAGAAACTGAGCAACTCAGAAGAAGACCTTGAATGTTTCAAAAAGTGCATCCAGACTCTCATTCAACTAATCAAACTCGACCAGCAAGCAAAATAGTGGACTAGACTCATACTTGCACCCTCTTTCCAGTTAATAAGCTACAGAAACAAGTTCAAGGGCCCTGAAATGACCAGAGACTCCAGATATCATGATTCCTAGAAATATAGAATTATGAATTACAGCATGACAACCCATACTTTGTCCCCAAATGGGTCACAATGCATCGGCACCCTAACTTCATCAAAGGAATGGGAAAAAGCAGCAGTAGAAAGGCCAACTAGAAAGTAATATAATAAAAAGGAAAAAAGAAAAAAGAAATGACAACTAGATGACTATGGGAATAAATATCAGGCAGCCACATTACTTGTCAAAATAGACGAGGACTAACCATGTACAGAATTGACAAGCGTCAATAATAAGTTACTCATTATAGGAGGCTCATTTACCTCAAGTACCATATGAAGCAACTGGAAAGCAGCACGCATTCCAGCATCTCTTAAAGTAAAACGGAACTCCATGCTTATAAATTCCTCGGTTGACTCCAGGGAGCAATTTATCAGATGATTCACACAGAACAGTTCTACCTGGGGACAGATATTATCATAAAAATTCTAAGAACCATGACAGAGGAAAAAAATCGCAACATTTTACAGGACAATAACTGGCATTAGAAGACCATGTACCAAAAGAGAGGTCAAAGAGCAACAGAAGCAGAATAATTGCTACAGAAAAAGAGAGAACAAAACACTGAACGAAAAACAATATTATACCACTGTGCTTATCCTCTTCCAGACTTAGACAGAAAACCAATGAGATTATGTATTAAATACCAAAGCAGCTGAAAAGGATAACTGGATAAGGAAAGGAATGGTTAATTTCAGATGCACTAGCACTGGAACCTATTTCATTTTATAATCAATCCTGTTATCATGCTAAACTGTCGTGGCAATAAATCCACATGTATATTTTTTGTTGGAAGAAGGATTCAACATAGCCTTGGAGAGCCTAAATGACTGTCTGAAGGTAGTCTAAAAACTCCAACAGATTGTACAAGTGCGTGAAGGTGCTTTATAAACATCAGCAGACAGTAAATGAAACAGCAAAATATAGAAATGAAAGATTAAGGAACAAACTAGAAATAAAATTTCTGCTCCATCACCTGCTCACGAGAGAAGTTCCCCACACGGCCTCCTTCACTTAGAGTCCGAACACCCACAATGACAGCTCCCTTGGCTTCAGCACTTTCAGCTGCTCGTCCACCACCAACTATGAGGCGCATGACACCACAATTTGCTTCACTTTTGGAAACCTGTTGGTATATTAACAAGAATAGCATGTAAGATCGTCTGACAAAATTAACAGAACAAAAACAGAAACAATGAAACATCATCATTTATTTGGCTACTAAGGAACATGTATGTATCTAGAGACTGCAGCACAAGACCAACGTCATTACTACAGGGCAATAAATTATGCAAATTTCCATGTCACAGCTCTGAATATGAAAATTCTCCATACTTATCTAATGTGTAAAACTTCTAACCCAAAAGTTCTCACACATTTTAACCACGCCGCTTTATGGCAACTTCTATTTGAATTGACAAAGTAGATTGCTCGATACCACTCCATCAATACAAAAATTTTGTTTCTTAGTAACAATGAGGGGCAATATAGCAAAGTTACCAAATCTGTGTAATATTCAATTTCCACCCTCTATGCTTGGTAAAGTTAAATAGGTTGCATCAGATGTTTCAAACATCACATAGAGTACAAGCATGGACAGAAACAGTTCCAGCTACAATAAACTGAGAAAGATCTTCAACTGATTGTTTCTGAAGTTAAGAGTTAATTTGAAATGTCCTAATAAGTAAACAGAAGAGTCAATTAATATGCTCTGAACAAAGAGTCATTAAGAACTTCAGGACATTTGAAATTTGAATATAACAAGTTACCTTGTAATTTACAGGGATCCCATTTGAAAGGCGTCTCTGAATTATTCCAGTATCCTTATCATAAACCTTTGTCATTTTCTTTTCTTGGTCAACAGGAATAAATGATGGGCTTCGCTGCAGCAGCAGTTCCTCAAGCTGTTCTGAAGATATCAACTCTTTTGGTATCTCAAGCTGCAGAGAGAAAACAGATTGACGTCAAAACTATGACCGTCTGAACTGCCTATTTCCTTGTGATTCTACTCTTCTACAAAATAGGAATGCCTGGGCACAGGGGAGCTAACCAAAAAAAATGATTAAGAAATTATAGAAACTTAAAAACAAATTTTTCTTGATACTAACATATAAAAATAATAATAATAATAATAATAATAATAAAATAATTTTTTTTTAAAAACTTCTCTAAAGGGATGGCAATAGCAGCAGGTTGCCCTGCTGTGCCCACCATAACTGATCACTAAAGCATATATAATCAAGTTATAAGTACCTCAGGCTCAGCCTCAATGGGTTCCTTCAAACCATCTTCTATAGCAGTCAAAATTTCTTCTGGTTCTATATTGAATTCAGTTTCACCAATTCCATCAATGTGCACCTTCTTTGGTACACACGCAACAATTGCAGCTGGGGGAGGTGTAGATGGTTTACCATAATCAGAAATGAACTCTAGGACCTCTGCGCCAACAGAATTGACCTGAGCACATCAGAAACTTTAGGGAAACATCCTTAGAAAATCCCATGGTATTGGAGTCTACAAATCTGTGACAAACAAGTTTGCTGTAGCTTCTAAATGGAAATTTAGCAAGTAAGAAATCAGAAAAAGGTAATTTCATGCTCCAACATGCCTCTATTATCCCACCACATCAAGTGTGAAGAACACAGAGTCAACTCATTGAGAGAATTGATTGTGCTTAAAGGATTAGATGAGAATTACCTCCTCCAGAGTAACCGTGTTGGCAACAGCAACCAAACACTCATGGCCTTGTCTTTGATCCATTACAGTGTGGCCGAGTGCATCACTTTCCATAATGAAGTCCAGATTATCCACTGAAGACACATTATCAATCATAGCGGCCAACTGTTCACTGTCTTTTAACAAGGCATCTAAATAACGGGCTAGTTCACCATTTGTGACCCCAAATTCTTTAAGCCTTCTAACCTGAAATGCAAAAGTGATGACATAAACGAGGAGCAGAACAACGTCAGAAATCATGCCTAACCAAACAGAACTGTCAGAACAATATAAATGGCTCCTGAAAACAAGGTAACCGATAATATCCCATATTTCTCACAAAATTAAATATCTATGAAGTTGCAGGAAAGTCAATGCAAATATATATAAGGATTTATATTTACAGGGGGGTCAGGGAGGGAGCATAAAGTATGAAACATGGAAAGGCAAACCTCCTGCACAGCAACTTTAATTGCATTATGCCAATTTTGAGGTTCTGCAGTCACTGTAAGAGTGGTAACGGTGCAGCCTTCTCTTCCTGAGTCACTATGGTCCAATTCGACTGAGGTAAACGGGGGATTTGAACTCTGGAAAATTCTCAAAATTAGCATCAAATGCAACTAATAAAGAAAATTAAAACATCAAATGTTCAGAGAATATGGTATCAAAATAGAACCCCCAGAGCCAACTGCCCCAGCCCACATTGTAACTTCATTACTATAATTGCCACCACATATGAATACATCTATGCAATTAATATACAATCAGAATATTGCCCAGACTAAAAATGACAATGATATAAGCAATGAGTGTTCAAAGTTTCACGAGCAAGACTCAAAATCATTTCATTGATTAGGTTCCTCCCACTTCATTACTATTACCAGAATAGTTTTTAATACATCCATGGTTTATATTACCAGCAATGCATTAGAAAATTCAAAACAAAGGTAGAGGCATTTGATTAGAAAAAATTTAGCACTGAATAAGACAACCAATCATATTTTGTAACTTCACTCATCATCACTGCCTTTATTTTTTTACAATTTTATTTTGAAATTTTTACTTTGATTATGATGAAAGACCACATAAGGAGATAATGTTGTATCTCATTTTACCGCACTTTTTTCTTCATCAATCTTGAAACAAAGTGCGCCTCATAATTTAAAAGCAAGAAATTCGGTTTAACTTGAGCACAAGTACCATAATAGTACGTAATACACTTTGGCAGATTTATCCACCGACAGTTGACTTCTTATTATGAAGCACATTAAGACAGAAGTCAATGCACCTGATATCTCGTATTAATGCGAAAATGCAAAGCAGATAGAAATATCCTCTTCATAAGCACATTCCGCAAATCACCAAATGTATGGACCTTGTTGACTGGGATCTGATAGGAAACAGCAATAAACCTTAGCATGACCAAAAACTAATAATAAAAGAAAATTAATTTGAAACATCTTTGAAGGAAATAGAGGACCACTGAACAAACTCAACATGATGCATCTCCAATGGAGAATATTGACTATAAGCACAATCCCTGGCAAGGCATACCAGCTACATAATAATTCAGGGACTTTTGAGACATTTCGATAATTGAGGGACCTTTACAAACTTTCAAGGATAGTTAAGGGGCCTATTGATGCATAATGCCAAGGAGAATCCCCAGATGCAATTGAAGAAGTTTGCAGGGAATGAACTAAACTAGCTAAATATTATCCATAAGATGCCCTCAAGCTGGCCAAAAATATGCAATTGAAATCCCCAGAAATTGTATGTTTTATCACATAAGGAAATTGAATAACTCTCAGGTCCATGTCCACCATAATACCAAACCAAAAAGATTCATGTGACCCGAAAACCTAAACAATAAAAGGTTGAAATATGGCTATACTGACACTTGTTATAACATGGGTTCCAACAAAATTATCTTTTATCAGATTAATCTTTTTCTCAGCATATAAGATACTAAGAAAATTTGATCTAAGAGCAATACAGTAAAGGTCAAACAAATGAGCAATTAGTACTGAATAACAGTCAGTGCTTTGAATTCATAATCCAAAACACAGCCTCATCATCAAATGTTGGTCTTCAAGTGAACAGGCTTTAGCATACACTACTACGAGGATTTTATTTTTTTTATTGCTCTTCTTAACAGCCTTGTTAAACCAGGCAATGCTCACATAGAACTACTTCCACTAATACCCTAAAACCAAAGACATGATGCAGGGGGTTACAAAAATACTCATAAAGTAATAATACCTTGCAGAACATATTAATTGAGAAATTCTGAAGCAATTCATGCTGAAATATCTGGGGAAGCTTAGCCTCTGTGCAGCTTCCTGGAATGGACCAATTATGCTGAACAGGAGGGCGAACAGCATGCCTTTCCTTCCTAATATTGTTTGATTGCTCCAGTGAAAATGATGACCTTTCCTGCGACAAACCACCAGACAGTCCAACTGCCAGCTTAGGAACAAGGAAACTGGCCATTGCACCAAAAGCACTTGGTGTAGGTGGGACAGATGCCACAGTCTCCATGCCATTCTGTCCAAAAACTGCCTGCAGAATTCTTGAAAATTAATTACAACTTCAAACATAATTGTACAGGCAAACCAAATCATACATAAAAGTGTGAACCAAAGTCCTATGTCAATATCAGCTCCATATATTAATAATTAGGAGTAACATCACATACTTCAATGTGGTTAACCGTCTTTGGAATGTCGTCAATGTCCCCAACGATGTACAATGTGGCATTTGCTGGGAAGTACCAACGCTCATGGAATTTCCTGATTTTGTCAGCATCCCATTTCTTAATCTGCTCCTCCAATCCAATAGGAAACCTTTTGCTCAACTTGTTCTCAGAATGCAAGTATTGCAACAACTATACCAACGAAAGAATAAGAAGATTAGGGTAAAACAAGTACACAAAAAATGGAAAGAAAATCTTCGTACAGAATGACATAAAGCTACAAAAGACATCTATGTCAGTCTCATGTTGTGAATACCTGGCAATCAACGCGATACTCTATAGTATTCATCATTTGTAGTTCTGACAAAATAGCCCGTCTTTCTTTTTCAACTCGAGAAGCCAAAAACTTGGGGTGAAAAGCAATCTACGGCCATTAAAAATAATTTGCTTTCAAATAACACATAATGAGAAAAACATTAAGTATCACAAACAGGCAAAAGAACTCATTGCAGCAGGCCATTAACCTAAACAGGTCAACAGAAGTGTGACAGCTTAAAAACAATAAAGGAAAAGGAACAAATAAATAAATAAATGCTATACCTCATTGAGAGCATCTAGAACCACTGGCAGCAAATCACCTTCAGAGTCCTAGAGATCAAAAATTCCATTATACTAAGCATTTAAGAATAAAGAGACTATAAGTGCTGAACACAAACACAAAAGAACTCAGAAATAACAGAGGGACGTACATGCAAACTGCAGTAGTAGAATATTACATGGATGAAACAAACATAATGTTATATTCAAATTACATTGTGAGCAAACCAAACATCTCAACATATTCAAAATCAAGTTTTTTTTCCTGTCAATATAGGATAGAAGCAAACAAAGTCGATTCTGTTTCCTTACTATCTCCTGAGCTATTATGGATGTCCCATACTTCGTTAAGCTCAATCTTTTTTATCGCACATACCAAAAGAGAGGGCATGCAATGTGAACTCAAGGTCAGATTTTAACACAGTTAAGGGAGGCAACAGCCAACAAGCATGATTTTCAGAGCTTCTCAAAACTGAAGGATAAAACATTACGAACCTTTGTACTAGTTGGTGAATGGATATGAAACACAGTGTGATGGAAGTCAGTGTAAGCATTAGATCTTGCCCCAGTTCCAAGAAGTTTCTCACGTTTCTTACTTCCAAGGAATGCAACATGTTCGATCATATGAGCAATTCCTTGCTCATCATCTTCCTCATCAATGGATCCAACATGAACTTCCATGTGAGCTTCAAACCTATAAAAATGTGTTTATTTTTTCAGATCATAGCACCATGTGGTCATTAGGAAATGATAAATAATTGGTCTATAATAACCTGGATCACATGCGACAGGTTAGAGTAGCACAGCACAGCGGATTTAGTGACTATAAGTTTTATGACCTCACGAGTGGATGTGTTTCTACTTGGAATTCATAAAATTCCAGGATAGTGGCACATATTTGAAATATTTAATATATTGTGCTGTCTATATCTTCTATGTTCCTGTGGTAATATGATGTGGAACAAAACACATGCAGCTCAAAATGCATTTCCAATCCATCTAGAATAGTTTTTAAAGACAAAAACAAAAAAAAAACAAATGATGCATCATGTTCTAATTTCATGATAATTGCAAAATATTTCAGTACCCTTTATCCCTATCAAGGTGCAACTGCTTAAGAGAAAGCTTTGAATTGTCAATGTAAGATGTATGGCAATCAAGTGTATATAATATATATACTCATCCGGGTTTGAAAGAAGCAAGATTGATCTAACTATTGTTAGCAATTTAAAAAAAAACAATAACAGAGATTCATTAAATGGAAGCACCATATGCAGAACTCATCAAAGGCCTAATATCTGTCTCAGATTCTTTGGAAACTGCATAGCCCTAGTCCTACATTTCAAATGAACAAAGACCAGCCAAAAGTCTATCAAGAGAGGTCTACATATTTGGGGCACTTCATGTGTGATCATCACTACCATATTAATTAATATGGTGCTAATTCTAGTTACCATATGCTAAAGTCAAAGGATTGGCATAGAGAACCCCAAACCCGAACTGAACACAATCAGAAGCAGGAAACATTGGATGGGCATTGCACTTGATAGTTTGTTTCAGTTTTTTACCTTATGCGAAATTATCCACTTTCTCATTCTTAACAGATGAAGGGTCTCTTTCTCTAGTTTTATGATGATGTGCATAGATAAACTAATATTGGATAGTCAAAAGAAGAGCAGGGTTGTATTCATAATTATCAGATCCTCGCTCAGTTGTATTGGCAGTTTATTAGAGAGCCTTATGGTTTGTGTACCCTTTTGTTTTATCTCTTGAATGTAGTAGTACCAGCTGCCCAACAATTAAACATATCAACATTGATTTGTGTTATCTAACATCACATTGTATGGCTCTCAAGATTCAAGAATAAAGTGGCAGTTTTGACTAATGTAGAATATTTTTTATGACAGTTTCCCAATCTAGAGTTAAGTGTTGTCTTGAACAGGTTCCATCAACCCCTCTAAAGTGGTCATTTTATTCTCCCAATATGATTTAAATTCTCAGACTTCTAGTAAGATGCTGCTGCAGTCTGCAGCCATTAATGAATCAAATGGTACTCCACTTCTTGTAGCATCACTACCAGCAAGTATTAAATCTCAATAACATTCTGTGCCATGCATATAATGAGCCTGGTAAATCTCAATACCATCAGATCCTTAGCATCCAGTTCTTTTGTTCTTATTTAGAGAGGGCATTCATCTGTCTTACTCTTATATTTTGCTGCCTTGCCTGGAGTTGATGAGCTTTCAAAGAATCTAGTTTCACTCTCCGAAGTTTTGATGTCTCCCAATCATAATTGTCTTCGTCATTAATGGTTTCTTGTCCCAGATTGGATCTTAATTCTATAAAATAGGGATACAGATCCTACAACTAAAACCCAAAGAACTGGAAAGATGAAGCATACATATTAACAAAGCATGCAAAGATATAAAGATTGTGAGAAGAAAGGATTAAAAAAAAAAACGTCTTCATTCTCAAATTATACCGTTAAAGAAGAGATGCAACATTCTGCACCTTGTCTGAGAAGAAGAATTGAGCCAAGTGGCAAGGCCCAAATTCATATAATACTACCAAGACGTAGGAAGGATAAATATAATGGAGAAAAATTAATTAAATTCTAATTGTAAAATCTCATGCTGTTTTTAATACTCTGACCACCTAAATGATGCATTTCTTATGTCCAAGACTGAGCATTAATGCTAAAGAAGAGTACCTATTAGGAGGGACTTTATTAGGCAAAATAAGATAGCGGAGCCCATTTTTCAGCTGTCCTCTGTGCAATTTTGGGTGCGAAGGAATCTCAGACCTCAAAAAATTCTCGAATTCTATCCTCTCTGCTTCTGTGTATAATAAATCCAAACCTGGTTTCTCCGTGACACCATCAGGCCAGGTTGTACTTGCGGCATGTGGCTCTTCAGGGCCTACAGCAGCACGTGGAACCTGAACTTTTCTAACCTGAATATCAAACTGATAGGACAAATCAAATCAATTATATTCAGAATATTAAAAGATAACAGTAGAACTTCTTGAACTTATGTATAAAATAAATTTATGCGCGACTTCTTATAGAACAGATAAACCATCAAAAAGTATCCCATATGTTTGACACGTCTATATGTAAAGAAGTGCCCTCCAGAACAACAAGCAGAAAAAAAGTAGTCAAAGTAAATATTTGATGACCCAACTCCTTCTTCAATGGAAATGATGGAAATGAAAGTCTACAACTATTCACATGGGTGACTAAAGAGAAATGTGAAGTATTGATTTATCTTTCTTTTCCTTTTTTCTATTTCTAAAGTGAAAAACAAAACTTTTATTAATGAAAGTTATGGAAGTACACTTAGATGAGGAATCCCAAAGGAATAATTACAATCTAAAGTACAATGCTCCAATCTCCAGGGATATCAGCTAAAAAAAACCTTTTGAAATATCATTGATGGAAACCTGTCGTGCTCCTCTAAACTTAAGCCTATCCCAAACCACATCTAATGATTCCTCTGCATCTTCAAACACTCTCTTACTCCTTTGTAGCCACACAGACCAACATAAAGCTTGAACATTGACTCCACATAGCACTTTTCCCCTATTTCTTGTAAGATTTATAAAATTTGAATAATGGGCAGTATTGGCATTATGTTGTTAGAATGACGCATTTATCCCATTAAGTTTCCATCCATCCTCCTTAAAACTGGATATTCCTTCCATCAAATGAAACAGTTAAAGAAAGATACCTAGCTTCCATAAAGAAAGTAATATTTGCCTTGCACTAGATGATCTTCAAGTAGTTGAAATGGGCAGACAAATAGCAGGAAAACAATTCTGGTCATACAACTACGATGGAAGACAACATATAATCTATCACTATTGAAATATAATGGACATTCAAATTCCTTCACAGCCTGATTAGCGAGAAGAAACTGATGTAAAAATGATATATCACAATTTGTATATGAATTATATGGTAGTGGTCTAAGGCTAAGAACCATGTTTCATATATACATGGTCAAAATAGCACCACCAAAAGAGTATACTTTTACCGACCTATTACCTTAGCATTATCAGGTAGGATCTTTGGTAGACGGAAGGATGACTTGTCTGCAAAGAATCTAGAAGATAATCTCTTCACACCGGTTTGCTTTCTTTTGGAGGAATGGAAGCAAGATACTTGATGAGAGTTATCAAGCAACCGTGACTGAGGTCGTAGTTCGTTGAACACAGAAGATAATCTTTTACGTGTATTCTGCAACTAGAAAGATCAGTGAGAAATATGTTATAGTTGGTAAAAAGATGACAAGGGAAAATGATATTACACAAGTGAAAGAAAGCAAAAATTTCCTTGAAAACAAAATATGTGAGTTATACACACCAGATACAACCCAATCTTAGAAACTTCAAAAATTAAACAACAAACGACACATATTGGATATTATTCATATTAGCACACTACACTAACCTCTTTTGACCCTAAATTTGGCTTTAAGACTTAGTTATAGATGAAGTCCCACACTGAGACTTTTTACCTATTGAGAGAAATAATCTCTAATAGAAAAGGGTCTAACCAATGCTTCCAAAGTTTCAATGCAGCCTTATTAGCAAGGATATTGTTCCTACTGCATGAACCAATGACGTCAAGATTTGAACAAAGCAGCTTTACAGAGCACCAAGACTTGTCCTACAACAGCGATAAGGTCTACTAAAACAACAATTGTCCTTCATTCAGCCATTTTAAATCCTTTACCTTCTAAAATATAAGTGACAGAATACAGTGTATCAAAGTCCACAGCAATTCCATAGCTCTGAGAAAAAATAGGGCGCATCCAAGCTTAACAAGGTAAGACTGTAAGAGACTGAGATAATCTAAGTATTTCAATTCCTATCTATCATTTCATTAAATATTCTCTAACTGAATCCTAAACGAAATGGATCCAACTCAATAATTAAACTTTCCAGCTTCAACCTCAAATATTTATTTTTCCATTTCACAATACAATATAAAGAAAGGAAAGCATTTTTTTAAAGACTATTGATTGCTACAACGATAACAACTAACCATAGAAACTAACCCTAGCTTTCCGTTACATACATAGGTGAAGTTTGACCAACAAACTATCCAAAATATTCAACTCCTCCTTTCACATTAGAAACCCATTTACACACCAAAATCTCACTAAGGATGAATATTAGCAGCCCAGAAACAAAATTCCCCAAAAAAGGAAGATTTGAGACCAAATTCAGAAAAAGAAAATAAAAAAAATCCCCAACAGAAACACATACCTTACTGCTAACAAAACACGCGCGGCTGCGCCGAGCCCTCTGCGGGTGCAAAGCAATTATCTTCTTCGATTCTAATCTATTCAACTTGGCCGCAAATAAAGTACAATTAGAGTTTTCTTTACTATGAGTATGACCATTATTGGCATGAATCGAGGCCAAAATCGGTTTTGTATTGAAAACAACGGATGAGCTCTGCATAATTGAGATGACCGGCGGCAATCAGAGATTTCCGGATTGGTGGGAGTTCTTGGGGAAGATAGCGAGTAAGAAGAAGAAGAAGAAGAAGAAGAAGAAGAAAAATGCCCAACACTGAAAATCTTGGCTTTCTACGTAAATAAGCTGACTTTGACGGTTAAGCTAGGGGGTGGGGGTGGGGTGTTGTGGCTCGGGCGGAGTCGGCGGTGTAAGTGGTGGCCGTTTGGCCAGCTTGGCTTAGATTTTTATTTTTTTCCAACAAAATATCACATCCAAACAAGGTCTAAATTTTATTAATAATTAAGCAAAATATGAAATAACCCCAAAAACTTAAAATTTTGTTAGATTTTTATTATTTAAGTCCCTTCTTTTTAAATTATCAATTTCGTCACGACTTTGTTATTTGACGAAAATTTTGGCACCTTTGGAAGATAAGGCTCCTACTTACACATCATCTAGAAAGAAATTAAAATTAGCTTTTTCTAAATAATATCAAATTAGTTTTTTTTTATTATGGTGGCAATTTTCGAAGACAAGTTTTTTTCTTAACGTAACCCACCCATTTAAATAACAAAAAAATATATTACAAGATTAAATCAGCTAATATTAAGAGGTAAACAATTAAAATAAAATAAAAATACAAAATGCAAACAAAATTTTTTTTTCTTCATCTTATCTTGTCTAGAAATACTATATCTAGATTCTCCAATCAAAGTATTAAAATGTTTATTTTTCTTATTTAATACAAAAGTAACAGCACTAAAAATTACAAATTTCATATGTGTCATTACCATACATAATTTATTTATACTTAATATAAATAAGAAAACCGTCAAAGACACATAAAAGTTCTATAAAATTTCTACATTTTTTTAATTAAAAATATAGTAAGAATAATTATATGTTTAAGAAAATTAGTTTTTTTTTAAGTAAAATATTGAAATTCAAATAACTTTTTTGTTACAAATCCATTCTTGAAAAAGGGTATGCATAAGTAACTTGCAAAATTTATTAATTTTTTCTTTGTTTTCGACAAGTATTTTGTTTACATTATGATTTTCTGCTTTGTTATATAATTATATATTTTAATTTTGTTTTCATATCACTAATAGATTTTATAATCTTTTATAAAAATAATATAATTTTATAACATATTATTAATATAATAAAATATATTTTATTTCATACATCACACGGTAAAAGAAAAAAATGACATAGTAGTGACAATCTAAGGCTTCAACTATCATGTTTCCTCCCTTGTACCGGCAAACCTAGGAAAATTATACACACACCACCGATCTACGAATCCAAAATGACAACATTAAAAAGAAACTGAAGTATAAAGTTGTGCGATCCCAGACGTCTATCCATAAAGTGCGAGGTCTAGGCACCACAATTACTTCATCAGTACGCCCACTATCATCCACCCATAAATTATGTCTTGTTGTCCTCTTTTAATGCATTATATGTTGAAAGATAGAAGAAATTGTGCGGTGAGAAGAAGGAGATTTTATTTAATTTCTTTTAATTAAATGGGAATCACAATTGTTTGAGTATATTTAAACTTATGTGAAACTTAATGTATTTAATTTCGATTCACTCCTCTCTAGTAACTAAAAGGACTTTATTTAAAATTAAACTATTTTTAAACTTGTAAAGCAAGTGCAGAAATCCGTTTGCTTGGAGGCCCAGTATTCGAGTTGGGCCCAGCTTCCAGTCCAACTATATGTGGCATTCTTGATCACAAAATGGGCCTAACCATAGTCCAGGAAAATGGGCCATTATAATTACGGCCCTCTTATAAATATCTTCAAATCAACAAAAAACGCTCTCGGGCTACCTCACTGTTTATTGCCAGTCTTGTGTCAAACTTTTTTTTTTTTTTTTGGAAATTGTATTTGAAGTAATATTTAATTTATTTTAATATAATTAGGAATAAAGTAATTAAAAATTTTAGAACAAGTCCAAATTCCTAAATTTCCTATATAAAAAAAAAATCATTCAAATCAACTAGGTAAATTTTATGTGTATATATATATATATGTTTTGATAATAAAAAAAAAAACTATAAACCTAGATAATTGTCTAAAATTGCAATCATAAGAAATCACAGAAACATAATTACTCATAAATTATCAATGGCGTAATATCAAACACCTATTGAAAATAACAACAACAACAACAACAACAACAACAATAATAATAATAATACTAGAAAAAACAAAGACATATATCAACATATCACAAGATCATATTTAGAATCATACATGGTGAACTACAAATCATAAGTATTTCAATGAGCTCCAATTTATTAAAAAAAAAAAACTTATTTAGTCTTAATTATATTAAAATGGATTAGTTATTACTTTAAATATAATTTAAAAAAAAACAAGAAGAAGAAGATTTGATAGAAAGTGTCAAAAGTTAAAATGGAACTTGATCTATGTTTTTTGCATAAACAAAATATATTCAGGGTCATTTTTGCACATTTTTTTAATTTTAAAATGGTAATTGTGTAAATGGAAAAAAAAAAAAGTACGAAAGAGTCAAATTTTGAATATATATTATATGTATAACTTTATTGATTGAGAAAAACACTTCTTTATACCCACTATGTAAACGTGAAAATGATCACCTACCCACTCTGTGATGTGTGCACATGTTTAACGTTGATTTGTTAAATTATAAAAAAAGTAATTGTCTTATTTAAATTATGTTTGATTGCAAAATTATGCACAAATTTGATCTAATTTTGCAATTTAATTATATTGTTTTTAAAAGTACAATTTAATACATAAACTTTTTAATTTTTACATCTTTAACACAAGGTGACTTTCTCAAGAAATTTTGACTAAATAATTCTCGAAGCTTGACACCTGTCATCATAATGGACGTAACATAAGTTGAAAAGTTTGCATTTACTTAAAAACTCATAATTTATCATGTATTAAATTTATTTTTTAGCTCTTAATTGTTGTTGTACTTCAAGATTTGAGTCGACCCTTTTCTTAGCTAAGTCATATGGTGTTCATTGAAGAAGTGAACGTGGAGTTTAAGGTGCTTACATCATCAAAATATCATAAAAATTATAATTGTGCATCAAATTGCACTTTGTTCATTACCTAGCTAGAATCATTATATATATATATGTATGTGTGTGCGCGCGCATATCTAAAAAAACCGTGATATTAGGTCCAATTTTCAATTGTAAAATCATTCTTAAAATTTATCAAATAACTTTGTAATTTCATCAATTACAAAAAAAGTCATCTCATTCCGGCACCAACTATTGATGTGGATGGGGGAACAAACTAAACGATATCATTTAATATAAATAATTGAACCAAAAAAAAAAAAGTTAATAAAAAATCACAATCTTTACTCCAATTTTCAATTGCCACATGACTTTAGACATATTTTGTTAAATGAACGTCGTTTAGGTGCCGAAATCGTAATTGAAAGAGGTTAAAATAATATGACAAACATTGATAAATTTAAAAATCATATTGCAATTAAAAATCAGATATTGTTAGATAAGTTCATGCATGCTCAAGAGTTTGTTAGGAATTTAGTTAGAAGTTAGTTATTCAGTTAGATAGTCTAATGAAATTAGCCGTTTGTTAAGAATTCAGTTAAAAGTCAGTTATTCAGTTGATTTGTTTTTATGCAATAGTGAGTTAGCAACTTGTATTTAGAGAGTTCGGATTTTGTGCTTCTTTTCTCATTCTCTTTCCTCTTCCCTATCCTCTCTATCTTTTAATCTAATATGGTATCAGTTTAGCCATGGTTCCACCTGCTCTGCTTTGTGCTGTCCTTATTGCCGGTTCTTCTTCTTCTTCTGCATCTTCTACCCGATTTACTCCGGACACCTTCTCTCATCCTCTTTCTTCCCAGCTCACCTCTGATAATTTTCTGGTGTGGTGAAAGCAGATTCTCTCTACTATTCGAGGTCATCGCCTACAATATTTTATTTCTAGTAAGACATCTCCTCCGGTGAAATTCGTTTACGAAGAAGATAAAGCTTCAAATCCAGTCAATCTCGAATTTCTTGATTGGGAACAGCAAGACCAGCTCATTCTTTCCTGGATGCTTGCTTCAGTGCACGATGAGATTCTTCGTCGGTTGGTTAGATGTGATACCGCAACATAAGTTTGGTTTACTATTGAGTCTTATTTCTCCAATTCGTGCTAAATTTAGTCAATTCAAGCTGCAATTACAAAATTTGAAGAAAGGCTCTTTGTCGATCAATGAGTATCTATTGAAGGCTCGACACTGTGTGGATATGCTGGCTTTAGTTGGTCATAAGCATGATGATAAAACTCATATTGATGCTATTTTTGATGGATTGCCTCCTGAGTATGATGCCTTCGTATTATCTATCAACACTCGTCTGGATCCATATACGGTTGCTGATATTAAGGGATTACTTCTTGCACAAGAGGCTTGGATTGAGAAGCATTTCATAAATCTGGAGTCAGTTGTGGCTAATATTACAAGAACTCGAATAACATTGCTGCTTCTGGTTATAATTCTCCTCGCAATCATGGTTTTCCTCCTCCATCTCGTCATCATAATCACTTCAGAGGTCGTAGGGGAGGGGGCCTGGTGGTTGAAGATACAATACCAATAAAATTTCTTGCCAACTGTGCGGATATTCCAACCACATTACCCCTCAATGCTTTTATAGATTTGATCAGAGTTTCAATCCTACTTCTACTTCTCCCAATCACACAAATTCTGGTTAAACTCAGCAACAATTTCAAGGAAACATTGCACATTACATGTCTGGTCCATCCACACAAGCTGGTTTTCTTGCTACACGTGAAACCTTTCCTCCATCTTTCTAGTATCCTGATTCTAGTTCAACTCATCATCTCACATCTGATGTCAATTCTCTAACTCAGAAAACAGTCTTCCAAGGGCCTGACCAAGTTCATGTTGGCAATGGTACAAGTCTTTCTATTAAACAACATCTTTCCTTTTCATTGTTTCAGAACTCTTGCACTCAAAAATATTCTTCATGTTCCAAAATTTACAAAGAACCTACTTAGTGTGTCTCAATTCTCTAAGTATAATAACATCATGTTTGAATTTTATCCATCTACTTGTTTTGTGAAGGATATCAAAACACAGCCCACTATTTTCCAAGGTCATCTTGACAAAAGATGATATGTCTTTTCTTATTCACAAACTCAAGAGATCAGTCCCATGCCATCTTCTTTCCAACGTCCATTTCAGTTCCTTCCTGTAGTACTAATTCTACTTCTAATACTTATGATGTATGACACTCTAAACTTGGTACTCAAACTTTGCAGTACTAAATCAATAAATTAGAGTACTACTTATGTTTGTCATGCTTGTTGTCTAGGAAAATTACATAAATTCCCTTTCCCTGTCTCCTACTCCATATTCACCTAGTTGTTTTCTACGACAAAAATCTGATGCTTTACAAGAATTTATTATCTTCATGACTCAGGCGGAAAAACAACTCAATCATTCTCTTAAAATGCTTCAATCTGATTGGGGAGGAAAATATTGAGCATTTACAGATTTATTAGCCAGTGAGGGTATTATTCATAGAATTTCTTGCCCTCACACACACCAACAAGACGATCTTGCTGAATGCAAACACCAACATATAGTCGACATCGATCTTACAGTATTCCAAGCATCCATGCTTTTGAAATATTGATGAAGCCTTTCGAACTTCTATTTTTCTCATCAATAGATTACCTTCTCCTAATACTAAAGACAAATCATCTTTAGAACTTCTTTCCACTCACCACCTCTATATAAACAGATCAAAGTTTTCGGTTGTCTATGTTATCCACTTCTCCAGCCTTATAACACACACAATTTTGATTTTCGATCCAAACCCTTTACTTTAATGGGCTATAGTCTAAATCACAAAGGATATAATGTTTAGATCCCACTGGCCGTATATTTATTTCTAGCATGTCATATTTGATGAAAGTGTAAATTTCCTTTCTCTACTCCTACATCTGCTCCTACTCCGTCTCCTCCTTCCACATTTCGCCCACTTCCTACTCCTATTTCAGTTCTTTCACCATCTCAATCTTCTCACTCTTTTTCCTATCATTTCACGAATGGACATGAATTTGATACTTCTATAGAGTAAGCACTTCGAAGGGAGAGAGTTCACATTTAAATAATTTGAGTGACATGGAACAAGCCACTTCTCCATATAGTGCTCTTCATTTTAATAAACATTCCATTGTCACAAGGGGTAGGCATGACATTTTTAAACCTAAGGTTTTTGTTGTAAGCCATGAGCCAGTCACGCCATCAGCTGCTCTAATTGATTCTAATTGGAAGAAAGCTATGACAGATGAGTATTTATCTCTCATTCGAAATTAGACTTGGAAACTTGTGCCCTTACCTGCTGGAAAACAATCCATTGGTTGCAAGTGGGTTTTTAAGCTTAAGGAGAATCCCAATGGGAGTATTAACAAGTATAAAGCAAGATTAGTGCCTAAAGGGGTTTCATTAAAGAGCTGGTTTCAACTTTAATGAGACCTTTAGTCCAGTGGTTAAGCCTATCACCATCCAGACGATTCTTACAATTACTCTAAATAAAAACTGGAAAGTAAGACAAATAAATGTCAATAACGCATTTTTGAATGGTCACTTCCCTAATCATATCTGCAAACTTGAAAGATCTCTTTATGGGCTCAAACAAACTTCAAGGGCATGGTTTGAGAAATTAAAATATTCATTATTGTCATTCGGATTTAAGTCTACTAAATCAGATCATTCTTTGTTCATTCGAAGATCAGGTTCACATTTTCTCTTTATTTTCGTATACGTTGATGACATTTTGCTTACAGGAAGTAATGAAGCTGAAGTTCATGCTTTTATTGAACAATTAAATACAGCTTTTGCCTTAAAGGATATGGGAGAGCTGGACTACTTTCTTGTTATTCAAGTAAAGAAGACTTGTGATGATTTTCATCTCTCTCAAGGGAAATACATTAAAGATTTGTTATGCAAAGCAAAAATGCAATTCACCAAAGGTGTTACAGCACCTATGACCACAGGGGAACGGCTAACTGCGTATGGTAGCGATCCTGTTCACGATGTTCAATCCTACAGAAGTATAGCAGGAGCGGTACAATAAATCACGATTACCAGACCAAAAATCTCATATGTTGTTAATAAAGTGTGTCAGTTTATGCAAACACCATTGGCATCTCATTGGAAGGATATGAAATGGATTCTACGATACCTTGGTAGTACAACAGATTACCAAATTCATTTCACCAAGTCTGATAATTTGAATTTAGTAGGATTTTCAGATGCTGATTGGCAGAGATTTTGATGACAGGAGGTCCATAACTGGTTATTGTTTGTTTTTTGGTGGTATTTGGTCTCTTGGCAATCCAAAAAACAGCACACAGTTTCTAGATCGTTTACAGAAGCTGAATATCGGAGCTTAGCCAATTTGGTTGCTGAAATAACTTGGGTTCAGGGCTTGTTACAAGAATTGCAAATCTTTAGCTCTCATATACCTATTATCTGGTGTGATAATCTTAGCACCGTAGATTTGGCTGCTAATCCAGTTCTTCATGCACGAACGAAACACATCGAGTTGGATCTCTACTTCGTTAGAGAAAGGCTACAGCAAAAATTACTTGAGATTTGTCATATTCCTTTCAAAGAACAAGTCGCTGATGTGTTTAGAAAAGCAAACTCCAGTTCTAGCTTTGCCTGGTTTGGGGACAATAAGGTCTTGGATTATAGTTCCTTAAGTTTGCGGGGGGCTGTTATATAAGTTCACGTATTTTCAAGAATTTGTTAGGAATTTAGTTAGAAGTTAGTTATTCAGTTAGATTGTTGTTATGTAATTAGCATGTTCAAGAGTTTGTTAAGAATTCGGTTAGAAGTTGGTTATTCAGTTAGTTTTTTGTTATGTAGTTATTAGATAGTGAGTTAATAACTTATTTTTAAAGTTGTACTTAGAATTAATAACTTGTTTTTAAAGTTTGTACTTAGTATTTCATTGTTTAATTTTGATGTGCTAAATAAAAGAGAGTTAATATATTATTAAGAATACTTATACAAAATAACGATATATTCTCACAAGAGATGATATATAAGTATAAATAGTATGTTAGATCGATAAAAGAATATATTAGCAATGTTAGTATTCTGGCCCTTACCCTATAGGCTATAGCCTAACTCTTGGCAAAAATGACAAAATATAATATTTTTCAAAAAAAATTGCAAAATTATAATAAAAAAAAAAATTTTTATTTTACGTAAAGTCGCCCCTGCGAGGGGCGACAATCAAAATTATTATTTTTTTTTTTTTTGAAGTCGCCCCTGGCAGGGGCGACCAAAACCTTTTTTTTTTTTTTTTTTTTCAATGCTGGAGCCTTCACTCGGTCGGGCACTCGGTCGCGCGCCGTACTCGGCCGACCGAGTGCGAACTCTTACTCGGCCGAGACACTCGGCCCCCGTATTACTCGGCCAACCGAGTACTGCCATCCACTCGGTCACGGCACTCGGTCGACCACTTCACTCGGCTGGCCGAGTGCGAACGCGGATTCTGATTTTTAACATCCACTTCAATTTTTCTCATTTTTGTATTCTTCTCGTTTTCTCGTTCGTCGTCCTGTTTTTGTACATTTTCCTTTTTTTTTATCGTGTTATAGTTAAATTAGATAATTTATTTAGTTTGGTAAAAATTCGATGAAATTGTTAAGTGAGATTGTTATAACATCTTGAAATGTATTGATTAATTGAATTTCCAACAAATAACTATAATTTTGTTTTATAAGTAAAAATTATGTTTAATAAAGAAATAATGAATAAACAACAAAAAACCAAAAACATGAATAAACAATAGTTCTCAAAATCATGAATGAAGAACAAAAAACAACAAAGTCAAGTGTTTGAAATAAAAACAACAAAAAACAACAAAAAATTAGTCGGCGCCGGCTCACTGAGGGGGTCGGTAAGGTGTGTTCGATGGGCCGAATGGTTGATACGGTGGATATTCCCTTTCCTGGAAATGGCCTTGTTGCACATGCCACTCGTATTGTTGCCTTTGCATGTCAAGTAAAATTTGGGAGTTGTAAGCTTCACGATGGATATACTCTTTCATGTCGGCAACATCCCCTTCTATGTTGGTCAGACGTGCATCCAAGGCGGTTCTCCAATCCGACCAATCATTCCACCCCCCTTGATACTGGGGTGGATACTGTGGATGCTGTGAAGGTCCGGCCTGATCGTCCGAGGGCATTTGTGCTTCACCCATCATTTCATCGGCCTGTGCATGATCCACATCAAGTTCCATCGGCTCTGATCGGGCATCCGTAGTCCTTCTCCTCCTCTTCCTTCGTTCCTCCTCATTCCTCAATTCATTCTCGCTCTCTTCAATAGCTTCCGTATGAGCCGAGCCATTCAGTAGAAGATTATGGCCCTTCCCTCCAGCAATATTAGTCAGGCGAGAGTTCGGCAGTGCAAACCTCTTCTTGTCTGATAAAATCAGATACAATCGTCTGGTGCCGGGATGTAATTGGCACATCTTCATGTTGCACAGCATTTCCAGGTTTATAGTTGTCTCGCCTGGTGTCTCTTCCATCCCTTCCAAGTTCACCCCGAAGTGGCGAGCAATGGGAGTGATCAAACCTCCAATGTGGATAGCAACTTGTTTTTTGGATCGAACGAATTGCCTTAACAGCATTGGTGCCACATTGAATTTCTTCCCTTTCACCAAGCACCACAGCACAAACAACTCATCCACACTGACCGCTCCAGGCTCAGGTTTTGCTAAAACTGTATTGGCGATGAACCTGTGAAAATATCGAAGGACCGGGCTTCGGATACTAGATGCTTTCGACCGACTAACTTGGTACTCCGATGGGTGAGCTCGATCAGACTCTGTAATGTCCTTCCAAAAAGTCACAACATTGAACTCCGGAAAACTGACCCTCTCATTGGGCAGATTTGAGTACCTCTTCTTGGGAAATCCAAAAATCCCATTGAGGTCTTCGGCCGAAAGATAGCGAGACTCGTTCCCCAGCTGAAATATCACGGATTCGGGCACCGTGTCATTGTATCCAACCTGAAGCTGGGAGAAGAATTCAAGAACGAGAGGCTCATACGTCTTCTCGTGCATGCCAAAGAACTTAGTCCACCCGATAGCCTTGCACATTTTTTTTAAATCTTCGTAGATGCCCATTTCTTGCATGCACTCAACATCGGCCCATCGAGTGGCTCGCCTTCTTTTCTGATGTACCTCAAACCACCTATGACTGTCGGTCTCCCAATCAGGAAAGTTTATGCCGTAGGCATCCGGCATGGTCGCTAAAATTCTTTCGTACTCAGCTTGTTGTTCTTCAATGGAGTGTTCGCTCCATTGGAAAGTAGAATTCACAACATCCATGCTATGCTCCATTGTGGGTACCTAGATGATAATGAATTAGTATTACATCCAATCCATGTGAACAAAAAATGAAGATTCCTATGATACAATATTCATCTTTGCAAATTCATAATTCAACATTGAAATTCATGGGGTATTAAGATCATTTCATCATGGTCTCACTCTAAATCATGCCACATTCCCAATTTATATAATGCATATCAATTGTTCGATAAAAAACTTCAATGAAAACTAACCAAAAATCTATATTCTTTCATGCCATAATACTCCAAATTAGTAGAGCATTAACATAATCAAACAACAACCTTAGATTAACATGAAAACATATCTATATAGAACAAAAAATCATGCACACCAAGTGTTCGATAAAAAACTTCAATGAAAAATTGCAAGAAAACATATCAAGTTTCATGTCAAAATGCTCCTAATAAGACTCTCATCAACATATGTAATGAACAAAAGCAATGGTTAATGAAAACATACCTTTAGATTGAAAAAACGAAAGTTGGTGTTTTTGGTTGAATCCTTCAAATATCCACCACCTTATCCCAAAATTGGAGCAATTTGTTGTTTGAAATAATGGGTACAATGATTTTGATTGAGAAATTGATGGCTTTGAATGAAAATTTTTGGATTGAGGATGAGAGATTGGAAGAGGCTAGGGTTTGGGTGTGTTTGTGTGTGAGAAGAATGAGGAAAAGAGGGGTTATAAAATGTTTCCGTGCTCTCGCACTCGGTCGCGCGCCTTACTCGGCCGCCCGAGTGCACCTGATATACTCGGTCTCCTGCACTCGGTCCGCGAAGATACTCGGCCGCCCGAGTGCGAAGGAAGGCCGAAATGCTTCGCACTCGGGCATCACGTTGTCTTACTCGGTCATGTTGCGGTACTCGGCCGACCGAGTGCGAACAAAATCCTGCACCCTTCGCACTCGGTCGACCCCGGTCGGGTACTCGGCCGGGGTTCGTACTCGGTCAGCCGAGTACGAACCAAATTTTTTTTTTCTTTTTTCTGATTTTATTAATAATGAAAACAATAATAATAATAATTATAATTATAATTATAATAATAACAATAGTAAAGATTGTACGTCTAATTACATCGTATGTAAAATTAAGTAACCATTGTACGTTTAATTACATAGATAACAAACTAATAATCAAAATGTGATCCTGTAAAACAACGACGCCTTATTTTTTTCCTTTTGCCCCTACCTCGCTCTTCTTCTGGCACAGGTTCACTATCCGAATCATTATCATCTGTCGTAATATTCAAACTAAAAGATGGACGACCTGATGATGATGATGATGCAGTCCTCGAAATCACATGATCATGTACTATATTCAATGGCGTGCTAGAATGGGAAAATGAGATCGGGGATGTATTGAACTGAGGCAGAAAATTTCCATAAGTGCATGATGCTGGAGGCGGAGATGTATAACGGCCAGATTCTAAGAGAGAAGTGAACGACTGACCGTCTGCCGTAAAATCCCAGTCTGGGGTGGCGGCGTAATAACTGTTACTTTGCATGTCGATACCGGTAGAAATGGGTGGTTCTGGGCTATATTGTGATGTATGTTGCGGTTCGGGATCATAATGTGAATGTATACGTTGGAATGATGGGCGACGATCATGAAAGTGAGCTCTAGCTTGCGTGTATATTTCGTCTACTGATCGTCTGAAGGGCTCCCTAAGATACGGTTCCTCATCTATGACAAGTTTGTTTAAATCTTCCCATAAACTTTCCTGCAGTAAGTTGGCAATACACAGCAAAAACATGAAATACATATTCAGCACACATATAAATTTGAATACTAAAATACTGCCACATACCATTTTTTCTATGGGTGCATTCGGTTGCGGTTGATATCCCACTTGCATATTTAACCCTGGAGTAATTAGACGACGTGTTATTCTTTCATACCATCTGGTATAACCATCTTCGACGTCTGACTCATTCCAACCAATTGCAGGAGCAGAGACAATATTCCAATTTCTGTCAAACCACCATTCCACAAAAAAAGCATGTGTTTCAACCCAGTTTGTAGTGGAGCGGCCTCTACGGCATATATTATGCAATGTATCGTGCACATCCGTAATGCTTTCTGGAATTCGTTGTCTCATCCCGAATTGTCGCAATACCCGATCGGGGTAATATAACTCCACAATTGAATTATGGATCATAGGGCATCTTGACATCCACATATCCGTCACTGTAATAATGCCAAGGTCTATATATGCCCTCACAGCAGCTGGGTATGGGTCGTAAGGTTTCCAATTAAACTGGATAAAAATCGTGTTAGCTAACATTTAATCGAAATTTAACATAATCTGATCAAGTACCAAACATACCTCTTGTTGAGTTTGCCTGTCCAAGCTCTCCCGGATAGCCCTTAAGTTGTTCGTCAAGCTAGTTGTAAAGTTGTGGTATTGTAACCACTCAGCACCGTACGGTGCAACCGGTAGAATTCCATCCACAGCCACAATTGCCGCTGTATTTAGGCGTCTGCCTCCCGTCATTTGCGGAGTGAGAAAGGTAATTCTTGACCAAGCCCATATCTGCAGTAGTTGCATGGGTCCACCAATTTGTGTACGACCCCTATGTGATGCGTTGCACAGCTGATGGTACAAATAACCTAGTACCGCTGAACCCCAACTCAAATTCCTGCATTCATCAATATCCTCTAGTTGATTCAAATATACCAATGACCCCATATTCCCAGAAGTATCCGGGCACATTATGGATCCTAACAAAATCAATGCACATGCACGTGCATATCGGACAACATGTTGTTGTGAGCTGTTATCGGTAACAGGGTGCATGCTTAGGTGTGTACCCAAGGCTAAAAGTGAAAATCGTGACCCTTTTATGTCTTCTGCATTGGGTTCCCATCCCAGTTGGACTTCACAACGTGCAGTCCAATATGCCCGACCGGTTGAAATATCTGAACTTATAACCGGCCCACCTTCAATTGGCAGTCCCCAAATAAATGCGACATCTTGTAATGTCACGGTCGCCTCTCCAACTCTAAAATGAAATGTATGCGTTTCTGGCCGCCACCTCTCAACCAGTGCAGTGATTAATGAATTATTAATTACATAATCACCACATCGGTAGACACCATAAAATCCCATACGATACAACATCGATATGACTCGATAATGCAACCTTTGTGTACGTCTGAGTATTTCCCTACCATCATCGTCTGGGTCAACCTCATAAGGATCATGGTCATCGAGTCTCCAAAAGATACCACTTCCGTGTCTGCACTTTAATTTTAGGTCAATTTCTCCTGCAAATACATCCTCAGATCGGTGCATGTGCTGTTGCTTTAATATATCCCCACTAATAGGGCCATATTCTCCGTAGAACTCCATACTGCAATTAGATTAAATCAATAAGATGAACAATAAATGAGTGAAAATGGAACAAATTAGATAAAATCGGAAAATTACATAAAATCATCAAATTAGACAAAATCTGCAACCCATCTCACTAAAAACCCGTGCGAAGTTAACATCAACGCTAAATCAAATTTCAATACACATTATCAAAATACATGTCAAATATCTAAAACAAGCACCATTACAATATTTCAGACACAACAATCTCATCTACGGGCAGATGAAGTTCCGGCCTGGGTAGCAGCTTGATCCTGTGCCCGATATTGTTGTCTAGCGCGTGTTTGTGCCCAATCCATTTCATTTTCAATTCTACTCGTCTTGCCTCTTCCTTTAGTCCTCTTCTCACGCAAGGCTGGATTATGACACAGTTGGAAGGAAGCCTCATCCCAATAATATTCATCAGGCAATGGCTCAAACTTACCACTATAGGTGTCCACATACGTACTTGTATTGAAAACTGAGTTCATGTAAATCACCGGATTTACTCCAAAATGTCGACAAGTCTGCATTGCATGGGAACATGGTATGCCGTTTTGCCTCCAGTCTCCACAGCTACACTCTCTTAGCATCAACTTGACAATGTGGGTATAGCACCTCGTTGTTCCTGGCACGAATGTCTTCACTGAAGCTGTTTGATCAGTGAAATCGACCTTATGGACTTGATGTTCCATTGCCTTTCGTTGTCGTTGATCATACTTCTTGTACACCTCATCAGGCCATGGCTGGTTCCTTTGCTGCATCTCACGGCCCAGTGTCAACCGGTCAAGAAAATATTTAATCGACCGATAAAATGTAGCCTGCACAATGGCACAGATTGGAAGCCGTCGTGCACCTTTTAACACGCCATTCATGCACTCTGACAGATTTGTTGTCAAAATTCCATTTCTCCAACCTCCGTCATGGGCAAGAGTCCATTGTTCCTTTTCAATTTTCCACAGGTAGTCATATGCCCTCTCATTCAAGACCTTAATTTGATCCATTATATTTTCAAACTCTCTGGTTGTGAACGCTGAGCCGGCTTGCCAACACATGTCCTTTAACTTCACATTCTTGACCTTGCTATTAAAATTCGAACACACATGTCTCAAACAGAAACGATGGACTCCAAGAGGTGGCTGAAAATCTGGAATTCTTTCCACAGCTTTCAAAAGACCGGCGTGTCTATCTGAAATCAGACACATTCCTTCTCTACCGCGAACAATGTGTTTCGATATCATACGAAGAAACCATGACCAAGAACCAAAACTTTCTTCGTCCACAAGTGCATACGCCAAAGGTAAAAGATGTTGATTTGCATCCATGGAAACAACAATTAACATCTTGTGCTTGTATCTAGTGTAAAGATGAGTTCCATCGACACTAATTATTTTACGACAATGCTGGAACCCATCTATACATGGCCTGAACGCCCAAAACACATATTTCAACATTTTTATACCATTTGTCTCTTCGGGCATGTGGCGCCACTCCACAACTGTGCCTGGATTCCATTTTTGTAGGGCTCCCAAAAATTTGGGTAGATCTGAAACTGAGCTCTCCCATGTACCATACACATTTTCTCTTGCCCGTTTCAAACCATGCCATGCCTTACCGTATGAGATTGTATATTGAAATTTATCAGACACTAGCTGTTGAACACACTTAATCTCATACCCGGGATCTGTCTGAACCATCCCAGTTAGCAGCGCAACGATCATGTTTTTGCACAAGTTCCGATGGTCAACAGACACCGCGTTCATTAGACACGTATGAGGGCCTCCATACTTAGTGATTTCCCACATATCAATCCTTTTTCTGTAACCTGCATGCAACCACCAGTTGCAGCGTGTAGTCTCACTATTATTTTTGCATTTGATTTTCCATATAAGAGGTGTGCTTTCATCTACTCGATATTCACGCCTCGCTATACGTATTGCAAAATCTTTAACTGCAGACTGCAAACTCTTCTTATCTTTGAAAACCATGCCTTTTGTGAGCACTCCTTCAGTAGGATCATAGTATCTAAAATTTTTGGGAAGATCAAAGGAGTCCGCAAGCATTTCATGTGATGATGCATTGAAGAACGGGATATTCGGATGCATGGAGTATCTCTGAGCACCTGATGGAAATGATGGTTGTTGATTGGATGGTGATCTCTCTTGATTTGGGGAATACATAGTTTGAATATCACCATTATCCACCCCATCTTCATCTGATTCACTAGACAACTCGTCTTCATCGGGTTCAGAGTCTTCTAGTTCATTCGCACCAAAAGTGTCAACCAATGGATCATCTGTTTGATCATCGGTCTGAGCATTTTCTCTTTCACTTGGAATACCCTCATTATTGGACCTTGAGGTTCCAAATGTATGCTCTTGCCTGACGACTGCCGGATTATTAATGCCATCCCCTCTTAAATAAGCAGCATATTGAAAATACTCATTGCTTGGCATAATATCTGGAAGAACATTATCTTGCAGTTTCTCTGGATCAATATGAAATTCTACATATTGATTATCCGCATCCGGTGCAAAGAAAAACCATAGATTATCATCGTTGTTGATTGGTATACGATGATATCTGTTGTTTGCAAGTAGTGAAGCGGATATGTTCAATTTGTATTCATTGCTATCAATCCTTGTCAATTGAAATAATTTTGATACCAAGCTGGAATATCCAATGTCGCGAGGTACCCTAGTTGCACAAACAGGTGGAACATCGCTACAATCCCCAATATAAACAACAATACCGACGTTGTTTGAAGACCCCATATCTTAAATAATAAAGATGTGTTAATGATCTTAAAATAGGGAATTAATTACTTTATTGCAAAGTTTAATAAAACTAATTTAAACTAATACAATAGAAAAATTCAAACCTGAAATTGAAATAAATCAATATGTCAACGCAACGGCAAAAATTTGAGGGTTACGATAAATGCACAACAACAGCAACAATTTCAACAGTACCTACATCAAATAATGTATAACAGAAAAATATCAACGACAAATTTATAACAATATATATAGCAACAACCATACACCGACCGACATACACATATCCAAAACACGGCACACAACCATACACACGCACCTATCACACACAAAAATGCAACCCACACACAACACACAAACACACACAGCAACACACACACAAGCATACACCACAACATACATCACACACACCACAACACACATCACAACACACATTTCATACCCACATTTCATACCCACATTCCATACATACATTCAATACATACATTTCATACATACACCACACCTACAACATACAATACAAGCAATGGAGAAAAAACCACTATCTACACACACACAACACAAAGCAACACACAACACAAAGCAACACACACACACCATACACACACCAAAATACCACAAAAAAATCATATACACACCCACACAACAGTACACATACACACCACCCAAACACATAAAATTTAAGATAAAAATTACCTTTGAGAAATGGAGAAACCCGAAACGTGAATATAGAAGAAAAATTGAAAGGAAATTGAAGGATAATTGAAAGGAGAAGTGAAGAAGAAGTGAAGAAGAAGTGAAGAAAGTGATGAGGAAGAGATAAATGTGTGGTGTGTGTGGGTGGTAATAGATATGATAGAGAGAGAAAAATTGAAGTGGATGTTAAAAATCAGAATCCGCGTTCGCACTCGGCCAGCCGAGTGAAGTGGTCGACCGAGTGCCGTGACCGAGTGGATGGCAGTACTCGGTTGGCCGAGTAATACGGGGGCCGAGTGTCTCGGCCGAGTAAGAGTTCGCACTCGGTCGGCCGAGTACGGCGCGCGACCGAGTGCCCGACCGAGTGAAGGCTCCAGCATTGAAAAAAAAAAAAAAAAGGTTTTGGTCGCCCCTGCCAGGGGCGACTTCAAAAAAAAAATAAAAAAAAAAATATTTTGAACTTTACGTAAAATAAATTTTTTTTTTTTATTATAATTTTGCAATTTTTTTTGAAAAATATTATATTTTGTCATTTTTGCCCTAAATCTTCATATCCGATCAATTGTTCTTGCAATCCATAATGTGGGTCTAGGCAATCTTCTTCATGGTATATTCAAGTATTTTTATTATATATTTTACATCGATTTATATATAAATATCATTGATGCAAAAGTCGGGCTAGGCGTCGGTGCCCCGACTCGATTTCTATAAAATCAGTTTGCAACTTCGTTTTTTCAGTAAAGGCTGACTAGGCGGTCTAGGCGCCACCTAATCAAGCTAGCCGTTGCTTTTTAAATAAATTAATAATTAAAAAAGAATAATATATTTTGTTGTCTTCACTTTTAAACTTTAGATGAACTTAAATGTGTGTTTAACTTGTCTATAAATTTTATAGTTGAAATTTGAAAGTTGGAACTCTTAAGTTTTAACTTGTGTTACTTAAATTTTGTTGCCATTTGATTTTTTTAGATTAATAATTATGTCATCCTCATATTTTATATAGAAGTTGAATTGAAAAAAAAAATTATGTTATATTATCAATTTATCATATATTAGCTTTATGGGGTTAATAGAAAAAAAATCCAGTCAATCTCGAATTTCTTGATTGGGAACAGCAAGACCAGCTCATTCTTTCCTGGATGCTTGCTTCAGTGCACGATGAGATTCTTCGTCGGTTGGTTAGATGTGATACCGCAACATAAGTTTGGTTTACTATTGAGTCTTATTTCTCCATTCAAATTCGTCCTAAATTTAGTCAATTCAAGCTGCAATTACAAAATTTGAAGAAAGGCTCTTTGTCGATCAATGAGTATCTATTGAAGGCTCGACACTGTGTGGATATGCTGGCTTTAGTTGGTCATAAGCATGATGATAAAACTCATATTGATGCTATTTTTGATGGATTGCCTCCTGAGTATGATGCCTTCGTACTATCTATCAACACTCGTCTGGATCCATATACGGTTGCTGATATTAAGGGATTACTTCTTGCACAAGAGGCTTGGATTGAGAAGCATTTCATAAATCTGGAGTCAGTTGTGGCTAATATTACAAGAACTCGAATAACATTGCTGCTTCTGGTTATAATTCTCCTCGTAATCATGGTTTTCCTCCTCCATCTCGTCATCATAATCACTTCAGAGGTCGTAGGGGAGGGGGCCTGGTGGTTGAAGATACAATACCAATAAAATTTCTTGCCAACTGTGCGGATATTCCAACCACATTACCCCTCAATGCTTTTATAGATTTGATAAGAGTTTCAATCCTACTTCTACTTCTCCCAATCACACAAATTCTGGTTAAACTCAGCAACAATTTCAAGGAAACATTGCACATTACATGTCTGGTCCATCCACACAAGCTGGTTTTCTTGCTACACGTGAAACCTTTCCTCCATCTTTCTAGTATCCTGATTCTAGTTCAACTCATCATCTCACATCTGATGTCAATTCTCTAACTCAGAAAACAGTCTTCCAAGGGCCTGACCAAGTTCATGTTGGCAATGGTACAAGTCTTTCTATTAAACAACATCTTTCCTTTTCATTGTTTCAGAACTCTTGCACTCAAAAATATTCTTCATGTTCCAAAATTTACAAAGAACCTACTTAGTGTGTCTCAATTCTCTAAGTATAATAACATCATGTTTGAATTTTATCCATCTACTTGTTTTGTGAAGGATATCAAAACACAGCCCACTATTTTCCAAGGTCATCTTGACAAAAGATGATATGTCTTTTCTTATTCACAAACTCAAGAGATCAGTCCCATGCCATCTTCTTTCCAACGTCCATTTCAGTTCCTTCCTGTAGTACTAATTCTACTTCTAATACTTATGATGTATGACACTCTAAACTTGGTACTCAAACTTTGCAGTACTAAATCAATAAATTAGAGTACTACTTATGTTTGTCATGCTTGTTGTCTAGGAAAATTACATAAATTCCCTTTCCCTGTCTCCTACTCCATATTCACCTAGTTGTTTTCTACGACAAAAATCTGATGCTTTACAAGAATTTATTATCTTCATGACTCAGGCGGAAAAACAACTCAATCATTCTCTTAAAATGCTTCAATCTGATTGGGGAGGAAAATATTGAGCATTTACAGATTTATTAGCCAGTGAGGGTATTATTCATAGAATTTCTTGCCCTCACACACACCAACAAGACGATCTTGCTGAATGCAAACACCAACATATAGTCGACATCGATCTTACAGTATTCCAAGCATCCATGCTTTTGAAATATTGATGAAGCCTTTCGAACTTCTATTTTTCTCATCAATAGATTACCTTCTCCTAATACTAAAGACAAATCATCTTTAGAACTTCTTTCCACTCACCACCTCTATATAAACAGATCAAAGTTTTCGGTTGTCTATGTTATCCACTTCTCCAGCCTTATAACACACACAATTTTGATTTTCGATCCAAACCCTTTACTTTAATGGGCTATAGTCTAAATCACAAAGGATATAATGTTTAGATCCCACTGGCCGTATATTTATTTCTAGCATGTCATATTTGATGAAAGTGTAAATTTCCTTTCTCTACTCCTACATCTGCTCCTACTCCGTCTCCTCCTTCCACATTTCGCCCACTTCCTACTCCTATTTCAGTTCTTTCACCATCTCAATCTTCTCACTCTTTTTCCTATCATTTCACGAATGGACATGAATTTGATACTTCTATAGAGTAAGCACTTCGAAGGGAGAGAGTTCACATTTAAATAATTTGAGTGACATGGAACAAGCCACTTCTCCATATAGTGCTCTTCATTTTAATAAACATTCCATTGTCACAAGGGGTAGGCATGACATTTTTAAACCTAAGGTTTTTGCTGTAAGCCATGAGCCAGTCACGCCATCAGCTGCTCTAATTGATTCTAATTGGAAGAAAGCTATGACAGATGAGTATTTATCTCTCATTCGAAATTAGACTTGGAAACTTGTGCCCTTACCTGCTGGAAAACAATCCATTGGTTGCAAGTGGGTTTTTAAGCTTAAGGAGAATCCCAATGGGAGTATTAACAAGTATAAAGCAAGATTAGTGCCTAAAGGGGTTTCATTAAAGAGCTGGTTTCAACTTTAATGAGACCTTTAGTCCAGTGGTTAAGCCTATCACCATCCAGACGATTCTTACAATTACTCTAAATAAAAACTGGAAAGTAAGACAAATAAATGTCAATAACACATTTTTGAATGGTCACTTCCCTAATCATATCTGCAAACTTGAAAGATCTCTTTATGGGCTCAAACAAACTTCAAGGGCATGGTTTGAGAAATTAAAATATTCATTATTGTCATTCGGATTTAAGTCTACTAAATCAGATCATTCTTTGTTCATTCGAAGATCAGGTTCACATTTTCTCTTTATTTTCGTATACGTTGATGACATTTTGCTTACAGGAAGTAATGAAGCTGAAGTTCATGCTTTTATTGAACAATTAAATACAGCTTTTGCCTTAAAGGATATGGGAGAGCTGGACTACTTTCTTGTTATTCAAGTAAAGAAGACTTGTGATGATTTTCATCTCTCTCAAGGGAAATACATTAAAGATTTGTTATACAAAGCAAAAATGCAATTCACCAAAGGTGTTACAGCACCTATGACCACAGGGGAACGGCTAACTGCGTATGGTAGCGATCCTGTTCACGATGTTCAATCCTACAGAAGTATAGCAGGAGCACTACAATAAATCACGATTACCAGACCAAAAATCTCATATGTTGTTAATAAAGTGTGTCAGTTTATGCAAACACCATTGGCATCTCATTGGAAGGATATGAAATGGATTCTACGATACCTTGGTAGTACAACAGATTACCGAATTCATTTCACCAAGTCTGATAATTTGAATTTAGTAGGATTTTCAGATGCTGATTGGCAGAGATTTTGATGACAGGAGGTCCATAACTGGTTATTGTTTGTTTTTTGGTGGTATTTGGTCTCTTGGCAATCCAAAAAACAGCACACAGTTTCTAGATCGTTTACAGAAGCTGAATATCGGAGCTTAGCCAATTTGGTTGCTGAAATAACTTGGGTTCAGGGCTTGTTACAAGAATTGCAAATCTTTAGCTCTCATATACCTATTATCTGGTGTGATAATCTTAGCACCGTAGATTTGGCTGCTAATCCAGTTCTTCATGCACGAACGAAACACATCGAGTTGGATCTCTACTTCGTTAGAGAAAGGCTACAGCAAAAATTACTTGAGATTTGTCATATTCCTTTCAAAGAACAAGTCGCTGATGTGTTTAGAAAAGCAAACTCCAGTTCTAGCTTTGCCTGGTTTGGGGACAATAAGGTCTTGGATTATAGTTCCTTAAGTTTGCGGGGGGCTGTTATATAAGTTCACGTATTTTCAAGAATTTGTTAGGAATTTAGTTAGAAGTTAGTTATTCAGTTAGAATGTTGTTATGTAATTAGCATGTTCAAGAGTTTGTTAAGAATTCGGTTAGAAGTTGGTTATTTAGTTAGTTTTTTGTTATGTAGTTATTAGATAGTGAGTTAATAACTTATTTTTAAAGTTGTACTTAGAATTAATAACTTGTTTTTAAAGTTTGTACTTAGTATTTCATTGTTTAATTTTGATGTGCTAAATAAAAGAGAGTTAATATATTATTAAGAATACTTATACAAAATAACGATATATTCTCACAAGAGATGATATATAAGTATAAATAGTATGTTAGATCGATAAAAGAATATATTAGCAATGTTAGTATTCTGGCCCTTACCCTATAGGCTATAGCCTAAATCTTCATATCCGATCAATTGTTCTTGCAATCCATAATGTGGGTCTAGGCAATCTTCTTCATGGTATATTCAAGTATTTTTATTATATATTTTACATCTATTTATATATAAATATCATTGATGCAAAAGTCGGGCTAGGCGTCGGTGCCCCGACTCGATTTCTATAAAATCAGTTTGCAACTTCGTTTTTTCAGTAAAGGCTGACTAGGCGGTCTAGGCGCCACCTAATCAAGCTAGCCGTTGCTTTTTAAATAAATTAATAATTAAAAAAGAATAATATATTTTGTTGTCTTCACTTTTAAACTTTAGATTAACTTAAATGTGTGTTTAACTTGTCTATAAATTTTATAGTTGAAATTTGAAAGTTGGAACTCTTAAGTTTTAACTTGTGTTACTTAAATTTTGTTGCCATTTGATTTTTTTAGATTAATAATTATGTCATCCTCATATTTTATATAGAAGTTGAATTGAAAAAAAAATTATGTTATATTATCAATTTATCATATATTAGCTTTATGGGGTTAATAGAAAAATAATTTTTTTTTAAATAAATGGGTCCACCTAGGCGCTAGGTGGTCAGAAAGCATCCGATTATCGATTCTCGACTTCTGCACCATTGATAAATATATATATATATATATACTATAAAAATATTCAATACACCGTACATAAAATATAACAGAGACAAAACTTCTCTAAAATATCAAATTAGACTTTATTTGCATCACTCTAGTTTATCTCTTTCAAAATAAAATTCATAGTGTCTGAGGTCCACACATATTATATGAAGTGCAGAAAATCATAACATAATTTGAAATTGCATTTTGCCAAAAAAATCTATGTCAAGCCTAATATCTCCAATTGGGTAGGAAGTGGAAGACAATGGACAAGAATTTGATGCCAAAAGGACCCCCCATCATTTTATGCCACACCCTCCACTATCACCACTTTTTACGTACTATTTTTAAAAAAAACAAGAAAGGAAGAGAGGAGACAGAGAGAAAAGTTGAAATTGTGTCTAAAAAAAACTATATCCCTAACATGCTCGAAGGTCCCATTTGATGTAGACGTTGTGCGTACGTGTTGGATGAGTTTATCAATTTAAGGTAACAATAATTGTTATTATTATAATATAAAATAATAAAAAGTTGTTATATGTTTATTAAGAGAGTAATACAATATATTTGAAATGTATTTGTGTGTAGAATTAAAGATTAAATATTTTATATAATTGAGTGACATAAATCGATTGCGTATCATTTAATTTAACAAGCTAATGATTATTATTTAGAAATATAAGATGCTGATTATTTAGAATATATTTGAATCCGTCAACAAAGATACAATTTTTAAAATCAACCATAAATAATTTTAATAGAAAACTAAAAAAGTTAATGTCCAGACAAAAACAAAGTGGACCAAAATTAGAAAACAATTGAAACTTACGTTTACGTCTCGGCTCGAGTTACCAAGTCATGTGAATACCTTCTAGTTCTACACAAAACTTAATTAATTTAGCCAATAAAACAAAAATTATTTAGCTTTTGAATTATTGGATTTAGTAAAATATTATAAAGTTTAATCTGTATTTTATGTGGTGCAGACATGATGCTAAAATTTATACGACCACAGATTTTATTTTACCTTTTATTTGTTAGGCACCTAATGTACAATGTATTATTATTTTAATTTGTTGAAGTTTTAATATATTTATTTTATAATTAATTAAATTGAGCTTTAATAAATTTTAATAAAATTAAATATAAATTGAACTTGATTTATTTGATATATTTATATTTGTTTTAATAAATTTTTGAGATAAAGTTGGAATCAAACTATGTTCTATCAATCCTAAAATTCAAACAGAACCCACTCAAATCAAATAGCTTTACCTGATCAATTATCATCAATTTACTTTTGACAAAAAGTCGTTTGGTTATTGGAAGGGTATTTTGGATTGGGTTGGGCAAGACGACTTGTAGATTGTGCTAGAATTTATTCCGTATTTGTTTACGAGGTTGTGGGTTGTGCTTGTTCCATTCACAACCCTACCCACTCTACACTTATTTTTTCTTCCTATTTTCTTATCATTCCCAAGAAAATTATTCAATATATATTTTTTCACCCAAAATTTTTAAATATTTATAACTTTTTTATTTCAAATTCATTTTTTATAAAAATTATATCATATTAATTCTCTTCTTAAGATCTTTATTTTGACATCCATTTAGCACACACACACATATATATATATATATATATAATAATTCATCACCAATTATTAAATCCATAAATCTTTATCTCTCATAATATAGTAATACAAATAAAATTCTATTAAACCTATTGATTTGACATATCAATAATAACATACCTTATCACAACCCAAAACAAACACCACCTTTTACTATTCATTTGATTGTAATACAACCTCACAACCCACAACCGATTATGCTACGGAGGCCTCAGGCCTAATCCAAACATCCCCTAAGTTATTAATTCAAATTCACATATAATAAATGTAAATTTTCTGAATTATGTTAACTATATAAAAGTTTACATTTCTTGATAAAAGTGCGAGTGTGTGTTTTTTATATATGATATATACTGTATTTATTGTTTGTGTGGCATGATTTGTAATATTATAATTTATTTAAATAAATACATAAATAAAAAATATCATAATTTTATTTTATATAAAATTATTTTAAATGTTAAGATATACCATAATTAATTTATGAAAAAATATTTTATATTTAAAAATTAATGGTTTATTTTTATATATGGAATATTGATACCAAATTAAAGATCATAAGAAAATAATTAATTTAATATATCTTGCATAAAAAGCGGAGTAAGAACAAAAAATATTATGTGTGAATTTTTTTCTTTATAATTTAAATTTTTTCTACTTATAAAATTAAATATCAAATAATATTCGCATATGTAGTATATATAAGAAATTATAAATCTTAAATTTTCACTCAAATGTACAGTTATATATATGTATAGTGCATTCTCATTCTGAAAAAAGTTTCTCTAATAAATAAAGCATAAAAAATTATATAACCAAGTGAATTATAGAATTTAAATTCAATCCAACCTACTATAATTCTCAAAGACAATACAAAATATTTAAAATTAGTAAAAATATCAAAATGAAACTATTAAATATATACTTGTATAATATAACATTTATTTATGAAATTATTTATTATTATTATTCTATAAAAATATAAATAAATATTTATTAATTCTTATTTTTCTTGAATTCATATAAGAATTTAACCCACTTTTTATTCAAACTTCACACATATTTCAAATAAAATTAAATAATTTAACTCATAAAAAAATTATTTTATATTTTATATGTAAATTATTTTAATATATACAATATTGGTATCAAATTAAATATTGTAAAAAGATAATTAATTTGATATATCTCATGTAAAAAATGAATTTGTGACAAAAAGGTTAGTTGAATTTTGAAATTTAAAAGTGAAAAACAAATGACTTTTTATTTACATAAAACTACTTTTTTTTTAAATGTAATTTTTTAAAATATATTTTTAAGTGAAAAAATGCATAAATTTTCTAGAAGAAACATGTGTCTTTTTATCATATTTGTAGGGTTTTTTTTTAATTTTATATTAAGTATAATTTTTTATAGTAATGAAACATGATAGATTTTTATTTTCTAGTATTCTTACTTTTATATTAAGTAAGAATATATATATATATATATATATATATATACATATGTGTGTATATATATATATGTGTGTGCGCACGAGCGCACGCATGCTTGCTTATGTTTCTTTGTTCAATTTAGGGCATATATGCAAAATACTCCCTTAACATTATTATTAAGGTTCAACTGAAATATTTAATATGAATCTTATTAATGAAAATTGAATGTTTTTGAATGAAATAGATTGTGTTTGCATTAAAAAGGATAACACAAATTATTTATTTGTAAGTTTAAATAGTATATAAATAGGAAGTCGTGTTGTAAATTAATGGTCATAAAATTATTCATTTATACTTAAGCTTTTAAAAATATTCAATATAAAAAACTTATTAAGTTACTATATGTAATACATTTAAATTAAGCTATTTAGAAAGAATATGAAGTTAATTATAACAAAATTAGGACCAGTTAGCATTTAAATATAGAGATTGGGGGTGTATTTACAATTTGATCTAAAAATGTGGGCACTTTTGTCATTCCACAGTGTAGACGTATACTTTATTGACCAACAGCTAGGTGGGCTGGTGGGCCCAAATTCGGGAATAAATTATGGGCCAAAGGCAAATCGATGGGCGGGCCTGGGTTGACTTGATTTCTAGAAAGTTGAACCGAGTCAAGATCCGAATAAACATTCGGACAAGAATTTGATGCCTAATGAGTGGTCCATATTTATCTTTCCAAACCTCAATTATTGGCTTTGATTGCATGAAATTTATCCAGTTTCAAAATATTGTATAATTTATTATTTAATCTAACAAAAATTCATAAAGTCTTAGGTAATTTTATTAAATCTATAACTATATAAAAAAAGAATAATTAGAAACATTTTTCTGCTTAATTAATTTTTCTATTTTTTTAGAAAATATGATAATTCAATTATATATTTTTTACCATAAATCTTTAAAGGCTTATATATTTTTCATCAAACTCCATTTTTATGAAAAATATATCAAATTAATTATGTTTTCACAACCTTCAATTTGATATACATATTACATATATGAAAATAAAATATTAATTTTAAATATAAAATATTTTTTTATAAATTAATTGTAGTATATTTTCATATTTAATATAATTTTATATTGTGAGATACTTTATTTTAAACAAATTTTATTAAAATATATTTTATAGAATAATGCATTTTATGTTAAAAAATTATATTACTATTTTTATGATAACTTATTATATTATTATCTTATAAATCGTGCAACGCACCGAAAAAATACTAGTTCAAAACTTACAACTATGTTTAAAATAGAGGTGTCCAACTCGTGCTGGTACAAAAATGGAACAAGTTTTCACCTTTCGATACTGAATGTCATTAATATTTACGAAAATATCAAAACAATTTCAAAAAATTACTTAAACAGTTCAATAAATTCATAGATAAAAATAATATCACTTAGATTAATTTACTATATAATAATAAAAAATATTAATTGAAATAACTCGGGAGCAAATAACATTGAGAATGCAAAATATGAAAATAAATAGGAAGAATTAAAATAAATCTGAAACTATTCAAACAAATTTAAATAAAAATTTATAAATAATCAAGTCACATTAAATCTAACACCTTTTAAAATAATTAAAAAAGAGAATATTAAAAAAATCAAACCAATCTAAAATTAATTAAACTACATTTCGAGTCAAATAACATTAAAATTTCCAGATTTTATCTAAAATAATAATCAAACTACCAATATAATATGAAATATAAAAACTTGTAAATTCAAATAAGTTCCCAAAATTACAATAAATAAATAAATATATATATATATATATATATATATATATATATATATATATATATATATTGGAAAGTTAAAAATACATTCTGAAAATTTGCCCAAAAAAAAAATAAAAAATCCTTGTTGGCTAAATCCACTTTTTAAACTTCTCAAGCATATGATGCACAAATTCAATTATATAAACACATTATTTCCAATTTCATTTTAAGTTACATAATTTTACAAGGGTATGTTCGTCCTAGTGAGCGAGGTATGTGGCAAATTTTTTTGTATAAATTTTAGACGGTGTATAATTTTAAAAAATAAGGTAAATTTTATGTTTAATCTACACTTAATAAAATCAAATGTGTAATATATATATATATATATATATATATATATATATATATAATTATGATGGAAAAATAAATAAATACGTACTTAAAAGTAGTTCTGTAACAATTAAATAATTCATTAATCATAAAATAATCATTGAAATCTTATAAAGGTTTTTTTTGTTAGACATGAGAAGAGTAGGATACATAAATTATGGCATAAATTCTTATGTTTGTTTTGAATGATGACATATTCCTTCAATCCTCTATAAAAATGAGAATATGTATGCCTAATATATAGAATCTATGATAGTTGATCCCATCTATAGGATGGATATATTATCCTACAATTTTTTTAAATTGGAATTATAACTAAAATTACCATTATATCTTTCTTCAACTTAAAAACTAACCACGTTAACCTAATTTCTTCTTCCTTCTTCCATCTTCAAAGGTTAAAGAGAGAAAACAATGTAGACGAAAAAAAGAGAGGAAAACTTTTTTCTCCATATATAAAAAACTGAGGTAGGCGAAGAGCGTAGAAGGGCCCAGACGAGGAAAGAAGAAAGGCATCTGCGAATAGAGAAGAAAACAGAGATTCCAAGCGAGGAAAGAAGAAATGAATAGGCCAAGGGTGAACAAAGTAGAGATCAATAACTTGTATATTTTTATATCATATTTTTATTAATTATATGTTCAAATTGATTGCTATCTCTTGCATATAACATCTCCATTCGTCTACATCAAATATTGAAAGTTGAATTTCAAATTTGAGTTTTATCATATTCAAATATTCGATAGATGTGAAAAAATTCAGGTAATTGCTTACCGATTGAAATTTTTTTAATTTTAATTTTTTTAAGTTTCTTAATATAATCTCATAATATATTTTATATTGGACTAAATTCATTGCTAAAATTGGCTCTTTTTTAAGTGTGTTTGTAATTATACTTCTTGCTTTTCATTTTTCCTTGTTTCTAAATAATTGCAATTATTGTGCTAATTTTTATTTGTTGATAATGTGTCTATGTTCTCTCTCTCTCTCTCTATATCTATCTATCTATATATATATATATATGTCTCATATTTTTTACGTGATTGTGCTATGTGTTTTTGTTATCTCATATATGTACAATGGTGTTTATATATATTCAACAGTTGATTATGCACCAAAATGGAGCTTCGTGAGGTTATTGAAATTGATAATAATGATGAGAATGAGGAACCATCAACATTCTCCACACAAGACAATTTATGTAATTCAAATTGACGATGATGAAAGCGAAGATGAGGTCGTTTCCTCATTACTTTAGCAGAACACATTTTATTGATGTTGCATTATTAATTAATATATTATAGGGTATAATGAATTTTTATTTATATTTTTTTTGTCACTTGTATTCCTTAATTAAAATAAATATTTCTTTTGAATTATTTATCTATGTATTATGAAAATGTACTAAAAAGTTATACAAAAGTTAATGGATGAATTTTTTTTTAGGAATATTTTAATACTATATTTAATTTTATTATGCTTAATAAATATGAAATTAAATTTTTTAATATTTATTCACTCCCCTAATTTACTATTATACTATTTAATTATTCATTTTGGCTCATAAATTACGAATGGACAATTGTTCAATTAAAATTATATGTAATATTTATACTAAGAAGACAAATTTATATGAATTCCTAAATATTTTGTAATTGGATCAAAATGAAAAAATTATAGAATTTGGAAAAATATATATATATATATCAGCAAAATAATTTCTAGATATTTTATAATTGGATCAATATGAAAGAATATGGAATCTCGGAAAAAATTAGCGGCAAAATAATGGAATAAAAAATTTGGGAAATGTATGTTATTTAAAAAAAATTATGGTAAAATTGTAAATAACTTAAAATTGTGGAGGATATAAAGTTATTATACACACTATCCAATTTTAATATGTTGTAGCAAATATTATATTATATATCCATAAGGAGTTACCATGTATTATAATACTGTACTAGTGTAAGACCTGTGAGATGCACATAAGATATTTTTTCCTTATATTTTGTAATATAAACATATATTCAAGTTATATGATATATTGTATAAGGTGTAGATTTGTAATTCAATAATCATTTTGTATAATGAGTAGAAATTTGTTGTAATTTTATACTTCGTCTTTTCTTCTATTAGAATTAGTCTCGTTCACAAATTGATGAGCATGATATCCACAATTTATAAAAGGTTAAATAAAATAAAAATAAATTAAAAAAATATATAGCGATATCAGCAGATTAAAGAAAATAAAGATTTGTGTAGATTTCATAAAAATTGGCAATTACACAATCAAATTAATGACAAAAATATTTTGTAAATTGCTAATATATATATATATATATATATATATAACGTAATTTGTTATCTATTATTTATGATATGTTTGTTCGCAAATCACTACTTTTGGTAAATCTTAATTACTAAAGTATTTTATTTGATTCGTCATTCCATAAATTATGGATATTATTTTCATTGTTATCAATTACAAATAGATTGAAAAACGGGTTATGTCCTACCTAATTCTTTCACATATAATTGTTTGATTCTTGAATAGTAGGTACATGTTCATTTGTCTATTTCATTTGATATTATGTAAATTATATCTTATATTTTTTTCCTTTTTATCCAGCAACATTAAAATTAGATTCTTTAAAATACTTTTTTTGTAAATCCAATATTATTGTTGAATTTATATGCTTGAATAATTTCGTTCGCTATATATATATATATATAATTTAAGTATATACGTACAGTACAAAATATAATAAAAAATCTTCTGTGCATCGCACAGGTCTCACGCTAGTTAAATGTAATGATATTACAAAAATTTGAAATTAGATAAAACAAATATTTTGCAAGTTAATGAAAAATCACACGGTGCTTATGCATCGAAATAATTAGCATATTTCAACAGAAAATCACAAGAATAATCAAACGAAAAATGAAAGAGATGGACAAACTTTCAATTTAAAAAAAAAAAATTGTTAAGAAAATGAAATATGTTTATGATAAATTGAAAGCAATAGATGAATAAAAAAATTTTAAAATAAAATAAACCTAAAAGTGATATTTTGAAGAGTGTAGGCTTTGGTGACAACTGAACCGCGACTTATATTATTATACCTCAAGAAAGAACACGCAAAAGACTTAAAGAGGATGGAGAACAAAAAAAGAGAGATCTTAAAACATGTAGTGATAATCTTAATAAAATATATAGAAAGAAGAGGGAGACAAAAATGAGAAATTTTTTGAATTATGGTAGGATCGACAAAAATTTAATTTTATATTTGACAAAATCATATTCTATCCATGTGATTGGGTGATTTTAAATAATTGATAGCTTAATTATAGAAAAAAATTGTTAATGATTTTCCACAATATAATAAAACTACAATGATTTAGCGTTCCTAGCAAATTTATGTCTTATTTTGAATATATTATGAGTTAACAAAAATTTCTTAAAATTCGAATTTATTTATGCTGAACAACAGAAAACAAGCAAATCATGAGCATTGTTTATATTAATATCTTCAATTAAATTGTAATAATGTATCTTAAAGGAATTCCATAAATATAAATAGTTTTACATTTATATGGTAGAGATTTAGGCGGAAAAAAATAAAATTAAAAAAAGTCATTTTACTTATATATATATATATATATATATTTGGTTTGATAAAATGAATCGAGAAAACCAAATCATATATTTATTAGATTTCATATATTTCTTGAATTTCATAATTCAGTTATTTGATTAATATTCGATAAATATCTAAATTTCGAATCATATATTAAACGTTGCAGTATATTTATTTTGATATCATTTAATTTTGAAACACCTAAATTTGTGGAATAATTTAGATTTTGAAATCGAATCAAAAATTTTAAAATAAAAATATCTAATTTTAATTTAATAATAATATAGTTATTTTAAATTAAGTAATGATATTTAGGCAGAAAAACAAAATTGAAAAACGTCATTTTATATATATATATATATATATATATATTACAAACATGATATTTATATATAATATTAAATTATATATCAAAATATTATTTATCGTATGTTATCCTATCAAATAAAGCATTATCTAATCAAATAGTAAATTTTAATACCAATGTAAGTTAAATCGACATATTTCCATTCTAACAGTTGAAGTCACATTAAAGTTTTATCTATTTATTTAAGTTCCCCCCCCCCCCCCCCCCAGGATATCGTCTTTTATATATATATACATATATATATATTTATTTATTTTGTGTTAGTTCAGATATCATAATCATTGAACCATGTTTATATATATATATATATATATATATATATATATATATATATATATATATATATATATAAAAAGGTCATTCATCACTACATCTTGAAAAATAAATATTATTCCAAAAAGGCACATTTAAATCGCATCACATTCTTTACGTATCCTAAACTACGCAATTTGAAGATAAGGAAACTGTTTGTTGTGCAGCTGCAAATTATTCTATTTTCTGATCATCTATTCTCAAACTAGATCATATTCTTTATTTCATGCTTTATATTTCATTCCTTTTAAAATATAAATTTTGAAACATATATTTTTACATTTATCAAGTAATATTTACACCACGAGTAATATCTTCACAGTTAAATAATAATATTTTATTAATAAAATTGAATAAAAATTTATTCAATATTTATTTATTTGACTAAAAAATACTACTTGTTTATCTAAATGATATTACTGATTTAACTAAAAAATAACGTGCATTACTAAGATATATTAGTTATTTATTTATCTAAATGATATTTTTTTTATTTGCACGTGTTTTGAGGTCCATCTTAAAAAAAAATTAGAGTCATGTTCCTGGTTTTCAGATATTTGGTGGGTTGTTGTTGCACGGATTCCGCACCAAATTTACATGAAATTTACTCTTTCAAAGATTTCCAACAAGGAAAAACAAAAATAGACATATTGGATACATACAAATAAATTTTTAATTTTTACATATAAAATATTTTTGTTTAGATTAATTGTGATATATTTTGATATTTAAATTATTTTGTATATAAATAAAATTTTGAGATATTTTTATTTAAAACAAAATATTATAAAAAAATTATATTGTTATAAGTTTAAGTATTTTATTCTAAAAATATATATTAATAAGTTTATAAAAGTTTATTATATTATCATAATTAGTATAAATTGTATAACACACAATAGAAATACTAATTAGTTTTAACAATAGAAGTATAAAAGAAAATTTGACAAAATAGGGTTAAAATATATATATATTACAATAGTAAAGTGAATAAGTAATGTCACAATTCCACGTAGTGGTGAGCACATAATTTTGTATTCGCATTGATTAAAGGTTATCCCTATATATTAAATTTGAGAAAAAATTATAAAATTAGGACAATAACTTTAGGATTCTAGCAAAATAGGATACTATATTTTTTAGTTTGCGAATTAGAATAATAACTTTAATTTTTGTAATTTTATAATAAAATAGCTCAAAAATATCATATTTGGACTTTTTAATGGAAAAATTGCAAAATTAGGACAACAGCTTCAGAAGTCCGGCAAATACAGGACACTATATATGTTTTCGGACTTATATCATTAATTTTTGCAATTTTAGGAAAAAAATAGCTCATAACTAGCAGACAATTTATTGATTTTGATTGTCAGATGATAATTTTTTCCATAATTTCTTCCGACATGATAATTTATACAACATGATTATGTTTTTAGGATATAATAACTTAATCATTTTTTAAACAACACTGATATTTAAAAAAATCACACATCTTTTTTTTTTTTTTTTAAACACTCTAAATTAGCTATCAATTTTATAACGTTTCCTACTAATATTTTTTTTGGTCAAAATAAATTTTATTTAACATATTATAATGGAATAGTTCCTGAAAAACATGCAAAACAAAAATAATTTTCTTCCAAAGATACAATTAATTTGAAATATAAAAAAATAAACTAAATTTATATTAATCGATGTCAATTAATGTTAGTTTATATTAAATTTAATTTGAATCATGTTACAAATAAACTCTATTTAGTTTTCTAATATGAGCTAGTAATAGAATCATAAAAAATTTGTAGTAACCAAATTCAATTTGAATTCTTACAAGTAATAACATTAATATGCAAGTTTATATATTGATTTAAGATAAATATACACATGTGGAACAAATATTTTATGGGCAATTTTGTTCTAAAATCGCAAAAATTAAAGAGTTGTAGTCCTAATTTGCAAGTTCGAAACACAGTGTCCTATTTTTGCCAAACCCTTAAAATTAATGTCCTAATTTTGCAATTTTTTCAACTTTGACTAGGGTCAAAATCAGCAAAAGAAGCCCGATTTGATATGTTTGGGCTATTTTGTCCTAAAATTGCAAAAATTAAAGTGTTATTGTCCTAATTCGAAAGCCAAAAACATAGTGTCCTCTTTTTACCAAACCCTAAAGTTATTGTCCTAATTTTGCAATTTTCCCTAAAGAAAAAGATATTTGCATTTTAGAAGAAGTGTGAAATTGAGAAAATTTTGAAAAATCAAGCATTAATAATAAAGATTCTTGTCTAAATGTTTATTTAAGTCTTGACCCGATTTAACTTTAAAGATCGTATTTAACAATATATATATATATATATATATATATATATATATATATATATATATATATATATATATATATGGACTAATTTAAGTCTGACGTATTTGTTCATGTGCTAATTGGAATATTTTTCCTGGTGTAATTATTATTTCCAAAATTTGCCCAATAATATAATAAGATGATGGTTTCTAATTTGTTTTTAGGTAATTTCCAAAACCTCCGTCATAATAAATTAATTGTTCAAAGGATAAGAGTGAGAGACTAAACATTTTATTTTACTAATAGTTTGTTGGAACAAATAATTTTTTAAAAATTTTATTTTATTTTATTATAAACACTAAAATACGAGCAACTCGTGAAATACTTAGAATTGGAGCTTTTATACTAAAGTTCTTCCTAATATATTCAAACTTTAATAAAATATTAATTTATGGTTCGAGCCTAATAGAAAATAAAAAAACTAACAATATTATAGGCAAAGGCTACGAACCTTTGAAACTAGGACCGATCCTCATTGGCGGGGACGGCCCCCAAAGGTATGCCTTGTGTGTCGAGGATCAATTGAGAGTTTGTCTCGGTAGGGAACTAACCCCTCTGTACATTTACCCACACATAAGGTTTTTACTGTATTTTCTCAAAATAAAAATTGATAGATGCATATGGAAAAATTACTTTGTTTACTAAAAGTTTGTTGGGTATAATTCTCGAGACTTTTGGTTCGATTTAAGTTGTGGTTCTCCTCGTTATTGATATAACCGATTGAACATAAAATAAGAAAAGACACAATAGAGAAGACAGTTCTACTTTTCGTATATCAAAGTTACTAAATATCAACACATAGATATATAATAATATATGAGATTTAGGGTTGACATGAAATTGAAATAACTTAATTAAATAAAAAAAGAAAAAAGAAAAAAGAAAGAGAAAATTACCACTTCTACTACCTGCAGAACATCCATGAGCGTGAGAAATGGTGGCAACATATATGCATTAAGTGCAGAGTGAGGAGTCGTTTATGCAAGTGGAGAATAATCTACTCTGCAACCATCCACTACAGCATTATAATAATAATAAGAGGGTAATAATGTAAAATACATTGGAAAAACGAAAAGAAAAAAGAAAAATAAATTAGCACACACGACTTAACCACGCACCCACAAGCCTATTAAAAAACGTGTAGAGTCACCCGGTTCACCGAGTCCCAGCCGCGCCCTGCGCGTGGCCTGACTTTGAATTTTATTTAATATTTAAATATTAAACCAGAAATATATACATAAATAAAATATATAAATAAATAAACCAGAATAGTATATTGCAAATTTGGTCCCTTAAGTTTTGCAAAACTTAAATTTTGGGCCCACGAACTTTTCCACCTAAAGATAAGATTTATAGATTGTCCCAATGTCAAAAGACAACAAATCCCAAGTACATGGGGTGTTGGAATGAATAAGTGTTCCCTGTCTATGCGTGTTAATATTCATGTTAATATCTTATAAAATTAATCGTATAATAATTATATTTTTTTTTATAAATTTGTATTTTAATTATGAATTTTTAATTTTTGAGATATTAAACTCCATCAACTTTAACTTTATTTTTACAATTTAAAATATAAAACAATTTTTCGATGAATTATATTATTAGAGCTGATGTTCTTTGTCACATAGGATGGCACATAGTTAGACATACATTTGAATTTTTCTTTTCTTTAAAGATTCAAAAAGTAAAAACTAAATTACAAAAGTACGCAAATTATATTTGAGAAATTGTTAAAACAATTTCTTTCTTTTAATGTAATAAAACTAGAAAATCAAATTCGAAAAACACATATTTACGAAGTCATGTATTGAGGAATTATAACTTACAACCCCCCAAAAAATTACAAATTTCTTGAAAAATTGTTGGACGTTATTAATTGCAAAAGGTACAAAATAGAAAAAAAAAAAAAAAAGTGCTTGACATTATAAAAGTAAAAAAATTCAAACGTAAATTTTATAAAAATCGTTACCTTAAAGCAATTAATCCTTTATCAAAATTACACAATATATGTTCAAGAGCGAGTCCCTTTACTCTTGTGCACCGCTAATCTAATGCATATAAATTTTGTAATTTTTAAAATAATAAAAAACAATTCACATAATACATGATTTTTTTTATGCAAAATTTAAATCTAAATTTTATAATATGGATATATTAACATGTCCACACGATAATCGTTCCCGTATAGATTATTTTATTTGTATCCTTAATCCACACTGTTTTTGGTAAATATCTAATTTTAATGAGTTTGTGAACGATAGCAAGTTTCATTTTTAAATCATAATACATTTGGACGTAGTAACATGCCTGTTAGATTCTATTCATACTCAAATCATGTAATTAAATTATTATATGTAATTTATCAATTTATTAAATTTGGTTTACCGCCTTGTGGGATAATTGCTACTTGACCTCATTATATATATATATATATATAAAGACCCTTTGGGGAACCAATGACGTACATTTTTGCAAAGATTTACTAATTGGACCTGTTTCATAATATCATCTTAGCATAGAAGCTGTGAAATTAATGAAATGTTAAAAGAAATATAATAATATAGGTATATATCAATGTTTTATAATTTATTCTTATAATCGAATCTTTCAGCTATACAATTAAAAGTATAATTTATTATGTCTAGGTATTATTTTACCAAATATTAATAAAGAAACAAATAAATAATGAGGTATAACTTGTGGTTGTCCAATTGTAGATCAACATAATCATTCTTCATGATTCCATATAAAATTGACTACATGGTAAGGGAGATCAATAACTAACGTATGAAAATCTTATGAGTTGAACAATAAAGAATGCATAGGTCACATGATTCACCAAATCATGCCATGTTAACATGGATAAAATCATATAATATTATAAAATGTAATCCATCAAGTAAGCTGATCGGAGCAAATAATAAATAATTTGAGATAGTCTAGTAACATTATTTTACTAAATTACGATATAGGTCAGACTTTAATTTTCATACTCTTTAAAATGAACGATTTAGGTGTATACATTATGTTTGACAGCCATGTACAAATCTTGTGCTAATAACTAATTTGTTTGTAGTTAAAATTAAAAGTAATGAGTGAGATGAACTATTATTCTATATACACATCGTAATGGGAGACTAATAGCTGATCATTATGTGTTTCCAAATCATAATCCAAGACTTAAGAATTTCGATATCTCTATCATGATAAGTTTGCCATTTGCCATCCACATAAAACTTTCATGTGCATTTACTTATATCTTCTAATATATAGCAAAGTTGAATATAGGTCACGAATTAGTGCTTCAGGCCACAAGTATCGTGCCCACATCAATCCTTGTAGCAGAGCACATGTTCGAATAATGCTGATATGGACTTCCACGTGCATACAAGCCTAACAACGAACTTCATTTACTTTTATTACATATAAACTATATATATATATATATATATATATATATATATATATATATATATGCTGAATTAGATATATATATATTTTTTTTGAAAATTTGAGTTTCAACTAGAGTAAATGAGGAAGAAATGCAACATTGTCAAAGTAAGTGACAATAATCAACCGTGAAATATTTTGTTATATTATTATGTTATATCCAGTATTTTATCATAATTATTATATACGTGTATAGATAAAATCAATAATAAAAATAATATACTATGTGTAAATTTAATAAAATAAATGATAAAAAACATCAAATATAACAGAGAATCTTATCTCCAAAAGTCACAGGCAAATTCATGCATGTGGTTTGTTCACGTTATTTAGTAAACTAGGCACATGGCTTTCTTTTCTTAACATTTTATGCTAGAAAGTTTATAGTTACGTATAATCTTATTATTATATTTGATGCTTACCAAACTTTTGGGGCGCCAAGAATTATGGGCGATCGGTTGCAATAACCACTTGTAATAATTAATTAATTAGAGGTGTTGGTTGCGGATTGAATCCTATTTTCTCTTTAAAATTATCTAATTTTAATAGTAGAACACAAATAGACATGAAAAATAAATATACGATTCTAAAATTATCAAAAGAAGAGAATTAGAGCGGCTTGTTGAGGCCCTTACAAATTAAAAAGGGTTATTTTTTTCAAATTGTTTGATCAAAATCATAAATAAATATTTTTGATAGAGATTGATATGCTCTCCACTGCAAAAAGTTAAATTCATATTAGAGAAAGAAATTAATAATGTATAATAAGTCACTAAACATTGAAAAAATAGGGAGAGAATTTTGGCATAAACCTTTTTTTACATAATTAAAGTTCGATTGATAACAACTGAAAATATTAGAGACGAATAAAATTTATATCTGTTTCTACAGGTAATATGGTTTCTCATATTAGAGACTAAAATTCGATCACTAAATTTTGAGTTTAACAACGAACATTTTCATAATAAAATATTTCATTTTAAATGCATCACTAATATAATTTAAAAACGAATATCATTTGATTGTCGTTGGATTTTGCGGTCTCTAATTTAATATTTCGTTGCTGTGGCTCAATCATTTGGACTACTAATTATTGTTTGTTCAATAGGTGAAGTAACAAATTTGTCAAATAATATGCATATATCATTTGTTCATAATTTGCAACACAACCAACTACTATTATTAAGAAGAAAATATTCAACTATGATCGGTGTAAAATGAAAAAATAAAAATAAAAACATAAATGATATTGTGTATTAATTATTATGAATAATAATTAAATATATACATAATTATATAAATGTGCAGTTTTTGGTCAAAATATGCTTTGATTCCTATTGTACAAAATATTGGTATATGAAAGTTGACTTGATTGTTTATTTATGTATGGCAGTCCAAAATAATAGACTTGCATGTTACACGAATTCTTTCTATGATAAAATTATTTGGGTTGTAACTAACTCTTAGCTTTATAATATGCTTATTAAGTTATGACATAGGTATGCAAAATAATAATAATAATAATAATAGTTTTGGAAAATAACTAGTAAGTTCTTCCATGCAATGTACGGACATATTATTATAGTATAATATTATTAAATTTGATAAATGCATAACATTAATATTTAAAAAGACCCATAAATTAATACCTTGGGTATAAATTGGATCCTGAATTATTTTTTTGTACAAATAAGACATTTAACTTTAAAATGAGTCAAATAAGCCCTGAACTTCTTATTTTCAAATTTAATAAATTAAAATAACAAAATAAATCTAAAAAATATTTAGATAAATAAAAAAATTATTAAATAAAATAAAATAAATATTTACAAATAAAATGATAAAATCTAAGTTATTTAATACATAAAAAATATCAAAAGACCAAATATAATAAAAATAGAATATGTAAAAAATATAACAAATCATCACATCTCAAACCCTTTTTCATATTGAAATTATTAATGAATTTTACTTATATTAATTTATTTAAGTATATTTATGGTTTAATTTGTTAGTTTTTATATTTATTTAATATTTTTAAAATTTATTTAGTTAATCTAATAGTTAAGAGGATCTTATGTGTCATATATTTAAATTTGAAAGGCTTATTTAATCTAATTTAAAAACTCAGGGACTTATTAATCCATTTTAAAAGTTAGAGGTCCTATTTATACCAAAAAAAATAATTTATGGTCCAATTTGAACCTTAGGTACTAATTTAGGGACTATTTTGTACCTTTTTCCTATTTAAATATATATATATATATATATATATATATATATATATATATATATATAGTTATGTTCAATAATTTGTATATATAGCATGATTCATGTGGCATGATTCATACAGCATGATTATGATAATAATATAATCATATATATGTGTATATATATATAAATAATGAGTAAAATATAATAAGTTTACCTACATTTTTTTCAAGTTGCAGAAATTCTCGTGTTCATAAAATAGGAAAATAGTACCTTTAATTTCTTTGTATTTGTAATTTTTTGGACGAAAAAAAGTTATTATTTATAGTTTCAACTAAAAGTAATAGAACAATGCATGGATAAGAATAAAAGTATGGATATAAACAAAATTATATGAAATTTAGAATATTTTAAAGTTGCATATGAATAGTTATACAATATTATTAATCATTTCCTCTATCGAATCCACCCTCTTTCTAGATATATATATATACATATATATAATTATAAATAATATTATATATTCAATATTGTTCAAATCCCATCATTTTGGAATATAATTACTAACATATAATCCCAAATATATTATAGATATCATACAATTCTAAAACATTTAACTAAAAATCTGTTAAAACAATAATAATATATAGTAACTATTAGTAGAAAAAATTGAGTGGAAACATTAGTAGGCTATACATAATAATAATAATAATAATAATAATAATAATAATAATAATAATAATAATAATAATAATAATAATAATAATAATAATAATAATAATAATAATAATAAGAAGAAGAAGAAGAAGAAGAAAAAAGAAGAAGAATAATAATAAAGAATATATGTGTATATATATATATATCCTGAAATTAGTATATAGTTGGTGTTGTCTCTAGTATTTTAAGAAGTAATTGTGGTTGGAATAGGAGTAAAACATGAAATTAGTATATAGTTGGTGTTGTCTCTAGTATTTCTATCACATGTTGTTATTATATTAATTATAATTGAATATATACATGATAATTGAAAATATTTTATGTACCAATATTTTAAAACATAAAGCATGTATGCATGCATGGTGAAATATATTCTTATAATAATTAAGAGGTATTTATCTATATATATATAATTTTATTTTTAAATTGATGCCTAAACTATCAATTTTTATTTTGGAGGTTTTCTAAACCATCATTTTGTTTTAAAAAAAGAATACAAGAATTAAAGCTTTACAACTTACATAAAAAGATAAGAATTAAACCAACGCGGTACCATCTCAAAAAAATTTTAAAAAGTTAGTTTTCGAAAGCAAAATCGAATTGAACCTTTTTTTTATTTTGATTTTAGTTAAGATTTGAAACTGCGGCATGTCTAATCTAATGTACTTATTCAGTTTGATAGAGTGATTTTGTTATGTAAACTTCAATGCAAAAAACTATACGTTAAAATTTAAGAATCTTCGAAAATAATCAAATAATATTGCTATCTCCAAACAACTTAAATTGACGTTTATAAAGTACAAAATGACATCAACTTGGCAAACACATTTTGATAGCTATGAGAAAACGATTTCAAAAAAATCACCTCAATCATGATATTTGAATTAGAAAAAGTAAGAGAGTTGAAATATAATTACTTCAAAATATATGGGCCAAAAATAAAAAAAGTAAAATAAAAACCACTCCCTCTCTCCCATCACTTTCTGCCACGCGTCACCAACCCATTGGAGACACACAAACGACACACGACGTATCCGACATTTCTTACAGCCTTCGACAGCGACCTTAAACGCGTCCACACAACGCCTAACTCTAGAAACAAAAAAATGAATCATGCTCGTATTACGCAGTAATATTACACGCCTTGCACCCCCACCCCACCCCACCCACCCCCATGAATGTGTGCTGATCTCTTTCTATAAAACCAGTGAACACCGTGAACCATTTCAGTTATCCAAAAAAGCTTCAATAATTGCCTCCCATTTGTCATCTCTCAGATAAGGGTTTAAAAGAAATAGTTGAGGAAAACCATTGCTTTTTCTCAGGAATACAACGTTTGTTGCATATTAATTCCAATTGTTTCTGACGGACAGAGTATCGCCATTGCTATTTTTGTGGAGGAATCGCAACTGTTATAACATAAAGATCACCTTCTTTTAAATACCAGGGTTTTGGTTTCTTGGAGAAAATTTTCTCCCCGCAGTTTTTAAGTTCGTGATTTCCTATTAAAGAGAAAAACAAGATCCTTCTTTTTTTCTAATTTCTGGAAAAAAGGGGTTTTCATTTATTCATCACCATGCAAATCAAGAAGATGGTTTCTCTGCCTTCACGCACAGGAAGACATTTGCAGCGGTATAATCAGGGATTTCGTCAGGTTGTTGGGTACGTATTTGATCCTTGTTTCTGAATTTGGGTATTTTTCTCGCATTTTAAGTGAGGGACTTGTATGGTTTCCTTGTTGTATTTAATTCAGATGATAAAAGTTTCAAAGATCTGGGCTTTTTCGATGCTATTCATATGTCTGTTGAATTTCCCCTTTGGGATTTGTTCTATTTGTTAAAGAAAAATCTTTTCATACACACTTCCTGGAAATTCTTCTGCTTCATTTTCTTTTTCGTTAGGGTTATATTTACACATGCTTTAAACATGAACCTTTTTGTTTCTTTTTTTAATAATTATCCTTTTGGAATTGTGCAGATGTATACCATATAGAATCAGAGAATCCAACAGATCATCACTTGATGATTTAGAGGTCCTTTTGATCAGCTCTCAAAAGAGTACAAGATTGATGTTCCCTAAGGTAAATCTTTGATGCACATCTTATTGTGATTTAAGTCAAGAGAATTAATGTGGAAATATATTCAATAATGTTTCTTTAGTCTGACATTTTTCAATTTGCAATTAAAATCATCAGGGTGGTTGGGAACTTGACGAGAATATCGAATTGGCTGCTTCGCGAGAGACCTTAGAGGAAGCTGGTGTGGTCGGCTTGCTTGGGGTTAGTAACTTGTTATATCTCCTTGTATCTCTAGATTTAGTCTTTTCCTTGTACCATTTTCTAAATCTGTTATTCGTTTATTTGCAGGAAAAATTAGGTGAATGGATTTTCAAGAGCAAAAGCCAAGAAAAGTATCATGAGGGATCCATGTTCCCCATGTTGGTCACTGAGGAATTAGATGTTTGGCCAGAGAAAAATGTTCGTCAACGAGTTTGGGTGAGTCCCTGTTCTTGAATCTATCTTTCCCTCTTTATATTTTCAAAAACATGTCAAAAATATATTAAATACTATGTTGATCTATATAATTGACCATACATATTAGGATAAAGACTTAGCTTGTTTTTGTACTGCATTGATTTATGGAACTACTTCTGATACGGGATTGTGCGTGTTTAACAGATGACGGTGAAAGAAGCTAGGGAAGCATGTGCAGCTTTATGGATGAAAGAAGCCTTGGATGAATTTGTTTGTCAAATCACTTGTCCACAAAGAATGGTCATAGAAGAAGAGCCATTAACTTCTTGCCTGTTAGCATTGTGCAGAGGCGAAGAGTTCATTGGAGCTCAAACATCAGATGAAGATGTCGAATGCTATCTGATTAGCTGACAATTTATGCCACGCGCTCTCGATCTAACGGCTCTCAAGAAAACTGCAACTGGACATGTTTGAAGATGAGGAGTTAACAATATAGAGAGGGACGGAGAAATAAATGGTAGTGTACAAATTGCCTCAGCTTTCATTCTTTTATTCATGGAAGTCCAATGATTCTTCAAGCTGTTGTGGTTTCGAATTAAAGAATTTTTTTTAGTTTTGAGCTGAAAATATTGGGAAATTTTAGGGCCATCTGCAATCAACTTTTGAAATGTATGATTAGAGATATATGGTGTCATGGATATAATCCTTGTATTGATTAATGTTAAATGTATGTACATTTGTTTAAGGTGTCTTTTTGTACATGCACTTGGATTATGGAGATGTAGTGTGTGTATATGTATTTATTTTGAAATTAATAAAAATTTAATTTTTATAAAGAAACAATGGTTTGTGTGAGTATTTTCGCTCGCATATTCTTTTCATATCCTACTCTATCTCAATACAAACATAATTTTTTACTATTTGTTTGGGTATAAATTTTTTGAATGTATACATCTGAATGTGGTACGGACAACTACATTCTAAAACAAACAAATCTTGTTATGGTAACTGTATAAACACATGTGGCGTATAGTATATCTAAAAAACAAGAATAACATCTTATATATAGTGATGTAGATAAGAAGTGACCTATTGAGAAGGACCAGCAAATTAAGGAAATAACCTTTTCCCCGGCTCCCTCTCCGACAATAATATAACCTTATATAAATTTTTTGCAATTATGAGACTTGTAATATTAAAAACTGGTAACAAAAAGTCATTGTTTGTAGGGTTTGTGCAATCATTGCAGTGAAACTCTGTCCTTGTAGTTTCATGTAATAATATCCTATACATACATACTTTTGAATTCCAACTTGTGTTGCAATGCACATCAATATTGAAGAACTCAATGGCTAGCTAGCCAGTGTGAATTGCCATGACTTTGTCCAAGTTGTTTGGCTCATCCACCTCTCTCTCTCTCTCATAATAAATAGCTCACAATTTGAACTTTGATAACAATTATAAAATGCAGAATGCCAAAAGTCAAAGTTATGTGCAAGAAATTCAAAGAAGTTCAGCTTCTAAAATTTATGCTCGGTAGAGGAACGAACATCCATGTGTCTCAAGACTGCTCTGCCACTTGATCCAATCCATAAAATCTTTATGTTGAACATTATATGACATTTTCATAAAAAACCTAAGTCGAAAACTATGTGCTCATTCTTAGTATAAACCTGTGGCTTCATTAATATTCCTCAAAACGAGAGTATTTCTCCATAATAAGATAATACAATAATTTATTATAAATATAATAGTATATATTTTTAAAATAAAATATATAATTATATAAAATATATTTTTAATAAAAACTTTTTTAAAAATCTACTTTGTATTTTTGGCTATGGTTATCTTATTTTATATATCTAGATATAGATATAGATATAGATATATAATACTTCATTAATCCACATAGATCGCTTTTTTGGAACAAAGGTGATAAGTAGGAAATTGTGGGTATTTTTTATCAATATAATTATATTTTTTAATACAATTAATTATTGTGCATCTATTATTTTCTACTTATTTAATCTTTCGACAATAATTACTCCTTTTTGTTTTTGTGGTTATTTGCAGCAGATTATGGACATTTTCGGACAATAGGCCATATGAGAGGTGGTCACTCTTTGACCCACCCAAGCAAAGAGAATGTGATGAGTTTATGAACTAAAGATTAAGGACTTGTTGGAATATTCATACATTGGAAGAGATTCTAGCTAACAGAAATTTGTTAGGAGGTTACATTCTGTTATTAGGAAAACATAAATTTGTTAGGAGGTTACATTCTGTTATTAGGAAAACAAAAATTTGTTTTTATTTCCTTCTACTAGAATATTCCCATTGTAGTATAAATAGTTGTAATTTGTTTGCGTATTAAAAATAATCAGTTTTTCAGAATATAGAAAATGTGTGCTACAATTTCCTGTATGCACAATTCTCTACATGGTATCTAGAGCTAAGGAAATATTATGGCGCCTCCGATGCGTACAACGGCCTGGCCAGCCCTCAATGCTGATGGTTCGAGTGAAGAAAAGCAAGTCTCTGTTTATGAGGATTATCCTCTCTTCCTGCACGGTTCAGATCATCCGGGGATGACACTTGTTTCATCCCCCTGGATGGAAATAATTTTCTTGCCTGGAGTAGGGCGGTTAAGCTCTCACTTGAAACTAAAGACAAGTTAGCTTTCATCAATGGAGGAATTGAAATGCCCACAGAAGATCAGAAGTCAATCAATTAGTGGAGAAAAGTCGATGCTATGGTGTGTGCTTGGATTATCAACTCCATCTCCAAATACATGTTGATGGCTTCATGTATGCCGAAACCGCTAAACAATTGAGGGAAGATATATGTCAATGATTCGATCAGAGCAATGGACCTCAACTATTTCATGTTCAATAAGAGCTAGCCAACATTTCACAAGGAAACAATTCGATACTGGTATACTTTCATCGCATTAAAAAAATTTGGGATGAACTGAATGCTTTGGATCCACCTCATAAATGTTCTTGTAAATGCAACTGTGGAGCTGGAAAGCATAATTCTGATTTGGATACGCGGACAAAACTTGTTCAATTTCTCATGGGATTAAATGAGTCCTATCATCATGTTTGTAGTCAAATTTTGTTATATGATCCATTACCTTCTATCAATCAAGCCTATGCCATGATATTGCGAGTTGAGAAACAAAAAAGCAGGACAAAATAGCATGGGTGATGCTCTAGAACACTCAGCCATGGCAGCAAAAATGCAAGGATCTGACAAGGGTTTCAAAGCTACAAATACTGCTGTTGGAATGGTGGTAGGGGCAGAGGTAATTTCAGAGGCAAAGAGGATAAGGCAAAGTTATATTGTGAACGTTGTCAAATAAATAAGCATGATGATGGGACATGCTTCAAAATCCATGGGTATCCAGACTGGTATAAAAAGCCAAGGGATAACAAGAACACAACTATGGCTAATTTGGTGGAGACTTCAACTCATAAAAATTCTCATAACTCTTTAGATGAAGGAGGTGGGAGCAATATTGAAGTAATGATATAAAAGATAATTGATCAATATTTCATAGGTAAGGAGAAATGAATGAAGAATGATGTTGCTCCTGCATACTTTGCAGATTATGGAGGTATATCTTTCTCTCATGTTGCCTTATCAACATATGAGTGTTTAGGAAAGAGGGATTGGATTATTGATTGAGGCGCAAGTAAGCATATGTGTGATGAGAAATCCCTTTTCACATCCTTAATTCCTTTATCCTCTTCTATCACTGTTTATTTGCCTACTAGATCTCATATTTCAATGACTCATTCTGGAAACATAAGGTTAAATAATACCTTAATTCTTTCTGATGTCTTGTTTGTACCTTCTTTTAAATTTAATCTTCTATCCATAGCTCACTTAACTCATCAAACCTCCCAAAAAAAAGTAGTTTTCTATGCTTCAATTTGTGAATTACAGGACCAGAAGACTAATAGAGTTGCTGCTGTTGGAAGGTTGCTTGGCCGGTTATATGTGCTACAAGAAAAAAACCAAAATCCTATTTCCATAGATCATGATAGCTCTCTTTTACCCTCTGTAAACTCTTTAGAAGAATGGCATAGAAAATTTGGACATGCCTCACCACATACACTATGTCATCTAGAGTTTCTCAAACCACTTTGTGATAAAACAGCTATAAACTCCTTAAATTCCTATGATATTTGCCATAAATCTAAGCAGACCAGACTTCCTTTTCCAAAATCAGAAATACAATCCAAAGGCATGTTTGATATTATACATATAGATGTTTGGGGACCATATCATAAACAATATGTTACTAACACTCCTTACATGTTGATTGTGGTAGACGATTTCAGTAGGGGTACTTGGGTGTTTCCTCTTTCACACAAGAATTTGGTGTTTAAATGTTTGAGGGAGTTTTTCAGGATGATTAAGAATCAATTTGGTAAGGCAGTTAAAACAATTAGGAGTGATAATGGTCTAGAGTTTACAAGTAAAGAATGTCAAGAAATGTTTCAAGCCATGAGAATATTGCATAAAAAAAGCTGTGTCTATACACCCCAACAAAATGGGGTGGTTGAGAGAAAGCATAAACACTTATTAGAGATAGCCAGAGCACTCATGTTTGAGTCTAACTTACCAGAAAAATATTAGCCTTACTCACTATTGCATGCTGCATACATCATTAATATACTACCTACAACTATTCATAGTGGAAATCACCTTTCTAAATCCTTTATAACAAAAAACCAGATTTTTCAGGTTTGAAACCTTTTGGTTGTCTAACATTTGCCACCAATGTTCGACCACAGAAGCATAAATTTTCTCACAGGGCTCATAGGTGTATAATGATGGGATATGTGGCTGGACAAAAGGGGTACATGCTGCTTGATATGGAAACTAAACAGATGTATATCTTTAAAGATGTCATTTTTTTTTAAGATAAATTTCCTTACAAAAACAACCTTGAGCCACATACATATGTTTATTTGCCCAATTTGCCAGTTGGAAAGAAACCTATTGGATGTAAATGGGTTTACAAGGTGAAACTTAATCCCCGACGGGTCCATAGAGAGGTACAAGGCAAGGTTAATTACCAAATGTTATCATCAAGTTCATGTTGTTGATTATGTTGATAGTTTTTCACCAGTTGCAAAATTGGTAACAGTTAGAATGTTTATTACTTTGGCTGTTGGTAATGATTGGCCTCTTTGCCAATTGGATGTGAATAACGCCTTTTTGCATGGTTATTTACATCAAGAGATCTACATGACACCTCCAGAAGGGTACACTAAGGCTAAACGAGGAGAGGTTTGCAGATTACAAAGATCCCTCTATGGTCTCAAACAGGTATCCAAAGAACGGAACTCGGAGTTTTGCAAGCATCTGATTATTTATGGTTTCTGTCAATCCAATTCTGACCACTATCTATTTTTTAAGGGGGAAGGAGATACTTTCTTAGCTTTGTTGGTTTATTTAGATGATGTTCTCATCACGGGAGCAAACATGAAAGATATCACTTCATTGAAAAGACATCTTGATCAATTGTTTACTATAAAGGATTTAGGACTTGCCAACTATTTCTTGGGAGTGGAGTTAACAAGAAATGAGAATGGAATGTATATCAATCAGCGGAAGTACGTTTTGGATATACTTGATGATGTGGGACTCAAAGGGTGCAAACCTGTCTCCACACCCTTGCCACAAGGTCTAAAGCTTAGTATGTCACATGGTGGTGACAAACAGAGCTGACCTGATCAATACAGAAGGTTAGTTGGTCGACTTCTTTACCTTAACCTTACACGGCCTGACATTACTTACAGTGTACAACAACTTAGTCAGTTTGTGATGAATCCTTGTGTGAGCCATTCGGATGCTGCCTTACATGTTCTTAAATATTTGAAGGGGTGTCCTTATTTGGGGTTGTTTTATCCTTATAAATCAGATTTTGCAGTCAAGAGTTTTAGTGATGCAGATTGGGGGAGCTGTTTGGATCCAGACAATCATTGACAGGTTATTGTGTTTTTTTGGGTGGAGCATTGGTCTCGTGGAAAACTAAGAAGTAAAATACTCTCTCGACCATCCGTCGGGATTGAATATTGGGCCTTGGCTTCTACTGTCTGTGAACTTCAGTGGATTCAGTCCGTTGCTTCAGATTTACAGATGAAAATCACACTTCCCATTCCACTTTGGTGTGACAACAAGGCTGCCATTCACATCACTGAAAATTCGGTATTTCATGAACGCACAAAACATTTGGAGATTGACTGTCGTATCGTGCGGAATAAGCATAAGGCAGGATTTATTCAGGTACAACATATTTCTTCTACAGCCCAGCTCACTGATATTTTTACCAAAATCCTTGGTGGACCTCAATTTCGTTTCCTAATTGGCATGTTGGGATTGGTGGACATACATCACCATCCCACTTGTTAGGAGGTTACATTCTGTTATTAGAAAAACATAAATTTTTTAGGAAGTTACATTCTATTATTAGGAAAACAGAAATTTGTTAGGAGGTTACATTCTGTTATTAGAAAAACAGAAATTTGTTTTTCTTTCCTTCTTCTAGAATATTCTCATGGTAGTATAAATAGTTGTAATTTGTTTGCGTATTGAAAATAATCAGTTTTTCAAAATATAGAAAATGTGTGCTACAATTTTCGATATGCACAATTCTCTATAGGATTTAATTACTTACTAATTAATCTTGTAATTAAAAGAATTGATTATTCACGCAAGACAAAAGCCAAAGTGAGGGCAAGGAAGGAGAATTAATTCATTCATTTGCCCTTGTCCAACAGCAGATTCATGCAGCCAAAGAAGGAGGGAGAATCATCAATTGCTGGAGAGGGAAAGAGATTGGAGAGCATAATCCAATTTATCTCTCATATTTTTATTAATTAAAGATTATGGATTTTAATTTGATGATGTGTAATTATATTTTATATTTTGATTTAGGGGATGTTTGAATCCTATTATTATATGGTTTAATTTTAGTGATACCGTATTAATGTAATAGGTGCAAATTTATTATGTTGGTTGTTTAAATGTATTATGATATATAGATTGTTAATTATGATCGATCAACTCAATTGATAATTTGTATATTTAATGCTATGATTTAAATTGCAATCTGTAATTGTTGTTATGTTGAACCGATTTGTAGCAACTACTAATAATAATTATTAGAATCAACGTAATTCAAGATTAATTAAATTGAGCGTATGAATTCGATAACCACTACCTTATTATCCTAAATGATAATGCGTTTTAAGAATCCAAAGAGCGTATTTGGACTGTTCAATTAAATAGGTTTATTAGAGAGCATATTTTAATTAATTACACTTAATGAATAAAACGAATCAACAAACCTTGTTGTTGGTTTAGAAATAGAAATTTCACAATTAAATTGATAAAGTGTCACATAATCATATAATTTGGAATAGGAGAAAAACTGAACAAAATTGCTTATTATTATATATATTATTGTTTGTTTGCTTGATTTTATTTATTAGAGTAGATTGAAGTTTATTAGTTTAGTAAACAAATCAATCAAAACCCCCTCTTATGTACACTCGTGAATTCACATAAACAAAGTATACAAATAATTTATCCATTTTGTGTGGGATTAAATATAATTAATTTTGACGTGCCCAACAACACGGTCAAAAAGATAATATATATTAATTAGTGGACCGTATCTTTCAAACACGTGTACATGGATATATATGTATATACATCGAATTTCTGACAATAAAATCATAGAAGAAATTTTACTCATAAAATAGAAAGATATATTTTATTTTCTAATACATAATTTTATAAAATATATATTCAACTATGTATACATACATATATAGCATATATGTTTATATAATTTTTTTAATTTGTACAAAAAATATTTATAATTTTTATATTTATAGTTATAAATAATTTTTTTAAGTTATTAACAAATAAAAAATATAATAAGTATAAATTTAAAGTAAAGAAAATCCAAAAAATAAAAAAATAAAAAAAATATACAAAATAATTTTACATTGATTTTTTACTTTGTAATAGAAATTTTTAATTCCAATTTTTTAGTTTATTAATAAATAAAAATATATTTTTATAATGAAAAAAGTAGAAAGAAACTTAGAAAAGAGTATGTGAAATAATATTATACTAGATACAAATCTATACATATATAATATTTAAAATAATATATATACAAAAATATATACATAAGGATTTATATACAAATAAATATATATAGTAATATGTATAAATATAACTACATATATATATATATATATTATTCGATAACTATATGCATATATACATAGTTATATATGCATGTGTTTGCATGTTATATATATATATTATATATATATATATATATATATATATTAATCTAAGAATACAAATTTAGCTCGATGTTTATTCCTAGATTTTCTATGTTATTGGATGTGACGTTTTAGAATAATTAAAAAAAATTAAATTCACCATAAATTTCTTTATATTTAAAATATAATATTTTAATAATTAAGCCAACACATTTTCTACGGCGCAGGGGTGGGGTTGTAATTTCCTTCCACATTCAAATTCCAAAGATCCGTTGGAAATGGAACCCCAATATTGAAACTTACCATGCTCCACTTCCATTTTCGTCACAAACCAGTCATAGAATCAGAAATCTATAAAATAAAGGGTGTGTTCGTATTCCAAAATCTTTAAATATATCCCATAATAATTATGATAAAATAGACATAAATAAGTTGATTAAAACCCTTATATATTTATATATTTTTATTTTTTTATTCTCAACTGAACCTGTTTTGTCTTCTTCTTCATGTTTCTTCCATATACAGAAGTTGGAATTGCAGATATACAGAAGTTGGAATTGCAGATTCATAACATGAAATTGCAAATTTATGACTTTCTTGAGACTCTTGCTTTAAATCTGAAACCTTTCATTTTGAAGGCCAAATTTGATAAGCAAGACACACTTAACACTACTTTTTAAGGGTGCGACTATTTATACCCCAAAATCTCTAAATATATCCCATAATAATTATGATAAAATTAAACATAATAAGTTGACTAAAATATTCTTATATATATATATATATATGTTTTATTCTGATCTTATTCTCAACCGCAGAAATTCCATCTTGTCTCCTTCTTCTCCATATTTCTTCAATAGAGAGGGTTTTATATATATATATATATATATATATATATATATATATATATATATATACTAGCTGTATGTGGGCACGCCTGTAGTCTTAATCAGTAACTCCCTGGAGTCCATGTGATTTGTGTAAAAAATTACAGAGGGTTGGTCAGTCAGGGATACTGATTTTTTTTTTTTAGTGAAAAGGGTCTAAATGAGGTATATTTAGTAAAATGAAAAGAATTATTAATTTTAGGGTATCTTTAGAGATTTTGGGGTATAAATAGCCGCCCATTTTTTAAATATGATATTTTCCTAAACTTGATTTTGTTAAGAAGAATTTTGTGTGTGTGTGTGTGTGTGTGTGTGTGTGTATATGCTAGTTGTATGTGGGCATGCCTGGTGGTTTCAATCAACAATTCTCTGTAGTTCGTTATATTAAAATCTAAGTTGTTAGCGCGGGACCGCTACATTTTAGTACTGAACCTAAATTTGTGCAATTTTTCAATTTCAGCAAGAATCATTTTCCTCTATCCTTGTTGTTACTCATTTGAGGGACAAATATAATTCTTTTCATAGATTTTTTTTTCTTTGCAGATTGAAAGTGGAATAAATTTATGGTAAATAGAGAAATTGTAGAGAGTGGGTAGGCATGAAGGTTTTCAACTTTGATGTATGAATTTGTGTTGAAAATTATGGAGAGTTGGACAATCAAATTGCAATGCTGATTTATTTTTTTACATGAGTATATTTAGACTTTAAGATGTATTAAGAGATTTTCGGATATAGCCAAATTCCTAAAATAAAATAAATAAAAGCACACAGCAGACAACCATTACCCGTCTGTCTTAAGTTTTCCATCACAGACATGTCGCATTTACTCTTATAAAAGGGGCTGCTTTTTAAACAGAGCAATGGCGGTCACATAATTCACCCTTCAAAAACAACTAAAAAATGGGAAGATTCAAAGCAAAATCTGATTATGAAGAACTCAGAAAAGCTCGTATTGTCGAGAACCAGGTTTTTCTTCGATTCGGGATGAAATTGCGTGCGTGCGTGTGTGTGTGTGTTTTTCCGCGCATTTATTATAATTTTACCTTTCTGTGTTCATGGCTGTGAAAATCAGGCACGATTGGCTTCTCTCGGGCTTCAGAAAACCTTATCGGACTTGCGTTCGCTTACCTCAACGCCAAAATCAGATAAAACTCATGTCAGGAAATATCGCAAAGTAGATTACAGCGCCGGCACTTTACGCCGTTCAGCTCGATTGCGGGGGAAATCGCCGGCTTCAGAAGGTGATACAATGATATTATTAATAATTGGTATTAATGTGGTTTTTTAAATCTTATTTTGAGAAATTATGATGCCTTTTATGTGAATTCAGGGAAATTGAACTATTTTGAAGGTGGAAATAGCAGTGAAAATTGCAGTGGACATATAGTGAAATCTAAAAGGGGATTAAGACAGCGGAAGGTTTCGCAGGAAGCTTTGAGACGGCGCTGTGAAAGCAAGAGCAGAGGGAGTGTGTATGATCCTGTTTATGGGATTTGCTGCCATTTTTGCAGGTTCTTTGTTCTACTCTCTTTTTGGCCAGCTTATTTTTAGTATTTATTTATATCTATATTTTGCAGTCTTAAAACTATATTTATTCTGATGATGGTTTTTTGGAGGTATTTAAGTACCTTTTGTAAATTAAGTGAATTTTTCTTGGTTTAAGTAGTAGTATTGTCATGCTTTGATCGGTTGCAAATGACATTCAAATTGTGCACTTGGCTAGTTTGTTGTTATTTTTTGTCGACCTGCATATGGTGTAGCAGATTGCCAGAAATTAAAAAATATAGTCTTGTGTTTGTTGAAGAATAAGAGTTAATTTGTATATGAGGCATTCTTTAGTTAATCACGAACATTGAAAAATGCTTTTTCTCATCATAATTCAATTATACGATGGTGAGGTTCACTTCCATTATCCAAGAACTAAAGAGAGTATTAGTGTTTGTTTTCACATGATCAATTGTTGTATGGTTGTAGTAGCGCTTTCGTTTTTTCAAACACTTTGTAAGAAAATATTACCCATAGAAAGTATATACGGCAGCAAAGATCATATACGCAAATTTTTGTTTTATCTACTCGACCACAAAATGAGGTTGAAGGATACGCAATACATTATCTACTCGACCACAAAATGATTGATGATCACTAGATTCATTTGTCTGCATGAAATTTGTTTATCACATTGATATGTGGTCTACATGTATGTCCTCTTCTCTATTAATGAAGAGAAGTGTTGGAATTTGTGTAAGAAAGAGTAACAAAAGTACTAGTCTCAAACCATTGGATTGTTAAAGAAAACATTCTTCATCTTGAGAAGTGTTGGAAGTTGTGAAAGAAAGAGGAGCAAAAGTACTAGTCTCAAAGCATTGGATTGTTAAAGTAAACATTCTTCATCTTGATTGAATATTGACCATTAAAAGTATCACAAAATTCGTTAGTGTTTAAAATGATATCTTGAATTTGGTTAGATATATATGTTCACAAACATTTTATGCAAGACCTCTTTTAGCTACCAAACATGAAACGTTCTCTCACTAATATCTGATTTTGGTTGCTTATGAATGCCAAATGGTAATACAGGCAAAAGAAGCTGTGTGGTGAAGAAGATTGTAAACGTTGTGGTGAACTTGACATGGCTCAACCATGTATAGGTCAGTCGAAAATTCTAAGTTCTTTTTGTTAGTAGCTATCATCATTCAGTGTCTTACTAACTTTGAAGATGACATTCCCATAACACCCTCTTCTCACAGGCAAAACAGATTGCTCTAACTGTCACTCTACCCTTGGCATTCTTTGTCGAGCCTGTCTGAAGGTCAGATATGGTGAAGGTAAGTCGAATACCTAGAGACATAATAAACTGTAAGAAAGTTTTCTTATGAGATTATGAAGTAAATTTACTTATAAACATGCTAAAAATGGAGGAAGTGAGATCGAATAAAGAATGGATGTGCCCTCATTGTATTGAAGACAAAGGGATCAAACCTTACTGGATCTGTAATAGGTACTTTCAGCGCCTTAGCAAACCTTGAATTTAAGTACTTTGAAAAATGTTTTCTGTTTTACAATCTTGCATGAGGTTTTATTGTTCGGGCATTCTTTTTGAAAATGAACAGCTCGTTCTGTCTAAAGCAGCGAAAGATGGTTCCAACTGGGATAGCCATATTCAGAGGTTGGTTTTCCAGCTTTTTCTTATTGATTACTGGTCTTCTTTCTTATACACTGTAATTGACAGAACTTTTTCTTCTTTCCTCTCTCTCTCTCTCTCTCTCTGGTTATATAGCTAGAGAGATGGGGTACAAATCTGTGGCACATCTACTGATGGATGAGCTTCAAAGAGGTGATAAAAGTAGATAAAGGAGCTTGTAACTGATTTTGTTAACTTGCGACATTAAAGAACTAGTTGGGTTTATTTTGAGAAATTGTTTTCAGATTTGAGCACTCAAACATATGATTAACTATGTTGTAAATGTAAGAAGCAGCTTACTGATGTTGACTATCTTATCTCGCTCTATTTGTATTGTTTTTTGTCCAATGAAAGAGAGGGTCTTCTGAGATTCCTTAGTTATTCATGGATATTTTAAAATGTTTCTTAATCATGAAAATATTTGTATAAATTCCCTAGTTATTAAAATATAATTTTATGAGTTCTTTCAGAAATCAAAATTTTATTTTCTGTTTTATTTTTTCCAAAATTTCTATCTGGTGTAATTCTAAGGCCTTTATTTGAGGGTAAAATAAAAGAAATGATATTTTTGGACTTTTTGAAAATAAATGTATAACTTTAAAATTGTGTGGAATTTAAAATAAAATATTTGAAATAAAAAATGTAACATAGTTAGCCACCAATTACCTTCATTCGTTTACTTCGTCTTGTGAGCCATTTATAAATTATTATTATATTATAACTATTATGTTTTTTTAAAGCCTAATTTCTTTTAACAATTTGAGATTATTTAGGTGTTAAAATAATAACTTGATCTTATTTCAATAATTCAATATATTATTATCGAGTGAGCTTTCAAATATATATATATATATATATATTTTTTTTTTCTTAAAACTAATCTTCTTATAAATTGTTATTATTGGGTTAAGTTTACAAACTATCAACATGTTTTTTTAATATATGAATTTATGTTTTGGATAGTTTAGATTTGGATTAATGAGTGAGCTAAATTTAAATAAGAAATAAAATAATAACATAAGTTGCGTACAGATTTTGATTTGACCTAAAGGAAGAAAAAGAACTCCTTTTTTGTTGCCCGTAGCTCATACTTTCCAAATTACATTTCCTTTGGTTGCAAAATAAAGTGGGTTTTCGCAATTTAATAATTTAATTTAAACTTTCCAACTTTGAATAGAAACCCCTTTTTTATGCAGGCAGCAGCCTTTCCCCCAATTTCAAATCCCCACACAGCCAGCCATGCAAGTATACCTAAACCCCAATTTCCGACCCTTGAACTCAAATGCCATAAACCCTAACTTCATCTTCTGCAATTCCAGTTCTTTGTCTCCTCACAAGTTCAACAATTTGGGATTCTCCGCCGCAGTTTTTCCAATCTTCAACCTCACAATTCCCAATTCTAACAGTTTCAGTTGCGCCACGCGTCGCCGTTTTGCTACCTTTGTTGCAGCCGCTGCTGCTAAAACTTCCTCTGCTTCTGATTACTATTCTGTTCTCAATGTTCGTAGAAATGCCACTTTGCAAGAAATTAAAGCCGCTTATCGATCACTTGCTCGGAAGGTTTGTATGTTCGTTGTTTGTACTAATGTAATGGTTCAAGTGTTATCGAAATTCTGTTGAGTAGTTCTTGAAAATTGATTGTGGGTCCTTTACATTACGAAGGTACGGTAACTAAGGTACCCTGCTCTTAGAAGGTTAAAATTATTCTGTCCACACTCGGTGATGCGACAACTTGGTTTATGTGATATTCTTACAAAGGGAGCTTGTAATCACGCATCACTGCGTATTAGTGGGGCGTGCTGGCATTTTATAGTGCTTCTACATATTATTTCCAGCTGGTCTGACTATATGTTTCAGGGAAATTCTTGCCAGTGTTCTAGTTCTTCTTGTCTAACTAAACCATGTCTAGTTAAGTTGTGCGTTACTTTTAATTCAATGTTATTGTGTTGATGCAGTATCATCCTGATATGAATAAGGCTCCTGGTGCTGAAGAAAAGTTTAAAAAAATAGGTGCTGCATATGAGGTATTGTTATATTCGCAATGTATCTGTGCCCATGCCAAGAATACACATTGCTTCATGCATGTATAGGTGTTCTCTGCCTCTTTGATTTGATGGCATATGCTTGCTCATTTATTCATTTGCTTGCAGTAAGATTCATTTGAGCTTGCACTGTGTAGTGTAATCATTCCAGTGTCAGACTATTGACAACTTGCATCTTCCTTTCTTTAATTTAATAGCTGCATTGTCAGATTATTATTTTTGGTTCCTCTAGTAAAAATACATGTGTATAGGTTTTATCAGACACTGAAAAAAGGTCTTTATATGATCGCTTTGGTGAGGAAGGTCTGCGTGGAGAATTTGCAACAACTGCTGGTCCACAGGGGGTAAGTTAATGTATCTCTAGCATTATCCGGAACACTTTTATTGCTTATATTAGCACTATAAGTTCTTCCTTCTGTGTATTTTCCGATTTAGTCGGGTTTTTTTCGTTCTGCTTCCCCAAGAAGGTTACTTTATGTGAGACCTAATCATTTATTATTTATTACATGTTTTAGGTGGACCCTTTCGAAGTTTTTGCTGAATATTTTGGTGAATCCAATAGCTTTTTTGGAGGAAGTGGTGAACAAAGAGGCTTCAATTTTTTTGGAGAGAACAACAGCCAGAATCTTGACATCCGGTAATACTGTAATAAGCTAGTGTAATTTTATGCAGTATCTGTTTAATGGACCTTACTCATGGGCATGACTTACTTCCATATTTTTCATCCTCTAGTTTCATGGATATTCTAACAAAACACTGAGCTACTGAGTTGTATCAATCTTGAAAGAGATCAATTTTTCAATAAACCTTCTCCCACAACGTCGAGCTCTGAAGTAGGTTTTCCTGCTGCGGGACCTTCATTTCCATAACACAATTAATGTGTCAGGAATGCTTGCTGCTTATCATAATTCCCTTAGATAGTTCAAGAGGATGGAAAATGTGTTTATTTTACAAGGCTTCAAATTTCCATAGTGGGGGGATGGGGTAAGGAGCTCAAGATGACTCTCTTATTACCTGAATTGTGCATCACATCTTTCTTCTTGCAAGAAGACTGTATAATGTCTTTCTTCTTGCAACTAGATTTTCTATACATGATTAGTATTGTTTTAGTCATGAAGTTTGTGTTGAAGTGTCATCATGATAATCAAAATTCCTTAATATTGGTTGTTTTCACATTGTAGATATGATTTAAATTTGAGGTTTGATGAATCAATTTTTGGTGGGAAACATGAAGTTGAAGTATCATATTTAGAAACATGTGATAATTGTGGTGGAACGGGTGCAAAGTCCAGCAGTAGTCTAAAAACGTGTGCTGAATGTGGAGGTAGAGGACGGGTGATGAGAACTGAGAAGACACCTTTTGGAATTATGTCTCAGGTACTCCAATGAAATAATCTGTGATTTGTTAGTGTATTTGAACTAGGTGAATGTCTGTGGGTGTGTGTGAAAGTGGAGAGTTATAATTTGATTTTGGTAACTTGTCAGTTTCAATCACCATGATAGCCAGGGCGCAGTCTTTATGCATTGCATTTTAAAATATCTATGCAATTGTAAACTGCCAATTTCCTTTAAGTAATTGTATCCTTAAGAATTAAACTTGATTGATAATTTGAAAGAATTATGCAACAAATAAGGAAAGGCAATTGGTTCACTAGTTATGGGTGAAAACAGCTAACGGCATATGGATTACCAAAACAAGAAAAAAAGAAAGAAATTCCCAAACAGTATCAATGACATTGCAAGGTGGCCCATCTCTTTTCTCAGTGATGATTTATTTTAATGCAATTTCTTGTCCTTTAAACCATATGTGTGTGTATATAATCGAGTTATCTTCCTAACTTCTTAGATCACCTTTTGGTTTGAATCGTACCATTCGGATGTGTCATTCTCTATCTATGTTGCTGCATGTCATCAGCTTGTTTGAACTTGAAGAATTACTTAATTTTTTTATACCATATTCCTTTGTTTCTGATATGTGCCAAAGTATGTCTGTGCCCTGAAGCATGAACATTGTTGCATCACTAATGTGTGTAAATCTTAGGCATTTTTTTTCCAAAAAAAAAAAAAAAATTTAATTTTGTATCTTCACAGAATAAATGAGGACCCAATGAGACCTTCATAATTAGTAGTCTTTGCAATCAAATGTATGTTGTGTCTAGGGTAAGGTGAAGTCCACTGACGCTGCACTTTCTAGATATCTGTTTAGCACTTACGTTGACTTCATGTTTTTGGCATGCAATGTTCTGATGAACAGTTTTTGTTGCCTTCTTAATTTCTATCTGTTGCTTTATTTGAATTTATAATTATTATATCTATATTAAAGAGCTTGTTAGGTCTTATTTTCACTGTAAGTTAGGTTCTTTATTTATTTTATAACAGCTTATAAGACCCTAACTTCTTGTTTTGAAATCTTATAAGATATTTTATTGGAAAAATTTACTAAGCATTCTAAGAGGTCATATAATACTCTCTCAAATCTCATAAGGTTTACTAAAGAACTTATAAGCTTAAACACCCTTCATATTTGATTGATTGGACCTATTGAATGGTTGTAGCAGATGTATCAATGTATGAATATTGTTAAGCTGGGAGATTGAGTTGACATTATGTATAGATGATTGTCTGTGAAATCTAGGTGACTTCCTGCTCAAAATGCCATGGTGAAGGGAAGATAATTACTGATCGGTGTCGAAGATGCAATGGCCGTGGTCAAGTTCAAGCAAAGCGGAGTATTGAGGTGGTGGTTCCAGCTGGCGTTGATGATGGAGCCACAATGCAAATTCGAGGAGAGGGAAATGTTGACCGGAAGAGGTGTGTTTTTTAGGTGTAAATATAAGTTTGTAAATGAGGTTATAGGCTCTTCTTTTCTCCTGATGCGTGTGTGTTTTTGTGTGTGTTTGGAGAGTCAAATTATCAAATATATTTAGACTGTTAATTCCCTTGTGAAGGCAAATTTCGGGTTAATTATGTTTTTGTTTCTTCCTTTGTGACCAGGATTTGTTGTTGCACTTTTTCTGGACTGGTCTGTGATTGTGAATTGTAGTGTATCTAATAAGATTATCCGGAAAAAAAAAAAAGAAAAAAGTGATTAGAATATATTGATATCAAGCAATGTGATGAAAGGGAATTACATTATTGAGGTGATTATATTTTGGATGTGGATAATATAGTGGGTAATATTTTTTTATCTACTGCTTTCTAGAGTAACATATTTACATTGTGAAGGTATTCTTTTGCCTCAACTGCAAGAACTGTAGCATAGGCGACTGTTCTGTGGATAAGTTTAATTTGATTCTTGTTAGAGGTATTACTCCAATCAGCCTTTAGTTTTTCTGGAGACCATGCCTACTGGCCTATTGGGTGCCATCTTCTTTTGGGCACTTCATGTTATGGGTTGTTCAGTGATGATCTATGAAACTTGTCGGTTGTTCTGTTCTCAGATTTTTTATGTGATGTTGAAAAGATTGAATTTATTTTAAAATGTTGAAAAGATTGAATTTATTTTAAAAAATCTGCTTCCCGGTTCTTATGTGCAGGGGAGTAGTTGGCGACCTATATCTTGTTCTCCATATTGAGAAGAAACGAGGAATTCAGAGAGATGGAATGAATCTATACTCAAAAGTAGTTGTAGACTATACAGAAGCTATCCTTGGGGTTATTAAGAAGGTAAAAACCTTTCTAAATTATCCAGTGTTATGCATTCAATCTTTTTCCATCTTGTGACATCCTTTATGAGTGAATAGGAAAAGAAGATGATTGAAAAACAAGGCCACTTTGAGATTCGAGCTCTTGCTGGTTTACCAAGATTCTCAGAAGATTTTGTTGTACAATTAATGCTAATGCGTGCTTGTGTCTATCTTCTTTTGCTCCCTCTGAAAAGAGTTGAGGAAGAACCCAGTAATAAATACATGAGATTCATCTAACTATTTATAGATTTCCTTCTATTGATATTCATGATATAATGCAATGTTCATGTAATTTTGCACCAAAGTTATTAACTGCATTATACTTGAACAATGAAATCCTTTTCTTCCTCAAAATTGATGATGTGATATGTTCATGCAAATCACAGGTGGATACTGTTGAAGGCATGAAGGATCTTCAAATTCCTCCAGGAACGCAGCCAGGACGTAAATTAAAGTTGCCATCCATGGGCGTGCCAAACATAAAAAGGCCTTCTGCACGAGGTGATCATTATTTCACTGTGGATGTTCGGATACCGACACATATTAGGTTTGTATACAAGTAAATTTGAATCTCTTTACATATTGAATTTCATGTGCTTTCCATCTATGGAGCTTTCTTTACATTGTATATAGTAAAGATCTGTTAAGCTGTTAAAATTACACTTCCCTTACATCTTGCAGACTTCTCTTTAATGGGCTTCCTTGGACAGATGTCCAAGTTTTGTAGTTTTATGCGTATTCCTAGCTTCTCCTGGTTCAAATTTCTGGATTTCTTAGCCTCTATATATTTGTGCATTATTACTTGAGGGCTAAACAAAGTTAAGAAATTCAGAACTTCATGATAAATGTAATGTGGAGCCATATTACATTTTTGTTGCTTTATGTGAGAAGTGTTGAACAATAGCTGCTTGGATGAAATGTACAATGTGTTGTCACTAAATAATAATTGGTAAAATCATCAAGATTGTTTACTAACTGATGTAAGCCACATCCTTGTTAGTGATGCAGAACGAGCACTAGTTGAAAAGTTAGTATCTCTTAGGAAAACTGAAGACCATATTCTCCGAGACGATTATAGAGGTCTTCTTTTAAACCCACTAGTTGTTTCTGAATAAATATTGTTGTGTCCATTTTTTATCTGATTGAGTTTTTATTATTATTCAGGAACACATGATAAAGACAACATAGATGAGACTTCGGCCCACAGAAGCAAAAGTGAGATGCATTGGTTCAAATCAATCAAGGACATGTTACGGTATGTTCAATTCAGTTTGTACATCTTTCTTCTCTTGACTTTAGCATAGAATGTTGGTTTTCGTCATCAAATCTTGTGTCAACCTTAATGTTGACAATACTTATAAACATTTTTATTTCTGTTCTTACATGGGCACTGGAGATTTTGTAAGTTACGAAGAGGATTCTTATTGTCAAATACCATTGGAGCTGTGAATTAATAAGCTGTTAAGTGTTGACGGAATCAGTTTCTTACTTGAGAAAAAAGGTTGAGAGTAGGATGATGCTGTAAGGGCATATCTACTGCAGGCCTGTAGGTTAGAGCTGTTCTTGCTGAAATGCAAAATTTATGCTATTGTTGCTTTCAGGGGCACTAAATTATTTCCTAAAACATGCTGTGTTATTTTGCTTGATAAAATGCCCCCACGCCGCACGCTCCCAACTCCACCCCCTCCCAAAAGAAAACAACGAAAAAAGTGGTACGGATGGATGCATATTGGTGTCTAGCACCTAGACGGGACCTGGGTGGGATTAGGTGGGTCCTAGGTGAGGTTAGGTGGGGCCAAATCTGGAATAAAGTATAGGCAGCTAAGGGCAGTCTAGTGCCTGGGCAGAGCTAGGTGAGGATTTTTACAACAGAGGCATAAAGTAGTAATCTCTTTTTTGTTTATGTATGAGTGTATGGTACTAGTAGTGATGCATATTATTTGATAACTTTTATATATGTTATTATGTTAGTGCAATACATTGTAGTAAAATGGTTATCTTGGAAAGATATGGAGTCGAGGTAAATTTTCCACATAACTTTGACATTTGTGGAGGGAATAGAATAGTTAAAACTATAATAATGATTGCCTAGGAAATGGAATGTGAAACTAGTATAAATCTAGTGGTGGTTTCATCTTACTAGTCAGCCATGTACAAAAATTCAAATATCAGATTTGAGGTTCCTCTATAAAAAGTTTTCTATTTGGCTTCCCTAGATTTCCTCAAGAGATCTTGGATCCACGGCCATTGGAGTTAATTTCATAATTTCTATCACTTTAATTTGCACCAGGTAGTCTCTCTGATGTAAGTTAAGAACTGTATGTATGAACTTGTACTTGGTAGGCAGCATCTTGAATTTTTGAGCTCGGACTGTATTGAAAATAGAAGGGTCTAACAATAACAAGAACAATACTAGGTTCTTGGAATCTTGAGGCAACAATTTTTTGTTTATGTACAAGGGAAAAATGATGTTTTCATGCCTAAATAGGTTCTCCGATCATATCGAAAGGGGAAGGGTTTTATAGGACAAAAAATGACCAATACTGGGTTCTTGCGGGTATCACTTTTTATTTATATACGAGAGTGTAATGATGTTTGCATCCTACATATCTTCTGGTAAGTTGGCTTTTAAACATAAATCTGCTGTACTACCTTTTATAGCTTGGATGAAAGATATTCTCTGACAAGGCTAAAAACATGATGTTAGGCTGAGAAAGTCTTCATCCTTGTTAACTTAGACCCCCCCCCCCCCCCACACATATGAATGATAGGGATTTTGCGTATGATTTTGTTGCCACTTTTTTGATTACTTTCTCAACTGCCTTTTCATATTTGCCTGGCCACGGATGTTGCTTGGAAAAATGTGGCATCTTGACATTTATTGAATTAATAAAATCAAATGTAAACATACATTTCCAAATTTGGTTACTTCTAACAGATTTGGCCTGTTGACGTTGGTCAAGTTCTGCTCTTAGTATTACAGTCAACTTTGACTTTGTATATTGAATTTAATACTTCATATTTTGAAAGTTCCGAGCCAATTATTTTAGTATTGCTATTATAGGACCAAATATCTGATATAATCTCTATTGGTTTCTGCTAACAAAATTTTTGTTGTATCTAGTAACTTTTCTTTTAACTTTTTCTCATTCATAGGAGAAAGCAAACTGGGGAAAGATTTGCGTCAATCTGCATCAAAACACCAACACCATTGATATACAGAAAGATCCTGCCCAAAATTCCTTCAGTGACTGCTATTTCTATTATTATTTTTTTGGCAGCCATCACTCTCCTAATGAGCAAATCTGGGTGGTCTAAATTCAGGAAACAAATACAGCACGATTCTCTTCACCAAAATAAGGTAAAAAGGGAATGCAAGTAACATTTGGATATTCCATTTTCTTCTTAATGTAATCTTTGTATTGTGTGGAAAACTTTTACGTTGGATCTGATCTATACCAACTGTGGTTAAATTTGGTTAAAATGCCTTCACCCTTTTAGACAACTACATCATTAGTCATACTTCTTTTTCTTGACAAGGAACCAGGAATTATGATTCTCTTAATTAAAAAAGAAAAAATGATATCTTGGTTTTGACTCAACCAATAGACAAATTGTGTAGAGATTGTCCAAGAAGAAACCTTATTAGAAAATCAATATGAAGCATGAAATATTCGCAGATTCTCAAGTTTGGTTAATTGTGGGGTTTGATTAGTACATTTTCCTACCTTGTTGCTGTCAATATTTGGTGGCTTTTAGCTGTCTATTCTCTTTGAACTGATATGAATTTTATTTTCTTGCTGAGATGGAAAAGAGAGTAGTTTTATTTGCTCTTACAAGTCACCATTTATGTTGAATTCTGTAATATGGGGAATTAGGGATGTTAGTTCCATGGGTTTACATTCGGGCTGTCTTTTACCAATTCCACAGATTTCCTTTTTGTTTGTTTTTGCTTTTATGAACGGGGCGGTTTGGTGAATGGGGAACGAACCTCTGACTAGGCTGTGCCTAATTTAAAAATTACATAGATTTGATGATTTAATGGTTTCATTCCGTTGCACCTGGGGATGTGCAAATGGACATGGACTGTGGTCCGGAGCTGTCGGATTTAGGAACTGTAGGTATAGGAACCATATTCAAATAAGAAACTAGACGGTTTCAGTTCCAATTTTTAGAATAAAAGTAAAAACTAGATGTTGGAACCGTTGGTTCGCGGTCCAAACTGACTGTCCTAGTGAATCTAGGCCATCCATCTCTAACGGCTCTTTGAATTGTTCTGAGCATTCAAAAAGAACCCGAGTAGAAACATCGGATTACCTAAGAAATATGACCTCTTACACGTATTCAAACCGTAGCATACATGGATTTGATTCAATTCTGGCACGTCGATTCCTAGTTAAAATTGAAAATGTGCCCATATCTATGTGCAAATGGGCCTAAAAAGCCCTAATCAGATGGATAATGAGTATTTACGAACTTGATTATTACTAGACCCACTGTTATCCCAAAGAGATACTTTGAAACTCTAGCTCCATGTGTGAAACTGTTAAATGGAGGTACCTACCTCCCCCACCCCCACCCCCCTTCTTATAAATATATTTATTAAAGTAGAGTTTCTTGAAAGATATAATGAGATTATGGGGGAATAGAGTAACCTAACTAACTTTGTTAAAACTAAAATTTATTATTATTTTAATATAAGATGAGTTTAACATATGGGCCTAATTAATATCGTGAATCGACTCAATGCCGACATTTATAGGTATCAAGTCACGAGTTTTTAAATGTGTGATGTGACAAACTACTTGTGAATATATTTGCTACTATACACATATTGCATACAGACACTCCAATTACTTGTATTTAGAAACACCCAAAATAAATAAATAATACAAAACAGTAGAATGTCCTTATTTCTATTGTATGGTATACTGAGATTTTTGTACGAACAATATGACTAGTGGTCCATATTGAATATTAAAAAATTTGGTATATAATTTTATATCGAAATAATGGTACACAATCATTATTGAGATTTCTGTTCAGTATTGATAAATATTGTTTCATACCAAATTTACCATAATACCGCAAGTATAAAATAATGTAATATAATATTTTGATATACCAATATATAAAAAATATCATTTGTAGTAAATAAATGTGATATATTAATATTTATGATATTTTTCCACCCTTATATATTGCCCTTTGCACATAAAAAACAATGGCAACAATTAAATTAAATAAAAATCCATATATCTAATAACACAAAACTGAAAAAATTTGAAAGATTTGAAATGCCAATATAATTGTAATAGTAGAAAGATTAATATTTCAGGAATAGATCAAATTTAAGGACTAGTGTTATGATTTACTCAATATATGAGATTAATTGTACAATTTTTTTTTGTAGAAATTTATTTACAATACTATTATTATATTTAAAATTATTATTATCTCCGTTCTACAATCACTAAAAAAGCATAAATTATCACTTATACAATATACTTTATTTTTTAATTGATATATTCAATTATATATAATTTATTTGTGATAGTATATAGTTTAATATTTATATATTAATTAATAAAAAAATCTTATTTTAAAATAAAAAAAATATTTTGAAAACAAAACTTGTATTTTGAAATAAACAAACCATTATATTACCTCAGAATATAAATAGAAATAGGAGTGTGTGTCCGCATGGACAACTCAGTTGATTTTTGGGTGGCAGATTGCCCCAAGGACGCAGGATCGAGTCCTGGCAGCCGCAGTGTGGGAGTTTTTGAGGAATTTCGCAAGCCCTAAAAAATAGGAGTGTGTGAGTTGGCAGTGTGAGAGCGAATAAAGTGAAAAAGGCTGCCAATCCATCAAAGCCTTCTTAAAAGCAATATATTGTCACATTGGTATCTATGATTGTGCGCCACTGCAATGTTTGACCCTACCTCATTATTTTCTTTTTTTCTCTTTCAATTATTATTACCATTATTATTTTAATTATTTATAATTTTTTTGGTGATAAATTGTTATTACAAAGTTCACTCAATTTTCTTACCTAATATTTGCTTCTTCTCATTACACATGCTTTGATTATCACCTCTACTTTGGTGGGTTACTTGAATAATTTAATGTACTCTATATGATACTCCACTATTTTATAAGAAATAGCTTATCTTAGTAGTTGGTTTTGTTTGTTTCTATTCTTTTTGTGATTCTGTATTTTATTTTATTAATATCAAATAAATAAAATCAATATCGTTATTATTATTTTATATATGACGTGTCTTAGGTTAATAATGCACGGAATTAAATAGAGAAATAATAATGCATGGAATTAAATAGAGAAATTTTTATGCAGGTCGATAATGTTTTCTAGTTCTATATGGCTATATATCGAATTACTTATGATATTCAATTTCTTTATATTTTGAAATTCCATGCCCCTCTCTCTTTTGTCAACAAAGTTTATGTCTTTTTAAATACATATTATGATGAAATGAATTTAATGGATCTAGTCCACTTTGGAACATTTTGTTTATAATAATTGAGGTATCAAAACTATACATAAACTAATTTTGAGAGGGCAAGACAATAATTTTGAAATTTTAGCATTTAATAAATAACTATAATTTTTATAATTTGTGTTGTGACAGAATAGGATTATAGAGTATGAACAAGAAACAAGAAACGTAAAGAAGACACAAGATTTACGTGGTTCACCAATAAGTTTGTTGTGACAGAATAGGATTATAGAGTATGAACAAGAAACAAGAAACGTAAAGAAGACACAAGATTTACGTGGTTCACCAATAAATTGGCTACGTCCACGGGCAGAGAGGAGAACGAATTTTATTATGTGGTATGTGTGTTACAGATTACAGATCTCAAGGACCATATATATAGTACTGAGGAAAATCTAAAACACCGAAATTGGTGATATGCATATCTTTGTCCTGGATATGCATATCTTATATCTTCATCATATCTTTCTAAGATTTGTTCCCAGATTTACTCTTGATTCTCCTTATTTTTAGTCATGCCTTTTCTTCCTTGATATATATAGCTCTGCGAAGTGTGTGATTCAAGACATATCAACAAATCTCCACCTTGACTTGAATCTTCCTTGCAGATGCATCATTACAATGCCAGATGAACAGACTCCTCCTTTCTGCCTCAGATTTGCCCTCCTTGGGCATATAACAGCTTGTGACATTTAGCAAGTCCAAACAATGTCGAAACTTGCTATGCGGGACCGGCTTGGTGAACATGTCAGCAGGATCATCAGCAGAACCTATCACAGTGGAACCTCGCAGATAATATAAGGTACCACGTTTCAAGCCTGTCAGAACCACCTTTGAACCTTGACAGACATACATAACTCCACCTTCACCTTTGAAACTGAAACCCTTGCTGTCAAGGAGACTCAATGATATCATATTTTTCGTCATCTGTGGAACATGCCTGACTTCATTCAAGGTGCAGAATACCCCATCATGTGTCTGTATCCTGACTGAGCCAATCCCAACCACTTTGCAGGCAGCACTGTTAGCAATGGTAACATTTCCTCCATCTATCTGCTCATAGGTCGAGAAGAACTCCCTGTTATGACAAATATGATATGATGCCCCAGAATCAAGAACCCACACATCATTACGATGTGAATGTCCAGCTGCAACCAAGGCCAGATCATCTTCAAAATTTATATCAGTTTCTGCAACAGCTGCAGAACCGCCGACACCCTCTTTCTTCTCCTGTTTCCTCTTCTTCCTAGGACAATCATTCTTCCAGTGCCCTGGTTCTTTACAGTAATTGCAGATGTCATCGGGTTTAGGACCTTTTGAACCTTTCTGATTTGGCTTCCCACTTTTCTTCCCAGATTTCTTTTGTCCCTTACCCGTGACAAGCAACCCCGATGCTTGATTTTCTGTGGCCGAGCCAGTTGCCTGTTGACGGTCTTCTCTGCTGTGGAGGGCAGATCGAACATCTTCCAGAGACAGAGTATCTTTCCCAGTAATAAACGATTCAACAAAATTCTCATACGATTCAGGCAAAGATACTAACAGAATTAAAGCAGCGTCCTCATCTTCTACTTTAACATCAATATTACGCAAATCTAGTAAAATTTTGTTTAATTTATCTAGATGATCCCGAAGAGGTGAACCTTCCTGCATGCGTAAACGGAACAGACGTTACTTCAGAAGCAATTTGTTGGTTAGAGACTTCGTCATGTAGAGACTCTCTAACTTTTTCCAGAGACCATCGGCAGTTTCCTGATCCGCAACCTCGATGATAACATCGTCAGACAGACATAGCATGATAGTCGAGTGGGCCTTTTCTTCTAGGGTATTCCACTCTTCTTCATCTACATCCTCAGATTTAGGTTTTCCTGATAGCGGCGCCCACACACCCTGCTGCTTCAGCAGAGATCGCATCTTGATCTGCCATAAGCCAAAACTATTTCTCCCGGTGAATTTGTCAACCTTTACGTTGAAAGCAGACATTCTTGATCGGCTCCAAAAACCCTAACAGTGCGGAAAATACCCTGATCGAAACGACCAGGCTCTGATACCAGTTTGTTGTGACAGAATAGGATTATAGAGTATGAACAAGAAACAAGAAACGTAAAGAAGACACAAGATTTACGTGGTTCACCAATAAATTGGCTACGTCCACGGGCAGAGAGGAGAACGGATTTTATTATGTGGTATGTGTGTTACAGATTACAGATCTCAAGGACCATATATATAGTACTGAGGAAAATCTAAAACACCGAAATTGGTGATATGCATATCTTTGTCCTGGATATGCATATCTTATATCTTCATCATATCTTTCTAAGATTTGTTCCCAGATTTACTCTTGATTCTCCTTATTTTTAGTCATGCCTTTTCTTCCTTGATATATATAGCTCTGCGAAGTGTGTGATTCAAGACATATCAACAATTTGTGTATATTTAAGATGAATAATCAATTTATGACATGGCGTAATATGGGAAGGCCAATTAAGCCTAGCTTATTTGGAGGCAACAAAATGAATGCTCAACCCCTCTGTTATCTAGACCATATAGGTGGATCCTTGGACCATGGTTGCCCACGAGGTTATTAAGATCCAAGGGAAATTGAACCTACAATATCTCATTTGAAGTAGACATTTGATGGTTCGGTCGGTTTTTATTTTAGTTTCGGAACTGTCGGTTTTTGAAATCGTGAGGGGTGGAATCAAAATTAAACCGGCATATAGTTGGTTTCGGTTTTGAAACTATCGGTTCCACGGTTTCGAATTCTGTTTCCAATTTTTTTTCTTTCAAATTTCACGCTTGGAACCGGAATCGATGATTTTTAATGAAAATAGGAGGTTTTTACTTAGAACCTGGTTTGGAACCAGTGGTTTGAAGCCGCCGATTCCTGGAACTGCAGAACCGAAACCGAACCGGCTAGGTTCTGGTTTCGATTTTAATTCTAAATTGAAACCAAATCAATGATTAAACCGAACTGCTAACCGACAATTTGAATGCCAATTCTAATCCATACCTAAAGCATGCACATCTCTAATTTGATGCTCTAGGCCTTTTACCTTTGTGCAACTATCATGTAAAGCTCCACACGATATTCTATTTGTTGGACTTCTAAAGTTTTTGTCGAGAATCAACCAATATCATTTTGTTTGTTTTTTACTTTTTTGATAATATAGTTTTTAATATTGACTTCACCAATTCTTACATTAATGGAGATATCTCATATTTATAAATTCATGATTATTTTCATATGTAATTATATGAGATGTGTACCGTCCAAATTGATTTGGGTAACTCATCAATACAATATTACTTGTTTTAGCCTTTTTCAAGCTGTTATAGTTTTATTTTTGAGTTTATTTGAAAATGTCTTAGATCATTGTATCAACACTTACAGATCTATGATCCTCATGTCTAATCAATGTGCGGGATTTTGGTCGCCTATCTCAATCAATATTTTTTCCTTAAATAAAGTCTCATCAACGCTCCCTAATTTTTTGATCCACTCAGGATCTTCGTAGAGGATATAACTCACACCATTCCATTAAATTGGGTCATTCTTCTGGAACCGGAATCGATGATTTTTAATGAAAATAGGAGGTTTTTACTTAGAACCTGGTTTGGAACCAGTGGTTTGAAACCGCCGATTCCTGGAACTGCAGAACCGAAACCGAACCGGCTAGGTTCTGGTTTCGATTTTAATTCTAAATTGAAACCAAATCAATGATTAAACCGAATTGCTAACCGACAATTTGAATGCCAATTCTAATCCATACCTAAAGCATGCACATCTCTAATTTGATGCTCTAGGCCTTTTACCTTTGTGCAACTATCATGTAAAGCTCCACACGATATTCTATTTGTTGGACTTCTAAAGTTTTTGTCGAGAATCAACCAATATCATTTTGTTTGTTTTTTACTTTTTTGATAATATAGTTTTTAATATTGACTTCACCAATTCTTACATTAATGGAGATATCTCATATTTATAAATTCATGATTATTTTCATATGTAATTATATGAGATGTGTACCGTCCAAATTGATTTGGGTAACTCATCAATACAATATTACTTGTTTTAGCCTTTTTCAAGCTGTTATAGTTTTATTTTTGAGTTTATTTGAAAATGTCTTAGATCATTGTATCAACACTTACAGATCTATGATCCTCATGTCTAATCAATGTGCGGGATTTTGGTCGCCTATCTCAATCAATATTTTTTCCTTAAATAAAGTCTCATCAACGCTCCCTAATTTTTTGATCCACTCAGGATCTTCGTAGAGGATATAACTCACACCATTCCATTAAATTGGGTCATTCTTCTGGTATCACCGTTGGACTCCTCGAGCTCGAGGTGCACAACACTGTGATTCCTTTTTTTATATGAGAACCCCACCATCCAATTAAGTTTGAAGCATGACTCTATTATTAAATTTGGACTCCTCAAGTGTGAGTGAATACTGACCAGGGGCATTGCTCCGATATCACTATTAGACCCATCAAGTATGTACAGACAATCTATAAAAATGATATTATTCTTATTGGACTCCCCAAATTCGCATAGTCTTACATTCGAACTCAACCCAATATGACTTATACTTATAAAGCATGTCCTTATTTCAATTTTGTAATTATTCCCGTATCTAATTGATATACAAATCTAATTATCACGATCACCCAACATCATTAACTTATATAAGTTGATGTTATCTATATTATCATAATATATTCAGCCTATAATATAGAAAATTATATACATATTAAATGAGATTCCAAGAAGATAATTGCAAGAAATAATTTTTTTAAATGCACTGAATAAAAATAAGAAATACAAATATTTCAAGACATGCTCGTGGTTGAATCAAAACCCACACTGATTCTTGAAAGAAATGATTGCGGAAATGTCACAAAGGCATGATTAGGACACATTGGAAATTCATAAGCTTTTGTCTAATAAGTTATGGTTTATTGGAAATATAATAATTATGTTTTTTTGTTTTTGTTTTCAAATCATGGGATAAAGTGGGCCCATTCTCTGATAACTCTGACATGGCTTAAAGTATTTTAAATTACCAAAAAGTTTTTCAGCATCCTATGATCACAGCACCAGCTAGGGTTTTACACATAATTAATTATACCATATCAAAAATATTATTCTGCTTTTATTTTAGCAAGAAAGGTAGCCACTCAAAATCCCAGGATTAGATTAAATATTTAATTAGGAGACTGGTAAAGTTGGGATGTATTTACTACAAGAAATCATATTTATTTAATGATATAATGAGTTGATTAGTGTTATTAATCTCATTTATGAATAGAATTGTTGAGGTTACCAAATTTGATTTGGAGTTGTTTATGGAATTATAGCAATAATTCTATAATTATTGTTTTGGTTATACAAAGAAAGAAAAAGTAAAAAAAGATAATGTGGGAAAACAAATATGAGAGGGGGCAGCATAAATATAAAGTGCCTCCTACCTACAAATTAATATATAATATATACACACACTGACACACTCTCTCTCTCTCTCTCTCTCTTACCCTTTTCCACTGACGACTTATACTACTTTCACAGTTTCAAGTGCTTAAAATCTAAATCTTTTAAGTGTTTTCTTTTGTTTTTTTTTAAGTTTTCTTAAATTTAATTTCAGGTCAATGGTAAATTTATGTCTAAAATTAGCAATTTAAATACATAAAATATTTGAAAAGTAACAAAATTTGTAATATTTCACATAGAAAAGAATAAAGAAAATTGATTCATTTTTTTAGTGTGAACATTTTCATAAGAAACAAGTAACAGTGTTTTTTCAATTGTGCAATCTAATGATGCTTTATGCTAGCATCATGGCTCACTTAAACGTTTTCATTGTGTGAAAAATCTAAAAGTTTTGACGATTAAAATCAGATTTGAACATGAGGTGTAGGTATCTCGAGCGGAGGCTTGGCTTGGACAATGACACCGAACAAGCAGTGGTGTGTCGGATTGACTCAAGTTGCATGAACCAATGCCTACAACGAGAAACTAATTTAAATCATGTTCAAAATTTGAACTTTAAAAAATAAAATTAGTTTCATTAATAAGCTATAAATTAAGAGTTGAATCCCAAATTAGGTCTGAAAAAATAGGGTACAAATAGAAAATAGTTGAGAAATTGGAAGGATGTTTTTGATATTACCAAGAAGCTGAGGGACCAAAAAAGAAAAAGGAACTCATAAATAAAGACCTCAACTAAAACTGAACTGTTTCAATTATTTATTATTATTATTATTATTATTAACATAAGCCACTTTTTAGGTGTTCAAGTTGACCGTATCAGTCCCTACCAGCTTTTCTTTACCCTACAATTACATTACGTATAATACACCCACCTATTTTGTATTATAATTTTATTTTATATTTATATAACTCTGTATATCTAACATGTATTAAATTATTAATCATCAAACTACTTATTATAATATCATTATTTTGAAATAAAGATTATAATAATATTCAATAAAAAATATTTAGGAAATATTATTATTATTATTATTATTATTATATGAGTATCTGAGAGCACTCCCAGCCTGGATCTCTCCCACTCTCTCTCTCTCTCTCTCTCACACACACACACCCCACCACAGCAGAGCACACACCTGTGCATATATTCACACACAGAGACAGACACTTTCATACTGTCACTCACACCAAAACCCATCCAGCCCCCCAAATGATTCTCCTCCGCCCTTACTCCGCTGCCCAACTGCCATTACCCCTTAATTAAACCTCTCAGCCTCCACACTACTACTATACCCATAATGGCTACACTTGCCTGCCTGCAACTCCCACCAATGCTGCTCCTCCTCTTCCTCCTCGGTCTCCTCTCTCCGGCCAACTCCTCAGATCTGTCCACCGACAGGGCCGCTCTCTTGGCCCTTCGCTCCGCCGTCGGCGGTCGCACTCTTTTCTGGAACACAACACTCACCACCCCATGCAACTGGGCCGGCGTTCTATGTGAGGACAACCGCGTCACCGTCCTCCGCCTCCCCGCCGCCTCTCTCTTTGGTACCCTCCCCGACGATACTCTCTCTAACTTGACCGCCCTTCGCACTCTCAGTCTCCGCCTCAACCATCTCTCTGGCCCTCTTCCGGAAGACCTCTCTCAACTCTCCCAACTCCGAAATCTCTATCTTCAGGGAAATCAGTTTTCCGGGCCTGTGCCGGATTTTCTTTTTTCTCTTCACTCTCTTGTGCGGTTAAATCTTGCCTCCAACAATTTTTCGGGTGAAATTTCTTCTGGGTTTAACAATTTGACCCGTTTGCGGACGCTTTTCTTGGAGAACAACCAGTTCAGTGGGAGCTTACCGGATATTGAGCTACCAAATCTTGTTCAGTTTAATGTTTCTTTCAACAATTTAAATGGGTCTGTGCCGAAAGCGCTTGAGGGGAAGACGAAAGATTCGTTCCTGGGTACTTCGCTTTGTGGGAAGCCTCTTGATAGTGTATGTGCTGACAATGCTGATGTAACTCCATCTCCGTCTCCCGATGGAGCCGCAAGAGGGGTTGAAATTCCGGCGAGAAGTGAGAAAAAGAAGTTATCCGGTGGCGCAATTGCCGGAATTGTCATCGGATCTGTACTTGGGTTGATTTTATTACTGCTGCTTTTGTTTTTCTTATTTAGGAAAAGGAGAGGAAGCAAGGCAAGGTCTGTAGACGTGGCGGCAATCAGGAATCAAGAAAATGGAACCGGCGAAAAGCCGATGGTTGAAACGGAGAACGGTGGAATAAGCAATGGGTTTTCAGTGGCCGCCGCCGCCGCCGCTGCATTGACCGCAAACGGAAATGCGAAGAACGAAACCGCCGCCAATGCTGCCGCTGCTTCCAAGAAACTGGTGTTTTTCGGGAATGGCTCGAGGGTGTTTGATTTGGAAGATTTGTTAAGAGCATCCGCCGAGGTTCTGGGGAAGGGGACGTTTGGGACGGCGTACAAGGCGGTGCTGGAAGTGGGGACGGTGGTGGCTGTGAAGAGGTTGAAGGATGTGACGCTTACGGAGAAGGAGTTTAAGGAGAAAATTGAAGTGGTTGGTGCAATGGACCATGAGAACTTGGTTCCTCTTAGGGCTTTCTATTACAGTAGGGATGAGAAGCTTCTTGTCTATGACTATATGCCAATGGGAAGCCTCTCTGCACTTTTACATGGTGAGTGAGGTTTATACTTCAGTTTTCTGCCATTTTCTTGATCTTTGAAGCTTCAATATTATTCGATTCTTAATTGTCTATTGCTTTCATATGATAATAGGATATACCTGCATTATGGTTCTTTGCGGGATTTCAATTGGTTCGGCGTTTCTTGTAGTTGGTTCATCTCAAGAAACTTGGTTTTCTTACAATTTGGATGCATAATTGTTAGATGATTCTTGGATTTGATTATTGTGGGCAGTATACTGTTTTCTTGACTAGTTTTTCGATGATTGGTGTTGATGATGTTCGTTTGATAGCGACGAGCTTAGCACCATTGTGTCCACTAATCATCTCTAGTGTTGCTTCACTGTCATATGGTGACTGCTGCTAATAAGATCAGCACATTAATTTTGTTAACTTTCTTAGGTAGAGTTCGTGAGATTATTGCTCATTGCTGCTCTGTCTTGCAATCCAAAAATGGTTCCCTGCATTTTCAGCTTTATATGCTTGTCTTCTTCAACAATTGTAGAGTTGAAAATTTGCAATAGAATATGATTTAGAATCTTATTTAAAGATTATGATATAAATTGTATGATTTGGGGACTATTCAGGAAACAAAGGAGCTGGTAGAACCCCGTTGAGTTGGGAAATCAGGTCGTGCATTGCTCTAGGAGCTGCCCGAGGCATCGAATACGTTCACTTCCAAGGCCCTAATGTCTCCCACGGCAACATCAAGTCATCAAACATACTTCTCACCAAGTCATACGATGCCAGAGTCTCGGATTTCGGGCTTAACCACCTTGTGGGCCCGCCATCCTCCCCAACCAGAGTTGCAGGCTATCGCGCACCAGAGGTGACTGACCCGCGCAGGGTTTCCCAGAAGGCCGATGTTTATAGCTTAGGCGTGTTGCTTCTAGAACTTCTCACGGGTAAAGCACCCACTCACGCCATCTTGAACGAGGAAGGAGTCGATTTACCAAGATGGGTTCAATCTGTGGTTCGTGAGGAGTGGATGTCAGAGGTTTTCGATATGGAACTCCTCAGGCAACAGAATTCGGAGGAGCAGATGGTGCAGCTCTTGCAGCTTGGGATCGACTGCACAGCCCAATACCCAGACAAGCGGCCCACCATTTCGGAGGTTGCAGATCGGATTGAAGAGCTTCGTAGATGGAGCGTGAGAAACTACCAAGAACCGTCCGATGGGGTGAGCGAGAGAGATTGACAGGAGTAGTAGGCTTTTTAAGTGAATGGTAGGTATCATTGAATTTCAAAGACATACCACCACCAAGAGTTAAAAATGCATCTAAAAATTCAATCTTGTTTAAATGGTTGTGTACTTGGTTTTTGTTCATTCTTGTTTGTTGGGAGTTGACAGCTCATCTGTTTTCTCCTTTTTCTCTTTTTTAGGGTGGAATATGGTTGCTGTAATTATTGCTTTAGCTTTAACTTCTTTTTTCTTTTCCCTTTTACTTTGTTTGAATGAATGAACCCTCAAGAAATGGATGAATTAAAGTGTGGATTGCAGAGTATTTATCAGTGTATTTGTGCATAATCGGAGGTGGAATGCATGTGTTATATGAAGAATTAAAAGTCAATGGAATGGTGTATTCTAGTGTTGAAAAGGTGAGTGGATGAATTATTTCTATATTGTCAACCAATAATAAATAAATAACCACAATTGCAGTTGGCAGCAAATGCCAATTAATAGTGTTTATATGGTGGACCCATCTGTTTTAAATCTTGAAGATTCAAGCATGACCCATTTAAATTACGAAACGTAGGTAATATAATCACGAATCCATGACACTTGCACATCCTATAAAATTCAAACCCAAGACCGCAGTAACTGGTACGACACATTGGATCATAAATAGTAAAAAGAATCTAAGATATGACCCAAAATATTGAATATGTTGGAAATAATTAGTAGGAGGAATAAGAAAGAAAAGTGAAATGGAATCCAATTGGGAAAAGAAAGGAGTAGTTAGGGTTGTATTTTTCATGTGATACAAAACTAGAAACTGAGCTGTGTGTGGTCCAATCCACCACACACTGTCTCTTGTCTTTTATTGGATAACCCAATCAACCTTCAATTAATATAAATGATAGGACCACTACAAATATTGGTTTCTGTCCTTTCTATATTTTCTAAATATTACTTTTTTCGTACAAAAATATAAAAATAATAATTTTCCTTCAAATAAATATAAATGATTCACTAAACATTGCTATGCTGCTCGACATTTGATTTTATGACATGGAATGGACCAAGCCAAACTTAACGATCTAATGCTCGACGTAGCGTTGACCAAGTCAACCAGAACTCCTAAAGACAACATGGTGCTTATAATGAACTAATCAGATCTTGAGCCGACCAAAGCAGCTGGAAAACATTTACCCAATCTCCTATAGCAGTGTAAGAGGACCTCTAATCTAGGATAGCCTGCAATCACTATTTGGGGCCACACATATTACTAAGGGTGTAATATAGTCTTCACACTCTTTTTTGTAGGTAAAAAGAGATTATTTGATCTTGTCCATTGATTAATGAAAATGTGCAAAAACTCAATTTGCCTCTTGCCATTTTCCAAATCTCTTTCTTTTTGCATATAGCATCATCCACTAGTTCGAATCTTAATTCACCTATTTCGATGAGAACTTGACAGTCTATCCACCTACACGTCTTGCTCTGCACAATCCATTTATCTAAGATTCTAAACCAGTCTCAACTATCTTTGAGAGCCAAAATTCTAATTCATCACCAGTACATTTACACTGTTAATATTACATACAGTATCTGTATAGTAATAAGTTATCATAAACACAACAATTGAAAGAGAAAAAGAAAGAAATCCAAAATATATTTACAAGGAACAGAAAACTGGGAGTCTAATCCCCCCTAAAATCATGTATGTTGAATGAGGGTTGGTCATGAACTGGAATTCGAAGGCGGGTCGTCTTTCCAACCTTTCGTTAGCAAGTCGTAATTAATTGACGCAAGCTGTGAAAGGTTCTGTAGTCACCCAGAATATGAAACGAAGTGAGAAACCGAAAAAAAAAAAAAAAAAATTGTTGGGTGAGAGTGTTTCAGTAGTTTTTGATATACCTTAAATGAGAAATTGCTGAAGGAGTAATTGATATCACAGCTCGAGTCAAACTCGGCCAATCCCCCGCATTCATCTCCCTGCTGTCAAAAGCAAAATGAATGCGAATTAAAATTACACTGGTAGTAGATAGGTTGTATGTGACTATCCGTTCAATTTCGGCACGTACCACTTCTTCGTGCCTATTGCTTAGGGAACTACTGCTACCACTCAAGCTACCGTTATCACTGGAATCTTCAAATTCACTAGCAGCATATACATGCTCGTCCGAAGGATTCCATGAGTAACGACTGGTAAAGTAACTTGTATCCATTGCCCCTTCTGAGGCTGGTACAAATGCAGCCTACGAGTAAGTAGAACAAAATTATTAGGCATCATTCGCATTGGGGCAAACTGACTGTCGATTCAAATGTACATTCGAACCTTCTGTCTAGCAAGTGTGTCCCAGTTAATATCTCTGAAAAATGGGTGCTGCTTCACCTGCGTTGTAAAATAACTTTTCTCAGAAGGCTGGGTTAGAAACGAAAGAAAGAGGGTCAAAAATCATACAGCATTTTATAAAAATGGCAGGATGTCGGCATAAAATACAGGTACTGAATTTAATGAAAAAATAAAGAAGAATGTTTACAAAATGTTGAAAGTACAGAGATTTTTTTTTTCTTCTCATCTAAAGATTCCCTTTAAATTACCTCTGAAGCTCCTTTTGCTCCAAGTCTCTGGTTAGGATCTTCAGTCAGCAACCTACCAGTGGACATTAAAATGAATAAACTGATCTAAGAATCTGGTAATACGGTTGAATTTTCATAAACTCGGGTAAGGGAAGCCTGTATACTAAAAATAATTGCCATATTCCCAGAAAAAACTGTATGATACCCAAATATTGTAAGTTAAGAAATACTGTAAGATAAAACGGCTGCAAGTTAAGTATGAAAGAACTGACAGCAGAAACGCATTAGCAGAGATACAACTAAAACTACACTTGCATCAGAAAACGTAGATATAGATCAGATTTTCTTACTGATCAATCAAATCATGTGCTTCGAGGCTCATTTCATCAGGCACGCCCGGCCAAGGAATCTTGCGATTAAGAATGTTATCGAATATTTTCTACAACGGAAGTTGCCACAAAAAATTAATTCAGAAACTCCACTAAAAATAATCTTCATGAAAATATTGCATAACTGGAAAACAGATCTTTCTGCTGCATCACTTATATAAATAAATACATAAATAAATATGTATGTAAATATATAATTACAAATCCCTAGATGACCAAATGCATGCAACAGCTACCCTTTGTTATTTGGTGGATAAAATCAAAAAGTTTGAATGATAGATAATGCCTGAAAGCTCCAACAGCCAACTCTTGTTTATTGTCAAAACACTTGATTATATAGAAAACAATTCCTCGCTCACATAACCAGATCTGTAAATCTAAAGTAACTCGACATTTTCCTCAATTAACATCTAGGTTCTCCATTTCTAAAGGTGGGCATAAGAACTCGTTTGAAGATTTTCCCAACCAAGGCCATCATCCTCATGGTACATGAAAGTTTGTATAGCATATACAAATATTTAAGTCATTTGATTATTGTTTCAATAATAATACCATTCTACATAAATGTGATATACAGGTCAAAATTATGGCCATCCGAAATCATATCACGAGGTATTAAAAGAAATTATTTTGAAGGTGATTCTACTCACTGCCAAAAGTCAAATAATTCCAAAAATTTGATAACACTAACAAAATGCAGGACTTGAAAGAAGATTTGCAGGATGCCAAAAAAAAAAAAAAGGACAGATTTCTACATGACAATATGTCCCATCTAACAAAGAAATTAAAATGTAGCACAAGCGGCATTCCTACATTAAATGCAACGGCAAATTTTATTCATGAAACTTATCTAGCTTTCTACTGTCCAAGTACACCATCTTGAACTTGCATGTACACAAAGCATACATACTAGTGAAGTTTCAAAACAAGCAAGCTTTTCCCTTCTGCAGTTACAATGTGGTAAGCCTCCACACCAAATAAGAATTTGAAATTGACATAGAAGATATACAACATTGAAGATTTTTACAACCATTTTAAAAGTATAATTTGCAGTCCCATACTCTTGTTTATAAACTTCTATGCCAGAAACTAAAATGAATGAATGTATATAATTCAGAAATACATAACATAAATCTATCATGGATCCACTCAACAGAATGGGTATGTTCAGGACACCCGTAACACATACAAGGACTCTAACAAAAGAGAGTAAAGTCGAAAACAAGAAAAGTTTGACGGTCTAATAACCTGAGGATGTTCAGCATTGAAAGGAGGGATGCCAACAATCAACTCAAATAGAATAACACCCACAGACCACCAATCAGCAGTACAGCCTGAGGAAATCACAGATAAAACAATATCACTATGCATAATGATTAGTAACAAAGTTAACAACCAAGGATGAAAGGGAAATCCTCATCCAGCAAAAAAAACAAACCTAAAACACCAAATAACATAGAACTCATTAATGCATAAAACTTAAAACATGATGACTGAGAATAGATTACAGAATCATACACCTTAACGCTTTAGATACTTGTGGAATATTGCTAGTAATTGATATATCACTAATCCAAATAACTTCTATAAAAAAATATTTAAGCGAGAATCATTCCTATAACTAGTAAGCAATGCACCATTATCATTTCTCTGACTTAGTTAAGACCATACAACAAATAAAGAAAAGGATGCACCAACCATGCCCAGTTCCAAGAAGAATTTCAGGTGCCAAGTAGTCTGGTGTACCCACAGCCGAGCGTTTCTTACGCCGTTCTTGCTGATGCTCTGATGCAGACAATGGTGGTTCATCTTCTTCCATTAGTGATGTTCCGCTGACAGCCGGGCCCGACAAATCATCAGTGCTATTGATAAGACCCACTTTTGATAGCCCAAAATCTGTTAACTATTCAAATTGATAGCAACAATATAAGAAAAAATACCATCAGACATACAATCATTAGAAGACATCAAATATTTCCTTTGAGAACATGCACCATATCAATGTACTTAAACCAAATTTATTTCCATGTTTGATCATACTATAGTATTATGGTTGTCAAATGTCCGTCAAATGTTTGTCAACTGTTAGCCTCAAAAGCTCATTCTCAAGAAATAACTAGCCAAGCAACCTACATAAAGTTAACCTCTTGTCAATTTCTCAATACATTATGTCCTTTTCTCTGCAGAGTTTTCTGCCAATTAAACTACTGAAATAGAGCCAACTATCATATCATAAATTCACTAAACAACCCAAAAGCAAAAGATCTGGCATCTTGATATAAATGAAGTACATAGATAAATTATTAAAATAGAGAGAAAGAAAGAAAAAAAAAACAGTGACAAAAATTAAAATAAAAGCAGCAACCTTGATATGACCGTCATGTGCAATCAACAAATTATCAGGCTTCAGATCACGATGAACCACACGCAGCGAATGCAAATACTCCAACGCAAGAACCTAGTCATCCATTGCATGTGATGCACATGTTTCAGTCACCATAAAACACAAAGGATGAGGAAAGTGATAGAGCTAGAAAAAGCAATCAACAGGAACTTACAACTTCAGCAATATATACACGAGCAACATCTTCATCCAAACAGCCCAGATTTCTCAATAATGAATAAAGATCTCCACCATTCAAGTACTCCATTACAAGATACAAATTTTCACGACAAGTGAATGAATAGAAGAAGCGGACCTAAGACATCAGGCATAAGATCAAAATAGATTATCACAAAAATATGATAAAATAAGGATGAGCAAAAGCATGGCCACCAAAAGGCTCACCACAAAAGGATTGCGAACAGATATCAGTATGTCACGTTCTGCCAAAATACTCTCAACTGCATTCTTGCGTATCATATCTGCTTTCTTGAGGACCTGCAGAATACATGGATTCGGAATGTCAAGCCACCCTATAGGATCAATATGCTCTCTCTCTCCTCATTTTTTTATTAAATTAAGCTTGTCTTCACAGTGCTGTATTGGTGTGGCTCTTACTGACTTTTCTGCGCTGTCACTCATCATCAACTACTATCAAACTTCCAAGGAAGAATTCATCTCATGCAAAGACATAGTAGCTGTGTACACTATATACACAAGTTCTTCATATACCTTTATTGCAAACAAATCCCCTGTTGTTCTCTTTTTTGCCAAAAATACCCGGCCGAATGCCCCTCGACTAATTGGTTTTATAATCTCAAAGTCATCTATGGAGGTACGGTCTTTGGAAGAATGTACTGGGCTACTCCGCAGACTCCGTAAAACATCATCTTCCAAGGGAGCATCTTCATCTATTACAGTGCTTGTTATGTCAACCTTGTCATCATCAACCATTTCACATAGTTGTAAATACTTCTCCCTGGATGATTGTATGAAATATCAGCACTAGTAATCACAAACTAATTTATTATAATCTTCAAACATAAGGATAAAAAACTCACCTAATCAATTTCTCTATTCGAGCTCCAAATGTCTCTACTGTTAGAGAATCAAACTTTCTACGATCTATCACAACTTTCAAGTCTTCAAGACAAGAAAGCAGATACTGCAAACAGCGATCATCATCCAGGGGGGTATTTGCTACGCATCTAGCAATATCAACAAGTTCATTCATCTGCATCATAATTATGATTTCAAAGGTTAAAGGAAAATTTTCGAAGTCAAATGATATAATTAATTACAAAAATTCCAAAAGTCTTGACCATCATAATATGAAGACTTGCAGATACTCATTCCATCATTAAATGAAGAAATGCAGATACTCCTTTTAGAAGTATCTTGTAACACTCAAATGGTCAAGGCCTTTTCTCAGTATTCAGGGATATGTACCTGAGGAAGATCACCATGCTCACAGAAAGCACCTTTCCCACACAATAGCAAGTCAATTGGGCTCGTTCGTGGTGTCATCAACGGTGACCTAGGAGTGATGCTGCCTGCTGATGATGTTGTCATTCCTTGATCAGACTTTGGACCAAATCGAGTTCTGCATGACATTGAAGGTAAGACCTTCGTGTCATCCACACCATTATTATCAGCTTCAGCAAAACAGTCTAGCATGTCTTCAGAGCCTCTGCGAGACCAGTCACTATACTTTGGAGAAAGAAGCTCTGACTCTTCAGTCACACTCGAATTTGATACTTTAGCACCATCAGGGCTCCCACCATGTTGCATGTCCTTTGCTGAAAATGCTTCAATCAGTTTCTCAAGATCGTCGGCAATTCTAGTGAGGCGCTCATTGACTCTTAGACCCTTTTGATCACATCGATCAGCAATTGCACATATTCTAGAGTGGTCTTCCACATGCAAAGTGGTAACCTCCTCCTCACAAATGCGACATATTATTGAACTTTCGTCAGATGTACTTGGTTGATCTCCCCAATACCCCCAGGAAACTTTGTGTTGGTGCTTAGGCATTGATGATGTGGGATGCGAGTCTCTGGAAGGAGGCAGCTCAGGTACCTTGCTAGTAGCAAGCTCAGTTTCACTGAATGCTCGTTGAGTTTCTAAAATTTTTGAAGCTTCCATGATATTGTTATCGTGCTCCACTGTAACAGAAGCAGCTTCTTTTGGGCTTTTTCCAGAAGGAGATGGAAATTTCTTCCAAGATGCCATCCTGTTTCTACCAGCAGGCGAGTCCAGGTTTTTTGTGTCTTCAGCAAGTGAAGGTTGAAAATTTGCTGGTAAAACAATATGGCCCCTCTTCCACTCTGATTGCTCTTGACTGTAAGATTTCCTAGTGGAGGCAGCCTTCAGGTCTTTTGAATCAATGGGCTTCTTGCCATCCCTTTCTGGGCCTCGAGGACCTTGTTTTTCTGCAGGCTGAAGTGATTGACGAAGATGAAAAACATGTTCATCTTCTGCCAAGCCACTTTCCTTATGAAACTGCAACAATCTAGTGCATCTAGTGAGTATAAAAAGCATTCGGGTATGAAGCTGCTTTAACATGCCCATGGGAAGCTCCTGACGCCTGTCATCCAACTCTTGCACTATGCCTTCACATTGAAGCCAAAATTCTCCAGGAGAAGTCATAGCGCAGCTACGAGCCAGCACCAGCAGGTCTTCAATAGTCTCCTGCCAATCTGGATGAGTTTCTGCATTCTTTTCTAAAATTCCTACTAGATCTGCTGCAAATATATGCAGATCGGAATCCACTTCTTCCTTTGCTTTGTCAAATTTTGTCCGAATCATGGCTAAGACCTCCTGTTTCAATTTTAAGATAATAATGAGTATTCAGAAGTAACAAGACCAAGATCTCTATGATTGAGTAATTATTGCAAGTAAATTCTGATTACCTCCAAGTTATTTAACCTTCGAGGCTTCCAAAATGGGTAAGGACGTACACCTTTGGAATTCAATTCATGAGAGAAACTTTTAATATCACCAGGAAACCTCTTCCTAGGTGCACTTGTAACACGAAGTATAGCTTGAAAACGTGGAGATTCGGACTCTTTTGGATTCTCGCAGTCATATGATGCCTACATAAACATTAAAAACGAAACAAATATATAAGACAACTGATATATACAAATGTAAATCTAAACATAATTGAAGTAGTGAACTTGATGCTTTGTAGCATCAAAGAAAGTACACCTTTTTACCTTCATTTCTGGAGTACATGCATCTGAATTCCTGAGAGCTCCAGTGTCATCCCATGATGAATCAAATTGGCCTGAGTTAGACAAGTAAAAATCATGAATGCAAACCTTATAAAATTAGGTATTTAAGTTTCAACAATTTTCTTCATTTATACTCATTTCTCTAGCTTAGATGCCATATCAACAGCGTTGCACATAATGTTACATTTGTGAGACCAGAGAGGCCTAGGATCCTTGTCTTTTACACACATGAATCCTTTTATAGCACTCTATAAGCTTGATATGTACACATGAGCATGAAAAACGGAATATATCAGAATAGGATAAGCTCAATATGACAGTACATGAAGGGGTCAGGAAGAATGGAAGTAAAAAAAAATTAAAGGTTAAGGACGAGATGATTTTAGCTTGAATCGCAAGTGAGGTGCCAAGTCTGTTGGTGACTAAGCAATGGCAAGAACAACAGCAATCTAAGCCTTTGTCCCACTAAGTGGGGTCTGCTAAACAAATCGATCTCAGCATCGTGTTTGGTACTCCCATTAACATTTAAGTTTAACATGTCATTTATTCAAGTTTCTTTCCAAGTCTTTTTAGCTCATCCCCTTCCCCTTCTGATTTGAATTAAAAAATCCCTTTTACCTGCAGTGTTGGTGTGTCTAAAGATCTCCTATGTACATGTCCAAACATTGTCAGCAGGCCTCTCCAGTTTCTCATCTATTGAGGCTACCCACATTCTTTCTAATGCATTCATTCCCTATTTTGTCTCATCTAGCATCTCCACACATCCATCTCAACATTCGCAGCTCTGCCGCCCCTTATTTTTGTTCACGTTCATATTTAGCATCCCAAGTCCAACATTCTCATCCATTAAGCATAGCTGGTCTTATTGTTGTTTTACAAGGGAAAAATAAATCCTTTCAATTTTAGAAGTACTTACAATCATAGTTTGCACTTCCCCATTTGTACTTGAATCCTATGAGTAACATCTTTATCAATTCCCCTATGATCTTTCACGATAGATCTTAAGCATCTAAAACTATTAGATGCATTTTTAGATGTACATATAGCAAAACCTTGGATTCTAGTGCCTCCCAACAAGCTTCTAACTTAATATTTTCTCCTTTCATCTCACGGACTAAAATTATATTTTTGCATATAACATATACTCAAGAATATTAGTTTGTAGGTGTCTTATGATCTCGTCAAGCATCAAGGGAAAAATGTGCAGACTTAAGGTTGATCCCTAACATAGGCCTTTAGTGTTTAAAAAAAACCCAATATATCTATTGACATCTTAACACATGTTACATCCTTACTCATACTTTTTATAACTTCTATGTAAGCTATGTTACCCTTTTTTTTTTTCTTTTACAAGAAATGAAATGTTTCAATAAGTTGACGCTAGTCACTCTATCATATGCCTTTTCAAGGTCAATAAAAACCATGAGTAGATTTTGTTCTCTCATTACAATACTCACAAATCTTCTTATTAAACGAATAGCTTCCATAATATGTTTCTATTACACCAGTCTCAAATATAACCAAAAAAAAAAAAAAAAAGAGCATGACAATTAAAGCAATATACTAGAAGGTGACTTTCTAATTTATGTTAATTGAGTCAAAAAAGGTTCACGCTCACTAGTGGCCATTAAACTATGCCAGTGTTGCCTAGGTTGGAGATTGCTCATTTGCTAGCTTATATTCCTCATTATATCGCATTTCATCCTATCATAATAAACCTATCGTCTCATTTATCAAACCACATTGTGGTTCATTACCCTCATCTTCTTGAGATCTCCACATCTTTCAGAACTTAAAAGATTCAGAAATGCCTGATCTGTGTAGATGACAGACAACATAGAGCTTGCATGAGAAACGCTTATATTATATATTGCAACTTTGAAGATATCACACAGACGATAGAAGGAGACAAAACTACTTTTACATGAATCATTATCATTTCTTTACGCATTACATATTTATATCCAAAAGTAAGATATGTTGTCAGTTATTTTAATACTGAATATCTGCTATACATTCTTAGCTATCTTTTATTTGGGAGGAAATTAGGTTCATGTAAGCTTTGAGTTCTGATCATAAGAGCACTCTTCTCCGTATCATTATATGCATCTTTCTTTTCAATCGAATTCTCTGATTCATTCTTTTCCATGAATGTAAGTACTTTAAAAAAGGCCAATATTGTAAGAGATCTTTTTATCATCTTCCCAAATCATGTCTACAGGAAAGAGCAGCTCCAATAACTTATTATGTTTGCATCTAAATACCTCAGCCTTGCTAAGTTATTTGCCTTCCAAAACCAGAATTAGATTCCTTTGCAGTATGCACTCAAGCTCTTACAAATTAGAAAATGGTTTGCAGCATGAACTGTTGAACATCCTCTTTATAAACATTTGACTCTAAAAATGTGGTGGTGAGAGAAATATTCCACTAATTTCATCTACTGTAACAATTATGTCTTTTGAATTTCTCTGATTCAATTGTCTTAAGCCTATTCTATCCTTAAAGATTGTGTTAAAGTAGCATGAAATTTACGATTAAGAAAACTGCCGGTCCCTCTTTAGCATAAGATAGAGTGGTTGACCCCCAACAATCTTAGATTTTAAAAGTAGCGTTCTCCTTTTCTATTTGAAGCAAGTCTGACATTCCTCTTAGTTTCATACAGTTGCCAACAGAATGTGAATGAAAGAATAATGATCAATTTTAGCTCATTTAGCAAAATAGATCAATACCCTTTCCTCATATACATCGACATAAGGGTAGTCAGTATTGAGCCTCTTTGATATTTGTACCATATCAAATTAAATGCATGCATGTGTGTGTGTTCGCGCGTATGCATATCTTATCTAGCCCATAAAAGATAAGTAATTAACATGTTATGTGAGCTGTTTCGAAACCCAGAGCAGTCATTTATTCACCAACTGAGAACATGCGGCATGTATAATACATAGGTGATAAAATAAGGATACAAGCGTAATAGTATAAAATATCAAGACCAATTTATCAGAGTTAACTACCCTCAGAGGCAAACAAAAGGAGGAAAAAAATATAAGATTAAAGGTGCACTCAGTGCTATGAATTGTTATTATCCTTAAACCGGCATGGAAGCATATACAAGTTGTTCATTTGGCATAAAAGAAACATTCCACATATCTACATCTTGGATCATCCCTCATTGCCACATTCTAAATCATTTCCCAGCATATGACTAAGTCAAAAAATAAATTTTTTTTTTGTGGTAATAAACAAGTTAGGGCCAAAACTTATCCTGATGCAGTGAAATTATAAACTTCCAATCATCAAATAACATAACAAGACCAATATGATTCATTGCAGATGTACACTAACACAATCTATAAAACTAAAAGCCTCTTCATAGAGAAGCATACCAGTAGCTGCTCCAGATGACGATTCCGCATTTTGGAGCCGTGATCGCTCCTGAGCTTGGAATACATGTGGACTCTGGTCTCTCGATGCGCCACTCTCTGTGGACATAGAATCTGAATTACTCCCATTATCTGTATTTTCAAGAAATGATTTCTCCTTCTTCTTCCTACCACTCAAAACCCCATCATTTCCACCAATGCCACCAAATGGCCTGGACAAGTTACTAGCACCTATAGCAAGGCCCTTTTCCCTACTACCAAAGCTAAAGAAACTCTCCTGCGGCAACGGCCCTGATCGCGTTTTTATCTTGTTCAATCCCAACGACGATGCCACTATCGGCGACACCGAAGCGGGCCCAGCAGACGGCGCCGGCGCCGGCCCCGGCCCCTCCGATTTTTTGGACGAGGAAGAAGGCGAAAATCCAGAAGTGGGCTTGCTGGAGTTTGGTGACTCTTTACCTTTCAAGGAATCTTTCTTCTTCAGAAGGCTTTTAGCTGCACTTTTCGGTGTGCTGGCGGCGGAGGCTGCCGGCGAGTTGTCCTTGGAGAGGGAGGGTGATGAAGATTTGGGCTTTTTCTTATCGGATCGGATCGGTGAGTTGGAGTTGGACCCGAAAGATCGAGGGCTGTTGGAGGATCCATCTGGGCTTGAGGTGTCTGATTTCTTGGAAGAAAAGAATCTACCCTTGAACACCATTTTCTTTGCTCCTGATTTCTCCTATGGAGATGAGCTCTAAAGGTCAATAATGGGAGTCTAGAGCAGGTTACAGACTGATTCCGCAGTAGCAAAAGTCGGGAAGCATGGAGGCTAGATGATGGATGCAGAGAGTGATGAGCCCCTTTTTGCTGTTTTTTTAGTGTGAGGAGTGTGGCTCCGAACGGTTAGAGAGAGAAAGAGAGAGAAGTAGTGTTGATGTGAAGGAACCAGGAAATGACTTTTTGACTGTGTATGTGTGGGAGAATACGCATATACACATAATACATATACGTGTCTGTGCATATACGCTATTATTCATTATTATTTCCAAGGGACTGTATATATAATGTTATTTAATTGTGAAAGGAGATTTTATTTTGTTAATTTTCTAAAGTTACATTAAAGACCACTACAAATATTTGCACAAATTGTAGTATAGTTATTTATAAATAAAAATAAAAAATAAAATAAATATTTCTTACATTTTAAGGATTAAATAATTATAATTATCTAATAATTTGTATTTCAAAAAAAAATATCTAACTCTTTTGCAATTTGTTCAAATCAAATACATTTACTTTAACCAACATCAAATACAAAAATATTTTCTAAATTATGAGCAAAAATAAGTATTTTTTGAATTTGATATTTTATTTTAGCGATATAAATATCAAAATAAATATTATAAAAAAATAATTAATTTGATATTATTATATGTTAAAAACTTATATAAAACAAAAAGTTTACTTGTGCAAACAATATTTAGAAAATATTTTCAAAATAATAAAAAGATCTAAACCAATTATATCTACAACTTATAATCGTTCTTCCTTTTCTTTTCTTTCTTTTTTTTTTCCACAAAAAATGTCGAAAATATTTTTAGATTTGAAAACTAAATCTTTTACAAATTCTGTTATTTATAGATAATTTTGTTATGATATTAATATATATAGTAGCACCCCTAACTCCTTTAAATACACCTCACATATTTTTGTATATAATTAAATATTATTAAAATGCCCAAGATATCTTTATATCCAATTTCTTCAATCTTCCTAAACTTTGTTCGTAACATTTAGTTGAATAAGTGAAGTAGTATCGACAGGTGTTGCCCACACTACTTCAATTGTTCGGTAGGATATTTTGAACGTCTTATACCAATATGTCCGTCCTCGTTCGACAAATGAGTTTTGAAGACCAATCGATGTGTTTGATCAATCATGCCGAGCACAAATGAATATGTTCGACAGATCATGTTAGAACACATACGAGCAAGCGTTCAACCAATTCAAACCAAAATATTGGAAAATTTAACAAAAGAGGATTGATTAGGATGACAAGCTTCTTGTTTTCTTCTCTTCCTCTTCTTTTTTCTATTTTGTTTTTTATTTTTTATTTAAAAAATATAATTGATATAATAAAATATATTTAATAAATGAAATTCATTTAAATGATTTGAGGGTGCGATCTCACATATTTAGATCTAGATATATTAGAGTTAAGATTTGTTTGGGCGCGACAATTAGCATTAAAATCTTTTAGAAAAATAGAACATGTGCTAAAAATTTCCTAATCCATTTTCTCTAATTTCGCGAGATAAGATTATTTCGATCTTTAAAATCATTTTTTTGTTTTAAACATGTTTTAAAAATTTCTTATCCATTTTCTAGTTTAGACACGTGCATAATTTTGTTAGTTATAAATTATTCTAGAAATCGATTTTTTTGTCAAAAACCCCCCAACTCCCACCCCAAGCCAAGGCAGTCCACCCACTATTTTTCTTCTTCCACAAATATTTGGTTTTGTTGATTTTTTTCTTTATTTCATTTTCGTTAATTGGTAGTTTTTTTGTTCATTTCAATCTAGTTTTTGTAGTATATCGTAATATATCCTAATGCTCAAGTAAATATTGAATAATTTAACTTATTTTTAGTTTTACAAAAATTAAAACGTTGGTTGAATTTGATTTTCAACTATTTTTATATCGTAGGAACTGTTGATCGCTATTTAAGGTATGTGTTTGGTAAATTTCACCTTCATATAATAGTCAACAAATCACAAGAGATGCATACTGCACAGGACAATTCTTGTATGGCGAACTCAACCTAGTGAATGTTGATAGAAGAATTCAAATTATTTTACCTTAAAAATGTTCAAAGATTCAAGAGAGAGTGTTGAAAGGCTTTATTATACTGGATGCTAAATTACCCGTGACAAATTTGATTCGCTTTAATGGAGATTGGATTGCAGGTATCTAGATCAAAAATATTATTGGACTATTTGACCAATTGACTATGGACCGGAGATAAATCTTAGTATATTAGTATTTTATTTTACTTTTTGTAAAAAGAGTTCAGGAAATAATTGCGAATGTTAAATTATTGAAGATATTTGTAAAATAATTGGATAGTTAAAGGATGGTCAAAATTCACTAACATATATTTATTATTTTTTATATTATTAAGTTTGTATAAATATATATGCATTCTTTACAAAATTCTTTTGATTAATCATGTGTAATACAAGATTACAAAAGATAATATGTTAATCAAATTATTATTATTTAATTAAGACCCTATATAGCTTGTCACAGTATACTATATTTATATATATATATTCACCAATATAACTAATATATGATATTGTTAATTTTAATATAGCTCTAGCTTATTAATTTTTTATATAATTATGTTCCTTATTAATATACAAATATTATCTCCTTTAAATTAAAAGTAAGACACTAACAAAATATAAAATTAAACTGAAAGTAATTCTTGAATTTTCACGGATTTGTACAGTTAATTCCACTTTACAAATCCAATATTTTGTACCATGTATAAACCCATTTAGCGCGGCCGTTGCCATGTAGATTTTTGTCATTCTCTGATTTTTGTCATTCTCTATGGTCTAACCAACTTCACACCTGCGTGCGCTTGTCTCTTGTGTGCGCGCACGCAAAGGGATATGCGTGCGCATGCACATGGATACGAGTGCGCCAAATAGTTGCATCCAATAGCTTCGGGTTTAAGTTGAACATGAGCAAATTTATTTATTTATCAGAAACCGAAGCCAGCCTCATCTCTGGACAAGGCTGTTGTCCTTGGTGCTTCCGGAGACAATATCTCCCTTATGTGCCTCTATTTGGATATGCGCTTGGACCAGTGCTGTATCGTTGGTTGCTGCCATGAAGATTTTTCGGTGGAAACTTCCAGAAGGTCTGAGCTCAGGTGTCCACTCTTCGTTGAGTGATGGAGCCTCATCTGAGGGCTCTCTCCAGCTGACCGGAGTCTGAACAAGCGAGTCTCTCCATTAATACCCTGTAAGAAAATTTTATTAGTTCATATAGTTTCTACAACTCTGCACGTGCACATGCACAAGCTTGTGTGGTGTACGTAAACGAAAAAGAAAAAACAAGCATAGCCCACCCTTGGATGTGCCAGGAGTCTGATTGAATCTCTAGACATTGTACAGCTAGCTCCATGATCCCATCAACATTCTCACACCACCATCTCTGTTCTTGCCACTTGCTGAACATCTCCCGGCTACACATGCATGTAGTTAGGTTGGCATATGATAATGTAATAAAACAAATTGTTAACATATGAAGTAATGTAGTAACTACCTGAAACGAATTCGTTTCAGGATGAAAGTACGGTGCTGAATGGAAATAGATGAGAGTAACCCGAAATAAAATATTCACAAGTCAAGAATGACTTGTGAAGCCAACAGGGCGAAAATTATCCACTAATAAAAGTGAATTACAAAAAGGGATCGAATAATGCTTCCTACGATCCTTAAGTACTTGAAATCCAATATGGATTTCAAGTCGACTAAACTAACTAAGAAAGTAAACTAAGAGAAACAAAGTATCACTCAAACTCTCAGTGTATGAATCGACAGCAACAGATTAGGAAAATCCGTCGCTGAACAGTGCAGGATGTTGGAGTCAGAATGACAACAACTTTCTTAGCAACATACGTCTCTATTATACAGACAGATGTAATCTCGTTCAGTCCATTTTCTGCTTTCTTCATTCGTTGTATTTATAGAATTCTTCAGTTCCCTTTCTTTCCTTCTTTCACAAACCCACGTTCATGTAATGGCATTCTCCACTTCTCCTTTCTTTCCTCAACCGTCTCTCTTTCAGGATAGAGTTTTGGCTCGGTCTTCAACTGTTTTCCTATTCTGTGGGGATATTACTTGATGCCCAAGATTGAAAACCTTATCTGCATCTTTTACCAAAGAAGAAACCGGCAAAACATATCTTTAAAAGATTTGACTTATTCAAATCTTAACACAGGAAATTCCCTCCGCGAGGGAGGGACAGAAGGTAATTTGTACACCAGACTCCACTAGGGCTATCCATTCTTTGGGCTCATATTCATCTTCTCCAGACTGGCGTGAGATATTTAGTCCACCAGGGGCCCGATAAACCACCAAATCAAGAAAATCTTAAGTTGGGCCGAGTAGCACGATGGCCTGTTCTCATAAAATCCCAAGATGGAGGGGACCTTGAGCTTCCTGGTTGTGCATGCTGGTATCGGACTTTGGACCATATCTAGTTTTACATGACATGGAAGGTAAAACCTTCATTTTATCCACATCTTTATTATCAGCTTTAGCAAAACAATCGAACGCATCCTCAGTGCCTCTGCACAGCCCGTCACTATATTTTGGAGAATGAAGCTCCGACTCTTCAATTCACGCACCTCCTTTGCAGAAAACGATTCCATCAGTTTCTCAAGAGTGTCGGCAATTCTATTGAGCCGCTCATTGACTCTCAGACCCTTCTGGTCAGCAACAACGCAAATTCTTGAACTTTCATCAGATATCCTTGGCTGATCACCCGAATACTCTGGTGAAGGTTGGTGCTTAGGCGTTGATGATGTGGCATGCAAGTCGCTGGAAGGAGGAAGCTCACGCACCTTGCTAGTAGCTACCTCAGCTTCATTGGCTGCTCTTCGATTTTCTGAAATTTTCGAAGCTTGTTTGTCTGCTCGTTGAAGTGACTGACGAAGATGAAAACCGTGTTCATCCTCAACCAAGCCACTTTCCTTGAAACTGCAACAATCTACTGCACCTACTGAGTATAAAAAGCATACAGGTATGGAGCCGCTTTAACATGCCCATGGGAAGCTCCTGACGCCTGTCATCCAAATCCTGCTCTATGCCTTCACATTGGAGCCAAAATTCTTGAGCAGAAGTCATAGCACAGGACCGAGCCAGCACCAGCAGGTCTTCGATAGTCTCCTGCCATTCTGGATGCGCTTCTGCATTCTTTTCTAGAATTCCTACGAGATCTCCTGCAAAAACAGCCAGATCGGAATCCACTTCCTCCTTGGCTCTGTCAAATTGTGCCCGAATTATGGCTAAGACATCCTTTTCAGTTTAACGATGATCATGAGAGCACAGCAGTAATAAGACCAAGATCTCTATTGTTTAGTAACTATTGCTAGAAAAATTTTGAGTACCTGCAAGTTATCAAACCTTCGAGGCTTCCAAAACGGGAATGCATGTAAGCCTTTGGAATTCAATTCATGAGAGAAACTTTTGATATGACCATGAATCCTCTTTGTCGGAGCACTTGTAAGACAAAGTATATCTTGAAAACGTGGAAATACGGACTCTCTTGGATTCTCACATTCATATGATGTCTAAACACCCAAAAAATAAATATGATGTCTACATAAACACCCAAAATATAAAAATCAGATAACTTATAGATACGAATTTAAGATAGTGAACTTGATGCTTTGTAGCATCAAAGAAAATGCACCTTTTCAATTTTACCTTCATCTCTGGAGTGCATGCATCTGAATTCCCAAGCGACCCAGAGTCGCCCCATGATGAATTGAATTGCCCTGAGTTAGGCAAGTTTTAGTCATGAATGCAAAGCTCATAACATGGACCCCAGACTACAAAATGTACACGAGTTTGCCCCCATTGATGGTTCAAAATCTGCCCCACATGGTAAATTTTGCCCCCTTGACTTGTAGTATAATTAATTAAGAAACAAAAAAATAAAATAAAAAAACCCCCCTTGATACAGTACATATCTTGTTCGGAAAATCAACACTAATATCCATTCGAAGTTCTCCCAATGGATTTCAGCAAATGCCTTTTCAAATATCGATTCTCATTTAATGCCGACAAATCTTCTATGAAATGAATAGCTTCAATGTTATGTTCCTGTTACACTAATCTTAAATATAACAAAGATAAGAGCAAGACAACTGAAGCATATACTAGTGTTGGGTCAATTGTTTCTCAACTTTAAGCTTTTTACTCCATGATATTGAATGAGGGAAGTCTATCAATTCTTTTCCCCCTACTCTAGGTGTAAATTTGTGTCAGATGATGTCAGGAAAATGACGACCAGCTATGGGATATCTCCTGCAGACATAGACGACTAACAATATACATCGCAATTTGTGAAGACCACACACAGAAAATAGAAGTTAACTATCATTTCTACCGGCCACTGCATATTTACATCCAAAGTAAGGTATGCAGCATGCTGCAAGTTAGTTTACCAATGAGTATGATACGACATCATCATGGGCTGTAGAAAAAAAAAAGCCCAAGTTCTCGAAGAACGAATTATAGCCGAAGCCCAAAATGTCAAGGCACAAAACATGACATAAAATGAGGGATTGCTGGAAGCAGAAGGGCATCTCAGAAATCAGAAGACTTGGTTCTCTTTTTCTTTGTTCTTCCTCTTTCTTTTTCTTAGGAGTCGCATTTACTCGAAGGGTGTATTTCTATTACTCTTTTCCTGATTTTTTTGTTGGAGTTAGTTACTTACTTGAAAAGAGTCTACAATCGTTTATATGAGAGTAGTTAGGTTCTCATGCAAGCGTTAAATTCGGATAATCATGACAGCACTCTTCAAAATACTATTTGCATCTTTCTTTTCAACCGAACTCTGTGATTCATTCTTTTCCATGAATGGAAGTACTTTACAAAAGACAGTTATTGTAGAAGAAATTTCTTACCAATAATTTTATCAGTCAGATTCCAGTTTCCAAATCTTTACAGAAAAGAGCAGCTACATGTCTAGATATTGCATCCCTGTAAACTGCTGGCCTAAAAAAACTTTTCCAACCTACCTACTGTATTCGGGAAAAAATTACTTTGGACTCAACCAAATTACGGTCAAAACAATTTTGGTCCCAAAATTTTCAGTTTTGGGTCCTCAGTTTTTTTTAACACACTTTTGGTTCTAAATTCAATTTTAGTCCCAACCATTAACAGTTCACTATTGTCCTACTTCAGCCTTTTTCCTTGTAAATCTTTTCCCACCAACCAACTCAGTCAAAAACAATACTTCTTTTTTCTTTATTTCACACTGATCTCCACCCAAAACTCATCCTAGTACAATGTTTCTTAGGTTCCAGTCATCAGTTATAAACTTGTAATCATCAATTAACACAGCAAGATTCATATGATTCATAGCAGAAGTATCATGTGCATCAACAAAGTCTATAAAACTAAAACCCTCGCCAAATAGAAGCATAGCAGCGGCTGCTCCAGACGACGGTTCCACTACCTCTGAAGCCGACGCGGCCCCAGAAGAAGGCGGTGCCGCCTCCTCGGATTTCTTCAACGAGGAAGAAGGCGAAATTCCGGAAATGGGGTTGCTGGGATTTGGTGGTTCTTCAACTTCCGATGAATCTTTCTTCTTTAGAAGGCTCTTAGCTGCACTTTCCTGTGTGCTGGAGGCGGAGGCTGCTGGCGAGCTGTCCCTGCAATGGGAGGGTGACAAAGATTCTGGCCTTTTCTCGGCGGTTCGGACCGGTGAGTTGGAGTTCCACACGAACGATGGAGGGTTGTTGGAGAATCCATCTGGGCTTGAAGTGTCTGTCTTCTTGGAAGAAGAGAATCTACCCTTGAACACCATTTTCTTTGCTTCTGGTTTCTCTCCAAAGGAGATAAAAGCTTTATTAGGGGCCACTCTAACATAAACAATCCAAATTGAAGCAAGTGAAAGGACCTAATTTGCCATTAACACTTGACATTTCTACATGAAGCCAACACAAATATAGAACTCTTCCTAAATTTTGAATCTAAATAGATCAAACTTGAATGAAAAAAATAATATAAATTAGATTGAATCAACATGCAAGTCAACACGATAACCCATGTAATTAGTATTTTTTTTAAATTATTGTAATTTATAAAATATGCAAGATTATTATATAAAAAATAATCTATATATAAAAAAGATTTATTTTAAATTGTTGTTTTAAGTTATTATTTTGTAAATTTATAGAGTTAGTATATTAACATATATCATTATTTATTTATTTTTAGAATTTTCATATAATTTTATGATAATTCTTAAATGTTAGATTTGAATCGGGTATGTTGGGTCAATCTATAAAACAAATTAAATATGTTCGAATTCATGTAAAATATGCAATAAATCAAGCTGCGACACAATCATTTTACCTATTTAACACTCTTAGTATCTCTATAAAATAAATAGTTTGAACAAAGAAGAAAAAAGATATCTATAATAATAGTAATTGCATGGGTTAATAATACATAATCCCTTGCATGGTCTTAAATTATCCAAAATTTATTTATAATTCTATTATATATAGCTCTTATTTGTTTGTTTTATCTTTTATAAAGTTAAAGAGTTTAAACAACATGCGCCTTTGCTTGCGAATATGTCTTGTTCTTTTGAGTGGTTGATGGACTTTTTGTTAGGGTGGAATTATTCATATTTTCAAAAATTTTAAATATACCCAAAAATATAAATACACCTTATGTAAAATTAATAATTCTCTTCTTTTCACTAAATTAGTAATGCCCCGTGCGTTGCACGGTTTGTAATATCCAAATAATTAAAAATAATAATTTAATATCATATAATAACTTTTAAATTTTAAAAATATAAATAATATATTTACATTAAAATATTATTATATTTATTTATAATTGAATAAACTTATTAATTTGTATTTTTAATATAATAAAATATAATCAAATTAATATTCACATATATATTGATATATTTAAATAATTTGATATGATATTTTAAAAATAGATAAAATTTAAAATAATTTATAATTACCTCTGAAAAAAAAAATATGAAATCACCAATCCTTATCATGTTAGATTTAGAATAGTTTCTACATTTTTTATATACTTTACATAGTAATATAATTTATTTAAATTTTAATTAAAAGATATAATTTTAAAAAATATCCATTGATAAATTTAATTAACTATTATCCGAAATAAATAAAGATGTTAAATTATATAAATAATAAAATAAAGAATCCATACATTTAATAAATTGTTACATTTAACATAATTAATTGTATTTTTTTCCTTGCAATATAGTAATTGGATTAGTAATTATGAATAGAGATAGTAATTTTTTATTAATCCAACTAAATTTAAAAGTAATAATATAAAAATAAATTGTTAAGATATATATAAAGAATCAACAACATTAATAAATTAATAAATTTAACTTAATTAACTGCATTCATTTATTTAGATTAATATATATATACACACACACTTTTTGAGTCCATTTTAGTAATTGAATAAGTAATTATTACTATGGATGGTAATTTTTTTAATTTTTATTAATCTAATACTATATAAAATTAATACATTTAATAACAATAATCTTTTGTTAATAAACATCTAAAAGTAAAAGTAACAATAACACTAATTTGATACATTTAAAAGTAAAAATCGTAATTTACACAATTAAGAATCAAACAATACGGGTTCTAAACATATTAAACTACAAATTTCTTGTAGAATATATTTCGATAAAACATTATTATAAACTGTAAATTTCTTGTAGAATATAAATAAACCTTCAAGTGTGAATGATGTGAATGAGATCTGTTGCACACAAAGATATTTAAAATCCGTGATTTAAAAAAACGATAAACAAAACAAAGTTAGTGGCAAAACTATGAAGATTACCTGCTCTTAGTGGCAAAATTATGAAGATTGTTTGTTCTTAGGGAGATGACCTAAATGGGAAAATTAAGAAGATACATAAAAAATATATCAAAGAAAAAATTGAGAAAATAATATTCTAAGAAAACATACCATCGTATGACAATAGTGCCTGTTTAATATGAAAATTCATAACAATAAACAAAAATAAAATTAGTGACAAAATTATAAAAGTCAAATACTCTTAGGGAGATGAGATAAATGAAAAACTTACGAAAATTTATAAGGAATATGATGACATGACAGAATAATTAATATTTATATAAAAACTCATAGATGGAAAATCTGACCTAAAAATTAAATACATATATATATTCCTAACATTCCTAATAATTAAATAGTGGATGAGACATATCATAATTCTAAAAATTGGGAATTTAACACATTGAATGACACTTATAGACATAATAAATGAAAAAATACATAAAAGCTAGTGAGACTCTTAATCAAATATTGAATTAATATGATTTATGCATATATATTTGACTTTACGAAAATAAAGATGAGAAATTATATAAAATTACCATAATTATCTAATTTACTAACATTAATAAGAGCATTTACAAATAATAATAATAATAATAATAATACATAAATGCACACATATATAATAATATAATGGTTAGTTAATGATATACTTTTGTAATTTTAATATAATAATAATGTCTATATATATAACTATTAATATAATACTTATAATATATCTAACATATACATAATACATGTTTCTAAATATATAACATAAATACTAATAAAAGTATTATGTTGCTAATAAATATTAATTATAATCCAAATTAAAAAGTATATACATATTAAATATTTTCACCCGCACATTTTAAAGATTTTATTAAAAAAATATGGTCTAAAATATTAAAAAAATAAATCACAATACTATATGCAATCAAATTAAGTGAACATTTACCTAGTTATTAAAAGTATTTAGTTTAAATTTATTAGACATTAATTGGATATTTTTCATGAAAAGAAAGTAAGGAAAGTTTGACTTTTAATTAAGTGAAAATCACTATGATTAAATGCAAGTAAAGTAATTACAAATTCTCAATCAATTATCACATTATTTAAGATTTATACTTCAAATACAAATTAATTATAGAAAATAGCCCAATTAGATGTTGTCAAGATTGACTTATAATTTAATAAGAACTCATAGAAGGAACACCTATTAATTAAATACATATATATTCCTAATATGCCTACATATTAAATTAATAAGGGTTTCAAATGAATTTATGTCTTGTAAAGTTCAATTTGATTTTCCTAAAAGAAAATATTGTTTGCCAAATTAGTTTGTAACGTCTATCAACTATTAACATATATAATTTCTTTATAAATCTAATTATAAAAAATTGATAACTTCTAATCTGACATTCAAATTTTATAGCTTTTATTAGAAATTTTACTATAAATTATTAAAATAGAAAAAATCGACATGGAATATAAGTTCCAAAGAAGTACAAATTTTCAAAATTTGTTTAAAAGAAATCTTACAAATCTTACGCACAAATATTCTAAAAAAAAAAGAATATAAGTTTGACTTTATCAATTAACTAATATATAAAACTGAAAATGTGGGATGAATGTCAATTAAGTGAAAATTTGCAATTAATGAAAAAGAGATGCAAGTTCAGACTTATTTATACATTAATTATAATGACCGATTATAGTATGCTACGTGTAATCCCATAATTAGTAAGAATTTTAGGCAGGCAAATGCATGAGTTTCTAATATGAAATGTTTCTGCTATTATATATATATATATAGATATAGATATACCCCATTTATATCTATTATACATTTTTATTAAAAATAAAAAATATAAAACAAAAATATAAAAACAAAAAATAAATCAATATTCACAAATCAAAGTAAAAAAATTTCCTGCCTTCCCGAAAAAAAACCCAATATTTTTTTTTCTCTGTGCAATTTCTCTATCCTTTAATGTATGATAAATTTATCCCCTTTTAACCTGCAAAAAAATCGATTTCTTTTACTTTTCTTTTTATTTATATCTCTGTTACGTTTCTCAAATTAGTAACAATGAAGAGATTCTTGCTAAATTGAAAAATGATACAAATTTAGGTTCAACACCAGAATGTGGCGGAGCAACGACACCCAGTCGCAAATTATCTCTTTGTATATGGGGGACTTGAATTTCAATGTGACGGACTCCAGGGAGTTACGATAAGACCACCAAGCGTGATCGAAAAAGCAATTAAATTGACTCTAGAGTATATATAAATAAATAAATAAATAAATATATATATATATATATATATATATATATATATATATATATATATATATATATATATATATATATAGTTGTTTATCAAGTTTGGCCTTTGAGGTGAAATGCTTCAAATTTGGAGCCCAGCCTTAAGAAAGTTATGAATGATTATACAATTTCAGCTTTGTATCTGTATATTACAAAACATATAAAAGAAGAAGATACTAAAAGTAAAACAAGTAAGAAAAGGAGTTTAGTTAGTTTGTGTTGAATAGCAGAGAGAGAGAGAGAGAGAGAGAGAGAGAGAGAGAGAGAGAGAGAGAGAGAGAGAGAGAGAGAGAGAGAGAGAGAGAGAGAGAGAGAGAGAGAGAGAGAGAGAGAGAGAGTAATTCTTATGGTTGTAACTTGTAATCGTGATTGAAGATTTGAGTTTCTGCTCTTGTGGAGAAGAAGAGATTAAAAAAGAAAAAACTAAGTAACTTTAAAAAATATAAATATATAAGGATTTTGGTAAACTTATTTATGTCTAATTTTGTTATAATTATTATAGGGTATATTTAGAGGTTTTGGGATAAATAGCGGCATCCTTTTTTTAGTGCATCAAATTCTTTCTATTTGTTTTACTTTTTTTTTTTCTTTTTAATATTGATCTGAAATTTAAAATAAATAAGTATTATGTCAAGAAAAAGTAGGTTGAAAATGTATTATGAAATAATGAAAAGTTCAAGAAAAGGGATGATATCAAAATGAATATGCTACAACATTTAATATATGACTCGAAATCTAAATATTTTATCGAATATTAATCAAATCATTGAATTATGAAATTCAAAAAATATATAAAATCTAATAAATATATGATTCGGTTTTCTTGATTCATTTTATCAAACCAAATATATATATATATATATATATATATATATATATATATAAGTAAAATGACTTTTTAAAATTTTGTTTTTTTTCTGCCTAAATTTCCACCATATAAATGTAAAACTATATATATATATATATATATATATATATATATATTTTATTTATGAAACTATTTTAAGATATATTATTACAATTTAATTGAAGAGATTAATATCAACAATCTTCGGAATTTGTTTTGTATGTGTCGTTCAACATATATAAATTCAAATTTTAAGGAATTTTTGTTAACTCATAATTTATTCAAAATAAGAAATAAATTTGTTAGTAACACTAAATTATTGTAGTTTCATTATTGTGGAAAATCATTAACAATTTTCCTATAATTATGCTATCAATTATTTAAAATCACCTAATCATGTGGATAGAATCTGATTTTGTCAAATATGAAATTAAAATTTCACCGATCTTACTATAATTCAAAATCATGTCTCATTTTTATCTCTCTGTTTTAAGGTCTCTCTTTTTTTTGTTCTCCTCATCTTTAAGTCTTTTGCTTGTTATCTTTTGAGAAAATAAATGCTAAGACATGTATGATAATATATATAAAGCCTACACTCTTCAATATATTATTTTTAGGTTTATTTTATTTTTAAATTTTTTTATTCATCTGTTGCTTTCAATCTATCGTAAAGATGTTTTATTTTCTTAACTATTTTTCTTTCTTATTCTTAAACAAAAAGTTCCTCCATCTCTTTGATTTTTTGTTTGATTATTTTTGTGATTTTCGATTGAGATCTGCTAATTATTTCGGCGTATAAGCACGGTACAATTTTTCATTAGCTTTCAAAGTATTTGTTTTTATCAAGTTTTAATTTTTTTTAAATATTATTACATTTAATTTGAAAAATATTTTTTGTTCTTAATTTGACTGTGTAATTGACAATTTTTATGAGATCTATACAAATTTTTATTTTCTTTAATTTGCTGATATTAAAATTACAATAAATTTCTACTCATTATACAAAAAAATAATCATTGAATACAAATTCACACTTTCTACAATATATTATATAATTTGAATATATATTTATATTATAAAATAAAAAAATATTTTTTGTGCATCGCACAAATCTCATATTAATAATAATTTTAAAAGAATATGATAAATATTAATTTTTAAGTAGATAATATTGTCCTTGCATCGATTATATGCTGTATTTTGTGAGATGGTCTTATATATGTATATATATTGGTCAGATTTGTTCAGGCGCGCAACTGTTGAAACACGACCATCCGCAACAATAAGTTGCCCCCAATAAGAATGCACCAGTTGGCATTCAATTATTCAATTTTTAAAGATTATAAAACATTAAAAAAAAAAAAGATTTTAAATTGTTGTTCTCATATAGAGCCTCACGCCCAAATTGAAGAAACCCTATTTCTAAAAAATTCACTTTTCAAAAGGACGGGACTTCACCTTCTTCCGATGCCACCTCCGTCACTCGGTCTTGCTCTGACCTCAAATTTGAAGGTCGGAGTCTCGCGCCCTTCTTCCTGCTTGCAAGCACCACCGCTACCGCCACCGGCAACCCTCCACCACCACTCATTGGCATTCAACGGAAAAGCTTAGGATTTTCGACATTTTCTGAAGGTAAACCCAACCAATAATGGGAGCATTTTGATTTTATGTTGTTTTTTCTGAAGTTTAACAAGATTAGTAATGGGTTCAAATCTTTGTACAATCGGCTGCCCTTTGCAATAATTTGAATAAAGTGTGATTTATAACCAAAAAAAAAAAAAAAAAAAAAACAAACAAATCTTTGAGTCGTGCCTAAATACCACCTCACCCATCTAATGAAGAGCTTTACACAGTTCCCTGAAGAGCAAAACTATTTTACTTGCATTTATTCAAAATTTCCTTTTTTTTTTTTTTTTATGTAATGAATTGCAGAGTTTCCTGAAGAGCAAACTATTTTGCTTGAATTTATTGAAAGTTTCCTCTTTTTATTTATTTAATTTTTTTTTCTTACTTTGGATTATGCATAAGTAGGAGTGGTTGCTTGTAAAATAGAAGGTGTGAGTGTCTAAACACATGTTCGTAGGAGTAGCAGAAGAATTTATGTTTAATTGCATTGTGCGAAGGCTTTAACAAATTGTTAAATTATGATGCACATGAATCAATGATAAAGATAACAATCTTTATGGAATTTGAGTCGTGCCTAAATACACCTCAACCATTTAATAATTGAAACACATTACATAGTTATGAGGATTGGGCCCTCGCCCGGCTGGTTGTACGTTGTCATTTTCACCTGATTTTTGTCTGAGGATTGGGCCCTAGTCCGACATGTTTGTTTTACGTTTACACAGATCCAAGTCTAGTCCCCATTTCTTTCACACCTGATATTGGGGATTTTGATAGGTTAGTTCATGAGATCAAACACAAGGTCCATTATTCTTTTGGTTATTAATTTACCTTCTCGTATTTTTTAAAAAACTTCTTTTGGTGTTTTGTTTGATGCATTTTCTTCATTTAGAAATCTCATGTTCTGCAACCTCATTGTTTTATGGCTTTGGAGGAGTATTGGGGTTTATTGGTATGGTCATATTGATCAGCTTTAAGATTCTTCTTCGATTTGAATGCATGTCCTGGTTTATTTATTTCTTGAAAGATGCTGGCTATTTGTAAATTAGTTTGTGGTTGTTTATCAAATAATTGTGGCCTTTTAATAGTGGAGTCGTTTTAGTTGGAATTCTTGTGCTGATTCTAGTCGGCCTCTCTTAAACTTAATATTTCCTCCATTCTTTTGTGTTATCTGTATTCTTTCAGACATGTACATTTGTCTGTGAATTTGAATTACCTCTCTAGACTTGTGGTGAAATCAATATGCGTAAATTCCACAGAATTAATTGCCCTGCATTATATAGTTGGATCAATAGTTTTATGATGTTTGATCTGCAAGTCTTGAATTCATAGAATGTTGAATGATGGGTTGAGTGTAGTCTTAGTACCATATGTTATCTGCCAATGATTATGATAGTGTAGTTTTGTAGGTCATGTCTTGGATGTATATTAAGGAAGATATTGATTGAATTTAGTATAGAATGTTATCAAATTGGTGTATGTGGATAGTAGCAAGGCTTCTGCTGAGTTTTTTTTTTTGTTAACATTGGTATCTTTGTTTGTTATGTTGGTCCATCGGAGGTGTATTCTATCCCACAACAGGTCTTTGCGTCTCTTCCATTTGAAGAAGGGCTTGAAGGAAAAAGTTATATTCCATTGTGTCTCATCCCTTTGAAGGAAGGTGTGAAGGAAAAAGTTGAAGTGCAATGTGATAAGTGAGAATGTAAAAGATTTGAAATGATGTAATTTATTTGTTTCATTGAACTTTTGCTTATGATTGAAGCCCAAACATATGCTTGGGGTTGAGAATTAAAAGTTTCCATTATATTTTTCTTTTTTAAGATGGTTATATTAATAAAAGTTATAAGTTTTTAGAATTTAGTATTGCTTCTTGTTATTAACTCGATATTGCAATGAAATTGTCATCACTTTGGTCATACAACTCTTTATTGTATTTTAATTAGTGTAGCAATGAATATTTTTTGCAGAAACAACCCAAACAATCCTAAAATAAATACACAATGGTGCATAACATAGCCACGTACAATATCATTTTTTAAGGTCATATTCTACCCAAAATCAAAAGATTTGTATCACATTTTCGTTAACTCCAAACAAGTAGATGATAAATATATGCAAAAAACAGATGCATAGTTGGCCTATCCAATTTCAGCCAATATCTCCACTATAATTTTCACAATGATTGGTTACCACCCCAAATATTATTGGATCCTGCCAAATATACGAAGTTTGAGTTATATATGTAATATAATAATAGTACTACTACTACTACTAAAATAATAATAATAATAATACGAATAATAATAATGATAATATAATATAATAGTAGTAATAAAAATAAAAATAAAAATATTAATAATAATCATAATAATTCGAAACTTCAAATAATTGTTAATTAAAAATAAAATTTACCTGCAATAGATCTAAAATTTTCATCAGTTAAATCTTGTAAAACTGTGTTCCTTTGAGATGTGGTTGACCTGCATGTGTGATTTTTTTCAGGAAAAAAAAATAAAATTTTTAAGTATAACTTTTCTATCAATATATGTAAAAGATCAATTGAAAAAACTGAAGTACAACCTTTCAAAAAAGACTAAAAATGAACTAATAATAGCTAATATAAATTAAATTATAAATTTCTAACAGTGTGGGACAATTTCGCTTGTCATGCCCATTAGAGCCACAACTACGACATGTTCTTCCATTTGAAATTGCTTTTTCCTTTGATGATTTGAATCTTTTGGTGCATCCTTTAGCTCTAACTTGCTCTAATTTGTGAAGGGTCATGAATACTTGGACACTCTCATTTGTAATTTTTCCCTCGAAGAGGTTCGTTGCTCACCCTAACCAATATTCATCTTCTTTATTTCATAGTGCACATATTCTAATTGTTTCATGAGCAAGCTTGACCCATGTTGAGTGAGAGACGCATCATCAACTACAATAGAAGCCAAATCTAACAATTCTGAGTATCTTTGTCAAAAGTGGCTTGTTGTGAAGACCCTGAATTTCTCCACCATAACCATCTTGCACTCTCCCACCTTTTGCACTATTTGTCCACCTTGGTAGAATATATTTGGTTGGTAACTAAAAAAATTGCTTAACCTGAAAATAGGCCAAAATACGTCTACAAACAATACCTTTGAACTCAAATTGACGACAACTACATGATATTACATCTGAATCTTTATTGTAGTTAAGTTCTTGCTATCTTGATGTTGAGCTTGCATCAGTCCTGAAAATAGTGTAGATTGTCTGCACTTCATTCTCACATTTTCAATGAACAAAATATGCATGACTTTGAAATATTCCCTCTTGAAAAAAGCTGAAAATTTTCCTTGTGCATGGCTTTGCCATTTGTGCTTCCAATTATCAAAACAACTTTAATTTAGGTTGCACATTGACATCGATATGATCAACTTCCAATTCATTGTGTTGTTGACGTCTAAGGGCTCTGTTAAATTGTGTTATAAAATCCATCAATGAATTATTCACTGAAATGTACTTTTTGAAAAAGGAATGACAACTCTTTGCTCTTTGACCGCTCAAAACTCCGAATACTTGTTTGACATAAGCATGAACCCATTTACTATGCATGTCATAAATGTTGTGAATCCATTCATTATCTGTCAAAGTAGAACTAGTCATGACCTCCACCCAATGTTCTTTAAATTCTTTAATAAACTATTCATAATACATTCTTTAAATTGTGATACTCATCTCGATGTGTGACCACATTAATTTTTTTAGAGAATTTGTTTAAGATATGCCAAATGCAATAACAATGATGGATGGTAGGAAGCACTTGTGCAATAGCTTTTGTCATGGCGGCTTCTTGATCAGTAGAAATTACAAGAGGTGGAAATCATTCCATACTTGTTTGTGTTATATGTTGTATCAAACACTACAACATCACCAAAAAATTTATATGATCTTCTCCCCATCGCATCCACCCAAAAGCATCTCAAAAATTTGTTGTCTTGGTCAAGCTTAAATTCAAAGAAAAATGACGGATTTTTCTCTTTCTCCATTGAGAAGAACTCAATCAATGTTTCAGGCATCAATTCCTTTACATTCTTCCCTTAGACCCTCTTATAGTTCTTAATATCTCGTTCAGTACATCCAATAAATTCTGGGCTACCAGATTCAATTTCCATCAATCTCAATTGTGGACATGTTGGAAGATTTGCTTCGGAAAAATATTGGCTCAATGCTTTCTTTGCAGTAGATACATGACGATGTGAATTCCATAGATGTACTTTTCTTGGTATTGTAAGCCCATGATTGTGATTCTCTTACAGACAATCCACTTTGGTCCTTGTCATTTTACAATTGATAACTTAGCTTTGCAACCCACCCGAACTATTCACTCCTTTTTTTGATTCATTTGTATGTCCTTCTTTATAACAGACAATGATTTTCATATAACTTCGCCTGTGTCTTTTTTCTTCTTACTATTATTTTGTCTTACACTAAATCCAGCCTCCTTTGCATACACATTATAATAGGGGAATGCTTCTTCAATGGTAAGAAACTCCTGACCAAGTTTAGGTTTGCATTCTTCTGGAACATGTGGAATGTAAAGTTCACTTGGGGAGTATCTATATCAATCATAAAGAATTTTTATATCAACTTACAATTGATATATATGATACAAAAAAAAAAAAAAAAAAAATCTACAAAATGAATGTAACTCCAACTTTAAGCACCTATTCCCATTTCACAGGCTAAAATTACATGATTATTTTTAAATGAACACAAATATCGCATAAACTATAATCACAATTCATCAATTCCATTATTCTATTGTTGATTATCATTAGAATTTAAAAGCAAACCGCGTATACTTATGCATAACCCAAAGTTTTGTTTTTTTTTTTAAAGAAAGGGAAACTTTCAATAAATGCAAGCAAAATAGTTGCTCTTCAGGAACTTTCGTATTTCATTTCATTAAAAAGACACATATGAAATTTTCACTGTTCAGGGAACTGTGTAAAGCTCTTCATTAGATGGTTGAGGTGGTTTTTAGGCACTAATTAAAGATTCTTTTTTTTTTTTTTGTTATAAATCACCCTTTATTCAAATTATTGCAAAGGGTAACCGATTGTACAAAGATTCGAACCCATTGCTAATTTTGTTAAACTTCAGAAAAAAACAACATAAAAGAAAAATAAAATCAAAGTGCTCCCATTATGGGTTGGGTTTACCTTCAGAAAATGTCGAAATCCTAAGCTTTTCCGTCGAATGCCGGAGAGTGGTGGTGGAGGGTTGTAGGTGGCGACAATGGTGGTGCTTGCGAGCAGGAAGAAGAGCGCGAGACTTCGACCTTCACAACCGAGTGACGGAGGTGGCGTCGGAAGGAGGTGAAGTTGGAGAAAAAGAGTTTCTTCAATTTGGGCGTCAGGCTCTGTTGAGAACAACAACAATTCACAATCTTTTTTTATTTTTTTAATCTTAAAAAATTGAATAATTGAATACCAGGTGGTGCATTTTTATTGGGGGCAACTAGTCGCGTTTCAACAATCGCGTGCCTGAACAAATCTCATATATTGGTTGTCTAAATTCATTTTTGTAGAAAGAGAAATGTATTTATGTTCAAAGAAGGGGAAACGTTCCTTGCCCGGTCCGCCATTTCCGACAAGTGAAATAGTGTACTCCAATAAAAAGAGAGATTTCTGTGTGTGTGTGTGTGTGAGAGAGAGAGAGAGAGAACGAGGTTAGTGAGGTGTAGGCTAAACTTTGTCACTCGCAACCAACTGTTACCCTTTATTCCATGCCTCAGAAGTTGTATTTACTTGCCTTTCTTTTTCCTTCCTTTTCTTCTTCTTCCTCCTCTCTCTCTCTCTCTCGCTCACACAGAGAAAGACACGGACGCAGACACACGTGCACACATATAAAAAATGCACCTAATAGCTTTAAGTCTTTAGCTTTGGCTTTGCAATTTCTCTTTCTTTTCTTTTCTGGTTTTTTATTGTGTGTTGGGGGGGGGGGGGGGGGGGGGGGGGGGGGGGCATGAGAGGTATCTTTTAATTAATTTTTTTAGTTACTCCATTCGGAAAAAAAAAAAAAAGGAAAAAATATATTTCACAAGATTACAACTTAACCAACATGTATTGCAGTTACAACAAATATATTACTCTTTAAGTGCAAATGTATCACCTTTTATGTCACGAGTATTACTAGTTAATTCTAAATGTATCACCTTTTGTGTCGAGACGTATTACAAGTTAATTTTAAATATATTACTTTTTGTGTTGAAGAATATTATTACATGACCATAAGAATATTACTTTTTGTGTTAAAGAATATTATAGTTTAACCGTAAATGGATTATTTTTTTGTGTTGAAATATATTACTATTTAACGTTAATGTATGAGAGTTTAACTAAATTTTTTTAATGTTTACTTGAAAAATAGCACTTATAGATGTTAATTTTAGTCTTTAATAATACTACTTATTTACATAAAAGGTATTATTTGATTTCATGATGATATATACTTTAGCATTCAATTATATTGTTTGTTAACATAAATTGTATTATTGATTTACCTAAAAAATATTTTTACTTTTTTACTAAAAATAACATTACTTATTTAAATAAAATGTATGATTGATTTATCTAAAAAGCTTATAAAAAATGTGTTATTCATACCGAACAAATATTGAACGCAAACTCTTTTAATATAGCTCGTTTTACTAAAAAATATTACCTTTTTATTTAAAATATATTACTGATTTATCTTTAAAAAATTATTAGCTGCCAATAAAGAATCCAGAATGGCTAGGGCTATCACATACGCGATTTTATTTTCATATTTTTAATTGAGCTCATTTCTTGAGATCCAATCACAAATTTGAGTTTTGTTTTGAACAGATTGAAATGCACAAATCCTATAATTCCTAAAATTTATGCACATGAGGCTTATTATTCCTTTGAACAATCTCTCTTATTTGAATTAGAAAATTTATAAATTGATCATTACAATCTTTATATTATATATATATATATATATATAGTTAATTTTTGTTATATAGATTGTTGCTTTTTATGAACTACTCCCTCTATGCGGTCGAATCCTTCCTGCATATGGGCTTGTGACTCTGTTAGGCCTAGATCTGGACTTGTACACTAGAATTCTTAGACATGGGCTTGGACCAGAATCCATGAAATAATCATTAATGGGCTTCGGCCTTTTTCTGTTAATTTCTATTTATTAATTGGGCTCTTAATAACAAAACTCCAACATCTCATGTTGATGTTGTTGTTGTTGTTGTTATTATTATTATTATTATTAACAAATTAATTTATATTTATTCTCTATTTTAATTTATGTCATATATTATGTTCTAATTCATCAATACATTATTCCATACATGTGTTAATAATGATGTTAATGTGTATTAATAAACTTGAAATAAAATAAAATTGAAGAAACAAACAACCATTGAATGAAGCCCTCAACACCGAATAAGTTGAAATATTTTATACATATTTATGTGGCGCATATGTGATTTTCTAATCCCAGCATCATATACAAATAGTGTAATTTATTACATCAATACATTTTGATTGTGTACATATTAACAATATCATATTACACATGCAATATGTACCGATAAAATAAGATATGTGCCAGATGGGATGAGCATAAAGAAGAGAAAATTCCAAGTGTATACAATGTTGAAAGTAGATTTACCCATTAGGACAGGTAGCATGGGCTGTCTTGCTTTTCAAATCCTTCCCCCCCCCCCCCCCCCCCCCCCCCCCCCCCCCCCCACCCCTTTTATCTTTTTTGGTTTCAATTTGTTAACCTTTTATAAGAAGGAGACCTTTTTAGTCTCCATGTGCCTCCATCAACTTCATCTCCAGTGGCATGGACGTCATTTCACATGAAAGACAAAACACGCAAAATAAACACAAGAAATTCCCTCACACCACAAAGATTATCCCATCTACTTGGACAGATTCTCATGCACAAGCAATGCCATTTTCTCTCTCTCTCAAGATTTGTATCCTCATTTGTCAATGTATTGTCATTTCATGACTTAAGCACCATTATGATTGAGCTTTTTATATCATTCATAGAAATTATCAATGTTAATACAAGATTGAAGGTTGTAGAAATCGAAAATAGGTAGTTAGACATTTTAGGATCGTCTAATGTCTAAACCGTCTAATTGTTCATTTTCATGTTAGTGCTTGTATCTTATCTATAATATTTTCAAAATCATCGACATTATTTTGTATGTAAGAACACTAGATCACCTAGCATTATCATTTTTGCAAAACCAAATTTGTAGACGCCTAAATCATTTTCTACAAGGCTAATAAGATTATACCTCATATTTTATATTACAGGCAAATGCAAAGTGTATACTCATGTACGCTTGTCCATATCTCCATTCTTACATATTTTCTAATAAATTCCATTTTAATGTAACATGTTTTGTAGAGAATGCAATTCGTTGGTAAAGACTGCAAAGAGATATCTATCGAGATATACTGCTTGAGGTGACAAGTACTCTTCAAATTTCTAAGACTACATACGTAGATAGCATAATTGTAATCATACATCCAACATACACTATACCTTTTTTGATATATTTTACGAACACATAGATAGTATGAGATCTAAAATAAAAACAATAAAAAATGGAGATGATAAAAGAAACAAAAAGTAAGGGCCAAAAAAGGAAGATGGGAGTGGTAACATGGTCACACACACAAACACTAGGAAAAGGAATAAAGATAGGGAAAGAAAAGAAGTCCTCATTGAAATGACATATGCTTTGGTAAGAAGGATCTAAAGTGAATGGAGTGGGCATTCATTTTATCTCTTCTACATGTAAAATCAATTCCCCAACAAACCCTAATCATCAATCTATGAGGGAGATGGGGTCCAATCATTTTGGAATCTGTCAGGGCTTGTTCCTTCTTCTTCTCTCTCATCACTTGCATTTTTACTCTTGTAGTTACATTAGCTTTTGGTGAGAGAAAATGTTAAATATGGTAATATATTGATTTTATTGGATTGTCAATAACATTATTTTGGACCGGAGAAAGTAATACTCCCCCATCCCAAAATACTTGTCGTTTCAGAAAATTACCCACATGAAATTAAGTCTTATGAACAAGCTCATATGTCCTTATCTAAATCTAATCATTAGATACATATATTTTTTAATTGTACCTCTATCTATCTTCATACGAACTTGCACTTGTACTACTCATTCATTAGACGTTTAACTCTGAGAATTTAAGAGAAATTATCTCCTCACCCATTTTGAAAGGGAGGAAGGTATAAACTTAAAAATGAAGAGAAAATAATGAAAGGTAGATGAAGAAACAGAGCATGTGAGGGTGGGGTGACACCCTTTTAAATCCAAAAAGAGAAGTTCCCCAGAGAGAGTCCAAAAGTCAAAAGCATCAAATCTAAAAGATTAAAAAAGCTCCTTTCCAAAAGAACCTAACCCTGTCTCCTTTTTTTTTTTTTTTTTGAAAGACAGCTATAAGGTTGGACACCTATGAATTCCCATTTTTACCCTCCCACTATAATATAATGCCAAAATAATCAATATATACAATTACATACAGTTTTTATTTGGAACCTCTATACAATTACATCAAACAAAAGCCATTAAAAAAACTCAGTAAAACCCTTAAATTAAAAAAAAAAATAAAAAAAAATATTTTATATGTTTTTAATATAAGAGATTTCACCAAGTACATATCTAGTTATTCTCCTTTGGAAGATATCTAGGCATAAGCTCCCACCACTTTTTTCTTGAATTAACTATTAAAAATTTGGCACTTACTTTACAAAAATAAATATACACAATAATTAGTGAAAAGTAGTGTAGCACATGTATAATCAAAAGTATGTTACCCTGCTAATGATTCCATCTTAAAGACACTGTTTAACTTTATCTTGTCTACAATCCCATCAAACAAACGCTAATAACATCCAAAAACAAAAACAAAAACGAATCTCACTCATTTCTCTAAATTAAACAAGTTAAGTTTCTCGTATCATAATTTATTTTATTAAACACACTTTCTTATTCACAATATTAAATTCACTCCATAACTTAATCAATATTATTTATCAATAAATCAATATATTTTAAAATTATATTTTGTTTGATCCAATATTATTATTTTAAAAAGTTTTACACTATATATTAAATCATAATTTCTTCCTTACCAATCCAAATTTAAAATTTCAAGATCTCCTCAAACTTAATCTTTCCAATACGTTTTGAAGCACGTCGATTACACCTCGTTTTAAAGTTGTCTGAAATAATCGGTCACACAAGCAAAATAAATTCAAACAAAATACTGGGGATGTGATCGAGGTGAATGGTGACTAACTTCAGTTCGTCACACAAATACATTAAATAAACACAATTTGACTTTAAGATCGAGTTCGGCTCGTTTTTGCAATCAATTACTTCTTTTTATTTATAATATGAATAAGTAATAATTAAAAATATGTCAAAAATTAAATTTAATAAAAAAATTATAGATGGTGCATATAATTTTTTTATTACTATATAATAATTGAGTATGTTCGCAAGCTAACAAATCAAATACAAACAAAATTGAGTTCGATTTATTTACAACAACAAACAATTTCAAACAAATATTTTTTTCAACCAAAGTGTGAATGCATGGCGAATGGCTTGGTTTGATTACCTCCCCACTACATATATTTGTCGGTTAAAAAAAAACTAAATATTAAATATATGATTTGCAATAAATGATAATAAAAAAGATAAATACACACACCTCAATATTCAACCTACGTGCACAAATTAAAAGTATTTGGAAGTTTCTGTCTTAATTATATTTTGTATTGTTCTTTTATATTATATATTCGTGTTCATGACAATGCCACATATTATATACATACATACATATTTAATAGGATACAAAAATATAAAATTAAATAAGATAATAGATAAATACAAAAAGTGAAAAAAATGGGTGGGAGCCAAAAAGTGCTAAAGAGTGAAAATTAGAGAGAGTGGAAATCTTTGGGGATCCCCTACACTTCAACCTGGGAAAGACAAACTCAATCCACACTCAGTTATTTTCTTTTCTTACCCACACACACACACACACACACACTCTCTCTCTCCCTCTCTCTCACACAGAGGTCTTTGTGTAGGTTAGAGAGAGAGAGAGAGAGAGAGGAGACTGAGTAGTTTTGTTCTGGGTTGGGCAATGGTTTCTGCATAAATGGAAAGATGCCATTCCACACTGATTCTGATGCTGAATCAATTTTTTTTTTTAATTAAATTTTCAAATAAATGGAGATTATTGTGTGTGTGTGTGTGTGTGTTGTTGAGAGGGACTGGTCGTGTATAAACGATGACAAGTGTGGCACTGAAAAACATGGTGTTTTTGGTTTACATTTATAAGGGTGCAGAACTGCACAGGGAAAAGGACTCTTATTTTCTGACCCGTTTTTCTCTTTTAAGATGATGTATATCGTACAGTTACTACAAACCCCCACCCCCACCCTACCCCTCCTCTACTATCTGTATGTATATATATACATATATGTATGTATATATGTATAGTTCATGTGTGTATGTGTGTTGTGTTCTTCAATTTCTGACCATCTCAGCCAACAAAGATCTGCAAATAGTTCCAACAGAAAATCTATGCATGCCAAAACTTGAGAGTAGATCACATGATATATAATTTTTTCTCAAATTTTAAATATTTAATGATGGATATTCAAATGAAGGAGTAATGCACACACACACACACACACACACACACACATATATAAATATATAATGTTTGTATATGGGGGCCTGGGGCCAAAGAAAGAAAAGAAGATTTCTGGGCTTTTTTATAGTATAAATGAAAAACTTAGAAATTGTATCATTACGAAAAGATTAAAGATTAAAATTATTGATAAATAATATCAGTCTAAATAACAACAAAATAGAAAGTGGCATAAATATTTTGATGTCTTCCGTTGGTGATAAATTAGCAATTCAATATATTAAAAACATACATAATGCATCTCTATCTTTATAGATAATTCAGTATTTCATTTACAGTATATATAAAAATTTGATCACTAAATTTTCATTTCAAATCCGTCACTATTTAAGTTTGAAGGTGGAATTCACATGATTAGAGACGAGTTTTCTTGTCTCTAATTTGATTTTTTTTTTGTAATGTTTAAAATTTAGTAAAATATTTATAAATGAACGAATAGCAGAATGGACGAATATAAACCCTTCGTAATGTTCCTCCACACTGATTTTATTTCTTTTTAATAAATGAGGGACTTCTATTTTTCTAAAATCAAATGACCTATACAAATATTTTAACAATAGATGAACAATTTAAAATATTCATTAATAATCAAGGGATCTTGCGACACGTTTTGCCAAAAAGAATGAAACATTTCTAGGAATATATGATGAGGAACAAATAAAAAAATTAAACATAAATATAGTATGAACAAAGATGTAAATTGCTTTTGATTAATTAGGAAATTATATTTTTCAACGGAGTATTTTGTTTGATTCTCATAAGGTGAAAATAAACCGTCAGGCGTAGGTTGTTTTTGTGAGAAATGAAGCCATTTTCTCTTTCGATCTTTCTTTTCAAGTTTTGACCTAACACAAGGATAGAAATTCCATTATCATAGCTCACTAGCTACATGCTTCCCCCTATTTTGCTGGAAACATTTCCTTATGGATATAAATATATAATACTTCATATATTCAAATTTCGCCCAACTAATTGTAACAAAAATTGATCTTTCTCGTAAAACAAACAATATTTTCGATGCAAACTTAATGTTTATTTTGTCAAACAAATAAATTTTAGAACTCGCTTAATACACAAAAAGAATCCGAATGCTAATAGGCTCATTTATTAATAGCTCGCGGAAAAGTTTGTTTAAGACTCTGTTAATACTAATGGTAATAATAAGAAAAATAATAACAACAATATTTATATTACATATAATCAAATATTATTATATTACAAGTTATTCTGTTAGATATTGTGCTAAGTGTTTGTTTTGTTTGTATGGAGAACTAGAAATGTCATTTAATTTGATGTTATGAACAATGTTAATTAGTCTCACAAACTTGTGGTCAAATATGTTCAGGAACAAATTCAATAATTCCAAACATATATACGCTCGCTTGACGAAAGCTCAAATAAAAATAAACGAACTGATTATGAACACTGCAGATTTACAACCCTATGTGAGATCAAAGATAGTGAAGCTAAATGAAATCAAAATTGCAAAATCTACGTTCATGCCCGGACTGCACGCTGGCTAGCTCACATTGCATTTGCCAACGACAATCTGAGGTTTTTTTTTTTTTTTTTTTTTTTTTAATTCTCAATTATATTTTTCATCTTGTAGTTGCACCAAATAATTTAATCAAATCATTTGTTTTATGTCGTGTTTTATCTTATGTTCAATTGCTAGTTTATGTAAGTGACAATAATAAAATCATTACATACATAACTTATATCGATATAAATAACAAAACTTAAGAGAAAAAAAGTCCAAATGGACGGGTTGTATCGTATTCACGACCAAAATTATATACATGCACTACTACTCACTGCCGTGAGTAAATAAATGATTAAAACTAAATATAAGTGAATAAGCTCGATCTCTTACTAATCCATGTGATGTGGTATACGAAATATAATAAAAATCAACTTTAGCCTTTTTTTTTTTTTATTCATAGAGAAAACTTTGAATATATATAAAGCCAAACACAATCTGAAAGAATAATCATATTTGCTGAAAGAAAATATTTGTTGCAGATGAATAGAAATTAATGCGAATCTTATGAGTACCAAGAAACCTCACATCTTTAGAAACTGACAGGTTAGAGAAAAAGGTATAGAAACCCTCAATTTCACATTATTGTTCCTCAAGAAAAAAAGCTTCAACCAAATTATGATACCTAACCATAACCCTGTGAAAAATAAATGAAACAAACTAAAATTTACATCAGTACTTGACCATAACAAACACCCCAGTACACATCTACGAAAACCAGATGAAATCAAGATGAAATACGATAATACACCAAAACAACTTTCGAAAACCTACAGCTTTTTTTTTCTTTTTTTTTTTTTTCGATTTTAATCACTTTTCTTGACCTCCCATTCTCTAAGTGCAGCTGATATGTAGCTCAATCCAATCGAATTCTCTCGGGGAGAAGGTGTTTCTGCAAATATTAATGGGGTTACACCACTAGGCTGCTGGAATTTATGCTTGCAGGAATGGCAGGTGATCTCGAGCATAGCGGAATTGACTTTCTTGGTTGCATGTTCTTTCAGCGACTGAGCTTTTTCCAGCTCCGCCTGAGCTTGTCGCCGGATTCTTTTCGCGTTGGCGAATTCCTGCTCCGCCAGCTCGATCTGCCGCCGCGCCTGCTGCCGTGCCTCCTCCGCGTATGCTTTCTCCGCCATCGCCATCCTCAGGTGCTCCTGTGCCTCCTCCTTCAGCCTTGCCGCCGGAGAGGCCACGGCGGCGCTTGGTTTCTCCCCGGTGGTGCTGCTCCCTCTCGGCGAGCACTTGCTGATTGCATTCTCGGTTTTCTCTCCGGTGACTTCGGATGAGCCGATGGAGAGCTGGAGCTGGGTTGAATGATCCTCGTCGAGTTTCGTGGAGGTGGCTGAGACGTCAGCGCCGCTGGTGCTAGCTTTGGTGAGGAGCTCGAGTTCAAGATTCGGTGGGCGGCACTGGCTCCTGGGTTTGGCAGCGGCGCTGCCACCTACATCCGCCGCATTGTTCAAGAAGACTGGCTGTTCCATCTGCTTCGGCATGGCGAGCGAGGCTGGCCCGGCGGCCCATGGTGGAACGCTGAGATTAGTGTCGCTAGAAGGGCTAGGACTCGACGCGGTGCGTGATAGGCACGCCGGCGGCGGATGTAGAGGGTGGGGTTCTGGGCGGAGCCGCCCCATGCTGCAAGCATCTTGGTGCTCAATGAAACTCTCCACCCTAACCCAAAAAAAAAAAAAAAAAAAAAAACAAGAATTATTCACACATTACACTTTCTTGATGTGTAAAAGCATAGATTCGAAGTTCAAAGACTGGAAAAATCACCAAATGGTTCAAGGTTGTAATGATTATAGATGTAGTAAAAAGGTTGAGCAAAGGACATTTATGAACAGCAAATGGGGTTGTGTCTATGATGAAGAACTAGAAACAAGAATAAAATGATATCAAATCATAACATATTGACCCTTCAAACAAATAAAACACAAGTAAAAATGATTGAAATTACACAAACACCTTTCAAACTGTACTTTTAATTATACTTATAAGATGTAAGAACTATTATGAATGTGGGCTTTGTATGTATATATACTTCTTACACGCACTAAAACGTACTTAAAGAAACAAGATTCCATGCATAGGTATACTTTGTTGTAGATATATGATTTGGGATTTTTTATTTTTATTTTTTAGAAAAGAGGGTTCAAATTCAAATGCTTTTAATTGTCAGAAAATAGTTTTATAATATCAGTCAAAACATAGTCTATTAAGATCCTGCCTGCAAATTTCTTGGACTGGTTGAGAAAATGATTTGACACACAGTCTTCTATGTCAAGAACACACACACACACACAGAGTCTTAAATCAAGGGCTGTACAGCTGCAATTGCTAAGACATTCTGCACTGAATACAATAAAAATCTGTGAAAAGACAAGATTCCCTGATTCCACCATATGCAAGAATGTGTATCATGTACTGTAGTTATATAATAATCTCCCTCACCCATTAATGCCTAAATTAATTAATTAAATAATTTGATGAAGATTTGGGGGGGAAGAGAGAGAGAGAGAGAGAGAGAGAGAGAGAGCAAACCTGGAGAAAACACGGCCGCAATCACAAGAATGGCCGCGGGTGCCGCAGGTTTTGAGATGTGCTTTGTAATCCGACTGAACTGCGTATCCTTTGGAGCATTTCTCGCAGACCCACTGCTTTTGATTGCTGTGTTTTCGCCGGAAATGTTTCTTGATTCCGACGAGGTCACCGAGGGCGTGGCAGGGATCGTGGTGGAGGCAGCTCGGCTCCGGGCAGACGAACACGCGCTTCCTCGCCACCGGAGTTTCACGCTTGAGCAGCTTCCACGGCACCTTGTGCCGCCGCCGGTGCATCTGCAGGTTCTGGTCGCGCTGGAACCCCTGGTTGCAGATCTCACACACGTATCGATCCGATTCCAGAAGGGTTTTCGGGGAGAGGGATACCACTTCCGCATCTGGATCTGAATTAATGAAATTGATTAATTAGGTTGTAAGAAACAATCGCTCTCACCGGAAATCAAGAAACGACATAAACACACACGCACACAGAGCTGTGTGTGTCATACCTGGAGTTCCGGCGGGCCGGCGTTTGCGTTTACTGCAGCTTCCATTTTCGGAATAGGAGAAGGGCTCAGGAGGAGGGGAAGGATCAATGTTGCTCAACATTAAGACAGACAGACGGAAAGTTATGCTGACAAGGTGTTCGATAATTGATCTAGGAGGGAAATTAAATATAAGGTGTAAGAAGCCAGTTTAAGATCTCACAAACTAATGAAGAAGAGCTTCTGGGACTACAGAATATACAGGTTAGAAGTACAGACAGCCATGGGAGAGGAGTAAAGAATAATATAATGAAAGAAAAAGCCTCTTTCTTTCGGTAATATAATCAGCTTTTCATTCACCTTTTAAGCTCACAACACTTTTCATCACCATAAATTGAAAAAAGCATACAACTTTCTCTCTCTCTCTCTCTCAACACTTATCTTCCTCAGGTATTGTTGTGAAGGTACCCTTAATAAACTTCTTGAAAAAGAGGAGATGAGAGAGAGAGAGAGAGGGGTGGGGGGGGGGGGGGTGGGGTAGGGGGGCCAGTGACAATATATGGTTGAAAGGAGGAGGAATTGCAAGAAAGAAAAAACATCCCCACAAAGGAACAAAAAACACAGTCATAATTGTGATTTTCATGGGCAGAGTTGAGTCGCAGAGTGAAAATTGCATGCATAAATACAACTGCATATATACGTACACCTTAGGAGCCTTATTTTTGTCTGTTTTCATACGCCCGCATTTCTGTGTCTAATCATCTTACTGTAGCCGACTCCACTCATTTGGCCTCTCTCTCTTCCCCCCCCCCCCCCCCCCCCCCCCTCCCTCTATGCAATATGATATGGAACATTATTTTTTTGATTTTATGTAATTTTGTAGTTTAATGTATTAATGTTAAATGAGGTAAAAAGACACAGGGAAAGATAAGGTTAGTAGTTTTTTAATGGAATGTTTGGAGGATATGGTCTTGGGATGATAATTTTTTTTTCAGAGTATCTTTATTATTGGTTATGTATTATGTAGATGAGAAAATCACAATTTAAACGTAAGAGGATGGATTTGAATTTGGATTACAAGTCACTCGCTCATCTTCCTCCCTTGATTGTTGAGGCAACTTATAGGCCTGGTTAAAAGTTCTGACTCAACTAATCTGAATAACATAATTAAGTTGAAATAAATCAACATTAAATAATTTGCTACTCCAACTAAAATATATGGGATAGGGTGTGCATATGCTAAGAAGATTATGTTGTAGAGTCAATTTGGCTATCTTAGTATACTCCCTCCTTCCCGCAAAGCTAGTTCAATTTTAATTTTTATATAAATTAAGAAAACTTTTTTAATTTACTTGAAAAAGCAAATTTAATCCATAAGATTTATTTACTACAAAAAATATTTAAATCGTCCCCATAGATAATCGAGGAATACTAAGCTTATACTTTGCTGTAATCTAGGCCAATTGATAATTGATTTGATGATAATTCGAGGAAAGTACAGCTATAAACGAGCAAATTGCAAAATTAGTTCCATAACTATAAGACATTTGTACTTTTAGTCATTTTTAAATTTAAATTTGCAATTATGTCTCATAACAATTTTAATTTTGCGAATTTAGTCCTAATTTGATGAAAATTAGGATTTTTTTTTTCAGAATTTGATATGTGTGTTTCACGTGTTTTTTATCGGCAAAATTTTTATGTTTATATATTTTCACACAACCTGCAAAGAAAAAAAAAAAGCACACAATTAAAAAAATGTCACATAACAAAAATAATTTTAAAGAATTTTAAACAAAATAGTTATTTTCTTAAATGAGCAACCCATAAGTAATCAAATGAAAATGAGTTAGAGTTTTTGATTACTTTCGGGCAGTTCTTCTAAAGAAGACAACTATTTTCTTTTAAATTATTTTAAATTCCATTTGTTTGTGATTCTTTTTTTGTAGGTTGTGTGGTAATTTAAATGTTACATCAGATGGAAAAAACACGTAATTGGAAAAAAAGCACGTAAGAAGCATTTAACAAATTCCAGAAAATTCCCAATCTCCACCCAAATTAGGACTAAATTCGCGAAATTAAAATTGTTATGGAACATAATTGTAAATTTAAATCTGAACGGAACTAAAATTACAAATGTCCTACAGTTATGAGAGTAATATTGTAATTTGCGCAGCTAAAAATTAACCTAAAACATGTAAAATACCAAGAGATGTAAGATTAAACTAATTTCCGAGGGATTGTTTTCACCTAGAGTTAGGATTATTAGAGATTATTATGAGTTATCAATACTTTGAAGGGGCCATTCTCTGCTAATTTCAACCTTCGTTTTGTTGCTAGTGTACTGGGTCATTAATATTGAATTTGGGTGGTAAATAATTACTGAGTAATAATTTTTTATTTTTTAAATAATTTTTAAAATTTTAGTACACTAATTTATTATTGAAACACGACTCATATTTTGAGATAATATATATATATATATATATATATATATATATATATATATATATATATATATTATGTAAAGCGATATTATTTAACATGTCATTACCAATAAAATAGGAACATATTTTGGATATTCTGAAATATTTATACTTAAAATTGATCTAATCAAAATTATATTATAAATCAAAATGATATTTTGTTATATTTTTTTTAATATATTACAAATTGTAGAAATATATTTTAAGATAAGACTAGTCAAAATAATAAATAAAAAAACTGATAATTACTATTAAAATTATATAAAAATCATAAATTTATTCTTTAAAAATCCATAAAGTATATACAAATTAAAAAAAATTAAAGTGAAAATAATTAAATCCTCAAACAATAGTTGAAAAAGAGAAATTAAAAAGAAATCCTTAAACTAAATAATTATTTTAAGAAAGTAAAACTACTTCAAGAGAATCCATAAATCACATAAAAATCTGCAAATTATTTTTAAAAAGTGAGAATTGTTATAAAAAATCGTAAAACAATTATTTAATAAAGTGAAATTTATTTCCAAAAATTTATAAATAATCTGAAAATTAACTTAAGAAGTTAAAATTATTTAAATAAATATAAAAATTATTTAATTGTATTATATGAACTAACTTTGCGATTCTTAACATATTGTAAACTTGGGCTAAGAGCCTGAAATTAAGATTACTTTAAATAAATTTTTTAAATTATCTGCATAAGAGAAAAAGTAAATCGACTTGCTTTCAAATAAAAAGTAAATTTAGTTGTATGATTAGTTTAAAGTAGTTTTTTGATTCATTATAACATGTTTAAGATTTTCAAATAATTTTCTTTTTTATTTTTAAAAATTAATTTCACATTTACCAATCGATATTCAAGTTTATTTATTTTTAAATAGAATTTTGAAATGTTTTCATATTTTTTCACATTTTAAAAATAATTCTCTTTATTTTCATATAATTATTAGGATTTCTTAAATAAATTTTCAGGTTTTTAAAAAATAATATTCATATTTCATAAAATAATTTTTGGATTTATATTTGTTTTATTAATTACCTTATCCTACCTTATACTAACTTATAGCAACGAGTAGGAATATGTATATGCAAATTAATATATAATTCTCGTGCTAATTATTTACCTAACAAAAGAGGGGGGGGGGGGGGTTGACTAGTATCAAAATAAATATATTTACTAATGTATAAAAATCATAAGAGAACAAAATATAAAATTCATCGAGTATACAATTCCAGTTCTCAGTTCAGTTTTCAAAACTAAGTATCAATTTCAAGATTCGACTTCTCAATTCACTATCCCTTTTACTTTGAGTCCTAACAAAATTAATCTTGTTCTTTTAATCTCACTCTCGAAAGTTCACTTCTGGACTAGTAACAAGCTTTTTTAATCAAATCGTCGATCTCTTAAGTTTAGTTAATTAAAACAACATCTATGACTAATCTTGTTAATTTAATCAAACAAACTTGAATAAACACTACAACAAAAAAATAAAATACATATTATACATATATTTAATTTGATCAGAAAAATTCGTACATATTTTTCTACATATCATATAACAAAATATATAATCAAACATATAAAATTAAATCTCATATTTGACCTCCTTTCAATCCATAAAGAAGCATGATAGCCAACTTGTTATCCAAAAAGATAATACAATTACAAGTATCCATACATACTTAGCCAAGAGAGAAAAGTTTTGTGGGATCAACCAAATGCTATAAGACATTATTAAATTATTGTTATGAATTTTTAGATATGCATTTATTACTCAACATAACACTTTTTCCTAATTTCCCTAATTATTTAAATATTAATTAATTTAACAATTAATATCTTTATACTAGTTTCTAAGTACTCCTTATTAAAGCATACCAAAAATTAAATAAATAATTTCACCCATCACCAAAAAAAACTTTTGAATGAGAGTTATTTATATATTTATTATTATTATTATTATTAAAGTAATAGTAGATAAATATTTTAATAAAAAGAAATAATAATGCTGAGGACAAACACATCAATGTAACATTGGGAGGGGCAGGCAACAAAAACATTGTCTCATGCAAATGACATTTTTTTTATGTGGGCCATAATTTCCAATGGAATTTCGTCCCATTAAATTATTAATTCATGGAATATAATTGCAAAGATATTGCCATTTTTTATTCTTTATTTTTTATAGTTAAAAGTTGTGTTATCTCTTAGAAAGATGCAATTATTGAATATTGACAACCAGACTGGAATTTCATTTTGGATTTGCCATAGTTGGAAATTTTAGTCGGTTGCCATAATGATTATATTTTACACTCAATATAGTTATTTTTTTGTTTCAAAAAAATTGTATATTTTAAAACTATTTTATGTTTCAAAAAATATTATTTTAAAAGTAAACGATTCGTTTTATTAATCGGCATAAAAGTTAAAAATATTCCTTCACAAGTATATTATATATAATTTAATAAGCATAAAAGTTAAAAATATTCCTTCACAAGTATATTATATATAATTGAATAAGTTAAATCAATTAATAAAAAGTCATAAAAATATAAATTTATTATTTATAAAATATTATATCTTCATCTAATTATATATATATAATAAGATAATCTCAACGAAAAATAGAAAGCATAGATTTTTTTGCCACAAATCTTTGCTATTTTTGAAAAATTAATAATTCATTTCCAATCAAGTTATTTCTTTTTTTATTTTATTCACCCAAAATTTTACAAAAATTATAACTCTTTCATCTCAATTCTATAATTTATGAAAATTAATTTTCTTCTCACAATCTTCAATTTGATAGATGTTTGCTATTTTATTTCACTAATATACGACTCATAGGTGCACGAGAAATTTATAATAAAAATATGTTGAGAACATGTATCATACTCACATGGACTGAATCTAGTAAAATCAATTAAGTATTCGTTTATAATATTATCCTTTATCTAAATAATTGAAAAGTTGTGATTGGATTATAAACTAAAATTAAAAAAAAGAAAAAAACTAAAGAAACGAAAGAGATCAAATAAAATTCAAACAACTAAAGAAATTCAGAGATTAAATGAATTTTTGGGACATGCATTCATATGGTTCATTTGAGTTCATTTAATGTAACAAACCATCTTTAATTCCTATAATCGTAAGAGAACAACTAATATAATTGGATATCGCTCCCAAGTTAGATTCAAAAGTAGGTTAGACTCCATTGACCATCTCTCGATATCACAATGTTATCTACTTCCAATTGTGCCTAGAATCTATTCTCATCACAATACTTACGAATCTCTCGATCTAGCAAGTTTATGTTATGCATTCTTAATCCGTTAATCAATTACCCCCTCCCAGGTAATAATTGATTAACTGCACATATGCAATTATTCACCATATAATTTCATACGACATTCAAATTAAGAAAGCATAGAATATAGGAAATAAAATGATATCATTAAAGAAAAATAAATGAATCCATAATAATGCAAACCCTAGAGTCACTAGATGTTTAGTCACTTATATTAAATACATAATCCACGGAAAACATATTGATAATTATAGCTAACATATATGAACAAAAGAAAAGAAGACTACTGATTGTTTCTCTCCATCTCCCTCTTTAATGACTTGATTGATTGATTCTCCGTTGTATATTTGTTCTAGGTCTAAAATCTCACGATCTTTGTTATTCTCACTCTCCTCATTTTATAGGCAATAATTAGGATTTTCATAGTCGTCAATTCTTTGTTATGAAATGACAGGATAAAACACGAATCATGACAAATTGCGACGGCTTGGAACGAATTGCGAGACAAAGCACAGTCCGTGCTATTAGACCAAGCACGGTATGTGTCTCAAGGCTCCAAAATCGAGGCATTCTATACTGGAGCACGAGTCGTGCATGGCCATTCATGAGTCGTGCCTCCAGGATTCGTCCTCAGTTTGCGTGCACGGTTCGTGTGACTCGTGGCGTGGTCTGTGCAACCTTAATTTTATGTTTTCTGTACAAACTTTAAGAAACACGTGATGTAACAAAATATAACGAAATTATCATAAACTCATCACTTAGGTACATGCAATTGTCTAAAAATTATGCATAATAATCTCAACTTGCACGTAAATCCTATGTTTATCAATGTCTATATTACATATATAAATGAATATTTATTTTTAAATAAAAATACTCTTTCATAAGTAAAATATGATGTATTATAGTTTTTAAAATATTTTCATACAAAATGAAATTGTGGGATATTTTTATTTAAAACAAAATATTTTTAAAAAACTCTTATAGTACTATATAATTTAAAAAGTTCATGTATTACTATTTTTGTAAGATTATGAACTTATTACATAGGGTCACAATTCCTCTCATGATATGTAGAATCACATGAAATTAAAGGATAAACATTATTCAATAATTATATTACTATAATAATAAGTTTCTATTATATTATCACAAATATGAATAACCGTTCAACACATGAGGGACATGAGAGAAACATTAGTACTTTTAAAGTTTGGGTACCATGTTGAACTTTCATTCCACTTTTAAATTTAACCATTCTTGAAAAATTATTGAATGGAAAGAATATGATTTTGAAAGGCTCTAAGATTTATTGCGCAAGTGGTTATATACCAACAAACATTTATGTGTATCGGGCGCACATACAACCTAACATAATATAATTACTTGCTTAACTAAAAAATATTATTTGTTTGCTTAAAAGTATTCATACTAAAACACATTTTTTGTTACCTTCAAAATATATCAGTTGTTATTCTAACAAATATTAATATTAAATTTTTAACAATGTTACATATTAATTTATAATTTATTATTAAATTATAAAAAAAAGTGTTTCCCCTTTTGCTTACACAATGTACACGCAATGGACAAGAAACCCACTATACATAAGCATGAATCAATAATTAATTAAAAATTATGGTTTATAATTTTAAATTGGGAAGAAACTAGAAGTGTCCATTTAACTATTATAAGTGTGGAGGCCAAGGCAAAATCTATATTTGGGCCTGAGGAAAAATTTTGAAATCAACCACTAAAGTTATTTGTCTATTGTCCCCACTTTATTTATTAATTTGGAGAATTTATAATATTCTAAATATTTATATTATTATATCTATACTTAATATAAAAAGAAAATAGTCTATTATTGTGTCATGACTACATTAATTTCTAATAATAAGTTTTAAAATTTTCTCATTTTTTGACACATGCCCCCATTATTGGTTGACATGTGTATTTTTCTATCTCTGTTATTTTTTATACTAGTATGTTCTCCTGTACGATGCACATACATATTATTTATAGTATATTATTATTAAATTTCAAAATACATAAAATTAATATTTTACATATATATATCTATATAATTGTGTTCAATAATTTATGTACGTACCATGATTATTATAAGAATATAAATATTATATATAAAATCATATATGAACATCAATGAATTTTATTTATAAAATTCATTAAATCATTAAATCACCAAATATATATTATTTTCTTTTGAAATCAAGAAAATTAAATAAGATTTGGTATATCAATATGAACTTCTTGCTTGACCACGAATAGTATCACCCTCCAAAAATAATGAAATTAAATATGTTAAATATTGCATGTTTCATATTACCCATTTTATCATGTTTATCATAAAATTTATTTTTTGACAATACTTGTTCATTCTTAAAATCACACCAGATGAAGTCAAAAGGTATGTTTGGACAAGGTTGAAAGAGGTTTTGGTACAACCGGTTGTGGTACAACCGGTTGTGCCACAACCAAATGCATAGTAAAAAGTGATGTTTGTTTTGAGTTGTGATAGGGTAGTTTGTTACTGTAGATGTCAAATTAATAGATTTTAGTGGGGTTTTTAATATTATTATATTAAGAGAAATAAAGTGTGTAATGATTGGATGATATATATGTGTATATTATTTTAGTTTATATATATACATATAGATATATATTAAATATCAAATTAATTTATAATAAATTTATTATGTTGGAAGATAAAAATTCTAAATAAAGTAAAAAAAATTATACTTTGAAAAAAATGATAGGCTTAATTTTTTGAATTGAAAAAAGTAATCATAATTTATGAAAAGCTAAAAAAAATTACTAATTTAAAAAATAAAAAAATTGTTCAAATCTTTGAAATGGTAAAAAATTGAAAAAAATTTAATTTATATAAAATATTAAAATAAAAATAACTAATTTCTCTAGAACATATATTTCTTAAATTTATATATTTAAATTTTTATTATTTTTATCTGTTGAAAAAATTATCATAATTTACCAAAAGGTACAAATATACTATTTTTAAAAATTAAAAAAATATTATAATTTTAGAAAATGTGAAAAATCAAAAAAATAAATATAATTTCTAAAAAATAATAAATTAAAAAATAACCAATTTCTCTAAATATATATTTCTTAAAAGTTATATATTTAAATTTGTATTATTTTTCTCAATTTCTCTTTATAATAAAATAAGTCATATAAAATTAATCTTATTTTTATTTGTAATGAAACATTTTAAATTTATATTTAAAAATTAATATTTTATTTTTATAGATGAAAAATAGATGTCAAAATAAAGATCGTGAAAAAATAATTAATTTGATATTTAAAATTAATATTTTATATTTCTATGTGAAAAATGAATGTTAAAATGAAGATTGTGAAAAACTAAATAATTTGATATAGTTTTATGAAATTTGAAGTTAATATGAAAAAATTATAAGTGTTTAAAACTTCGGATGAAAATTTCGAAAAGGAAAAAAAATTAAAAAAATCTTTAATTAGTAGTAATTTTCAAAAAGAGGAGAGAGAGAGAGAAAGAATCTTTAAAAACGGAGATAGAAGAAAGAGAGAGGAATATTCTAGGGAGAGAAATGGTCAGAAAAGGGAAAGGACACGTGGGGTTAGTGGGCCAGAGTAGGGTTGTGGATTGGGCCGACCCTAATCCACAACTCTGCCCAAATACCAATTCTGGGTTGTCTCAACCATATTAGGTTGGGCACGACCCATAACAAACACCAAGAGTTCAATTCCTTCTCTTCATATGAATATCTTTCACAAAGTTGAAAATAGTTTTTTCGGATAAACATCTTTCACAAAGTTGAAAATGGTTTTTTCGGATAAACATTTTTCACAAAGTTAAAATTAATCAACATTCCATATCAATAAAGCAAGCTAAAAAATCATATGAATAGTGAGAGTGCACAATGTAGACGACACAAAATGATACACTATTTATAATAAAAATTCAGTTTAATAAATAGTTGGTATTATTGAAAAATTTAGAAAGCAGTTCAATAGATCGGTACATATCGGCATTCTAAGGTGCAGATTATTTAAATATGAGATATATTACATATACGAACATTTAGTTTAATAGATAGATATTGTGAAAGATTTAGGAATCAATTCAACAAATCAGTACATATCAGTACTCTGTCGTGCAGATTATTTAGATATGAGATATGTTACATATATGAATAGATTATTGGGAAAATTGATAAATAAATATGAACGTTCCAAATCTTGTAAAATTACTAAATCAAATATAACAAAATTTCTTGAAAATTATGAAAATATAAATATATTAAAATGAAAGCTTATTGGTTAGAAATATAACAATATTTTCTAAAAATTCATCTTTACATTTGTGGAAAGAAAAAATATATGTTACATATATGAGTAGATTATTGTGGGAATTGATAAGTTAAACTCAAAATTCCAAATTTTGTAATATTTCTAAATCAAATATAACAAAATTTCTTGAAATTCCTAAAAATAGAAATATATTATAAATATATTAAAATGAATGCTTATTGGTTAAGAATATAACAACATTTTCTAAAATTCGTCTTTTCATTTGTGGAAAGAAAAATAGGCAAGAAAATATATTACAAAAATTTAAAAATTAAAATAACCTTTTCGTTTCAAGTTCTTTTTTTGCGTTTCTTTATGCATATAATATAATTTTTTTATGAATTTAATTATTTAGTTTTCTTTTGATATATGTAGTGAATTTGAATTTGAATAAATAACGTATTAGTTTCTTATATGCATTTGATCTAACTGTATAAATATTTAAAAAACTAAAATATTGTATGAGTTAATTTATAAAATATTATAATTTTTTGCCACCTTAATTGGTTTTAGTGAATTGAATATTTTTTATTGAGTCAAAAATATTTTAAAATTGTCTTCGAAAAGCCATACAATTTATTATTTAATAAAGATAACTTTTAAGGAAATAACAATGTAAAATAGCATAATAAAAATAATCAAATCGCATAATATTTATGTAAATATAATTAACCTAAATAATTCTTATATAATTTTTTAATAATAATAATATAATTTTATTATATGTTATTAATATAATAAAATATATTATGTCCCATGCAATGCATGGGCAACCATCTAGTCCTTACTTAGAAATTTGCAATATTTCATCACCACAAAATATAGTAAAAAAATTATATTTAAAAAAAATAGTTTTCTGTGAATATAAAGTAGTTTTTTTAAACTAAAATCTTAAAATTTAAATAACATTTCTGTTACAAATCTATTTTGACATGTGATATATCAAATTAATCGTCTTTTAATGATCTTTAATTTGATATCAATACTGTATATATTAAAATAAAATATTATATTAAAAAATTAAATAATATTTTAAGAGTTAAATTATTTAATTTTATTTGAAATATGTGTTAAATTGAATAAAAATGATTAAATATCTTTTTGTATTTTTATAGAATAATAGTAATAAACATTTTCATAAATTAAAAATATTATATTATTTAAGTATACATTTAGTTGTTTCATTTTCATTTTTTTTTACTAATTCTAAATATTTGTATTGATATTGAGAAATTGTAGTAGGTTGAATTGAATTTAAATTCTAAAATTCACTTCATAATATAATTTTTTTTTTGAGAGAAATTTTTTGAGAGAATGAATGTACAATATAGATATGAACCATACTTCAAATTGATTTGAGTAAAAAATTAAGATTTATAATTTTTTTATTAATTGCATATTGCGAATGTATTTGATATTTGATTTTATAAGCAGGAAAAATGTAATTATAAAGAAAAATAAATACACACAAAATATATTTTAAAATGCGGTATTTTAATTTCTTTTTGTATCATGTAAAAAAGTTATATACAAATATGTAAAAGTCACATGCAATATTTATTTTTTCATTGTATTTTATAGTTAATAAATATTTTATTTTTATCGTGATCTCTTGCTTTGTTATATTATTATATATTTTAATTTTTTTCATATCACATATATATTTAATATTCTTATATAATAATGATATAATTTTATAATATATTATTTATATAATAAAATATATTTTATTCCGTGCATTGCACGGACGAACATCTAGTAAAATAAAAGACAAACATGGTAAGGATGACTATTTAAATACAATTCATTCAACATATTTATTAGTAAACTAATGATATAGTTTTAAGTTAAAAATAATTACTTAAATACATTTAATTTTTACAAGGCCACCCAATTTCTCAACAAATCCAATATTTAAATCGAAGACCTCTACAGATGCCAGGATTCAATCCTTGACATTCTCAGTAGGAATAAGAAAAGTTACCGCATAACTTCACTAGATCTTTGTGACCATTATAATTTTGGATCCCTTAAATAATATTAAACTTTTGAACCCAAGGTGATGGACCCTTCTGACTAAAAAAAGGTCGGACCCAGATTGAGGGCTTGCTAAGTTGGCAAGTACTCAATTTTGAGTTCTCATGTTTGAGTGCTACTTGCGTATAAATAAATTTGAGTGTATATAAAAATATCATTAAAAAAGAAAATATTTATTTAGATAGACGTGGATAAAGATATCAGTACTTTGTTATGAAAAAAAAAAGATGATAATATACTACAATGTTAAATTGTTTGGAAAATAAATAAATTAAGAATAAAATATCAATATTAATGTAAAAATAATGTTGATATTGGGTTGGGGGCCCAACATTATCAATAATTTACTAATAAAGAAGGAAGAATGAGATAAACAAACAAGTTTACACTTTAAAAAAGTATGTTTGGTTCGACTTAACACAAATAATCATATTTATTTAGTCAAACTTGAGGTCTCAGCATTGGCCTTCTAGATTTAATATATATATATATATATATATATATATATATATATATATATATATATATATATATATATATATATATATATATAATACAATTTTAAATTAATTAATATTTAAAAATATTTTATTACTTTATTGATAAAGATATGTAAGAAAATATAATTTTGTATAATTTTATATATTGCCTCCGCTTTTCTATAATAAATTAATAAATTGTATAAAAAATTAGATTATTTAATTACTTTTATATAAAAATATTAGTTAATATTTATTTGCATTAAAAACAATTTAATATACTATAAATATTAAAATCTAGCCCATAATCAACAAAAAATTATTGTATTTTGTGAATCTAATATCTCATATTAACATATGTGATATGAATGTGAAATTAAAGATTCTAAAAAGAGAATGAATTTAATATAATATACATGAAAAATAATGTTTGCATTTTAATAAATTCAAAAATATATTCGTAAAAGAAAATTCAACTAATAAAAAATGAACACGTTATTTTTCAAAAACATTTTTTGTTTATACATAATTTTTCAAAAGTATTTTTTATTATAAATAAAAAATGAGTAGAAAAAATTATATATAGACTATTTTATTATTATATTAGTAATTAAAAAAAATAAATTTCTATAGTTTTTTATGAACTATACTTATAATGCATAGTATATACGTTAAAAAAATTATATTATTTTTTGCAACGTATTTTATTGATGTAATATGTTCTGATTGATGCTATACAAAATGCAACATTGAATCAAATATATATATATATATATATATATATATATATATATATATATATATATGTATATATTCTTTGTTTTGTATGTTATAAATCTATCGCGGAAAGGTGAGAATATAAAATTCTAATTATAATAATTACACCCAAATGGCTGCTCCTTTTAATTTTATAACAATGAAGAAGTCTTTTAACATTAATTATTGTAATTAACAAATCGATTATTGGTATCCAAATTAATATAAAATTTTGTGACTAGCAGATCTATACTTTCTGCGTGCATGAACAGGAGTGTGTACATGATCCTAATCATTGTGCAGTACGACCTCTATACTAATCTCATCAAACAATATAATTGTACTTATGTCTTTTAATTTATTACTTAATCCTTTTATCCAATTTTAGAAACTTTATTTTATTTTATTTTCTTTTATTATTATTAATTAAATTGAACTTAAAATTCTGACTTAACCTTTTAATATATTCATTAATAATGTATTAAAATTATGTCCAAAAATCTAAAAACATTAAATTTTCTACTATAAAAGTCTGAAAGATCAAAATATATATAGCCACGATGAATAGATAATCATTCGAACATTGAAAAATCATTCGGATATTCTTTTTTAATCTGTTATACATATTATGTTTTTATTACAAGCCCAATGATCACAGTATTTCCATAATTCACATATTTTAAAAACAAATTTATAATTTATAAAATATTTCAAAAACTAATAGTATGAAATATCAATAGAGAATCAAGGGATGACAATTGACAATCTGTGTTACATGCATGTTGTACCTGATATTAATTTATATTATTATTTAGGTAAATTTTATTTTTAAGTTTCTTAATAATTACATTTTATTTCATCAAGTTGTTCGATATTTTTTTTATGAATCAAGTTCTTTTATTATTTATTTATTATTTTTAAGTCCAATTTAATTTAATAAAATTAAAAGTCATAAATTATTATAAAAAATTCAAAAATTTTAAAAATTATAAATTAAATAAAATTAAATTTAACAAACATAAATTAAAAAAAAAAATTTAAGTGAAGATAGAATATAAGGAATGATATAATATGTGGACGAGGCTGAGACAAAAGAATTAGAATCAAAAGAAAATGATGCTCTTCCGACACCTAAAATGTGGCCTCCTGTTTGGTGGCTGCCGGTATAAAAAAGCAGTGGGGTCCCCCACCTCACACAATGATATCACCACCTCACCACAATAAAAATCTTCTCTATATTTTTTAATTAATTAAGGATAAATGAATATTCACCACCTTCGTTATTAATTAATTGCGAAGTCGCATTCCTTAATTATCTCAATTAGATTCCTTAATTATCTCAATTAGATAAATAAGAAACGACCAAGAATCTGTCTGCCTTAATTAGTCAACCCGTGTTATATGTTTGCATGTCCTTAAATAATACAAATTTATAATTTGTTGTCCGATTAATTCCCATGTGGACTAAAATATGTGGCTCAATAAACTAAATAAATTCGAATCTAATATTTTACTAATAGTCGCATAGCGTTGTATTATAATATTAAGAAATAATGTTGTTTAATATAAATCTTCCGACCAACTACCAAAATATGTTTTTTTGCTAAGTATGAGAGCTGAGGAGGATAAAACAAAGTTTGCAATAGGATAGGTCACTACATTTGTATCTCTAAACACAACACCAACACCTAAAACAAGATCAGTCACATACCTATCGGCATGGTTCTGATTTGAAATAAAAATTGAGGCGTAATAGTTCAATTTAATCATTAACTCTATTTTGAATCGTAACTAGAATTGAAATAAAAATTTAGTTGGTTCGATTTCTATTTTACAAAAGTGGGTTCCAAGAATTAACAATTCTGATTTTGGCTCCAAATCTGATGTTTTTTGGAGAAACTAAGTCAAAAATATTAAAAATTACAAAAATTGAGAACCGATACCGAGAAAAATCGGTGGGTCTGAAACCGAAATCAAAACATCCTTATGTCCGTTTGATTCTGGTTCCATACAAATTTGGGAGCTAAAAATTCCGAATCCAAAGAATTGTGCTCCCATCTAAGTCAACAACTCAAAACTATCATCGAGGACATTTTCCTCCGACCCAAATAGTTATTGTTATTCTGCTTTTGTTTGCTTCACCAATAATGAATTTGAGAAAGACCCACAATTTCTCTAAATAATGCTCCTCGCATGATAGGCCAATATATTTTACCAATAATTTCACACCAATACTAAATCGGGCACATCAATCAATTGTGCTCATGTCGCACAAAATTTATCCAAATGATCGCCAACCACATATCTAACCATGTATATAGAGTTTTCACATTAAAACATGGATCCACATCCAATCTCAAGTCACCCAAACCTAGCTTTTCCCATCTTCTAAGTAAAACCCAATCAAAGTTTCAAATTTCCTCACATGAAAGTTGGAATCCGAAAGCAAAACATTGTGTTTAATATTTATTATTAAATCTCAAAGCCCTAATATCTTTAACTAACATAAAGTGTACTATCAGATCTCTAACATTGCATCTTGACCTAACTTATAATTCTAGGATTTTCGCTTTAGACTCCAACTAATAAACATGTGATAGCATTTGATTTTTTTTTTTAAGTAATATAATTTTATTTTTTTCGATTTTATCATCTAACAACTGGTTGCCTAATTTTATAATTTAGAGGTAATATCTTAATTTATCTCTGTTAAATTTTTTGATCATTAGGTAAAACGACTAGAACTTTAACTGCATGCTAGTTGGAGCACGTTTTGTGTGTGTATTTATACAAATATTTATATGCAAGAAGTATTTGGATATTTAAATTAATTTTATATTATTATTATTATTATTAAAAAATCGAAATGTACAAAAATCTAGTGTGTGTAGGAACTTATTTTTTCTTGGATATAATATAAAAATTATGCTTCTATTGGTGTGTATACACACACACATCCAGGTGGCACTTTGGGCCAACCGTTCTGTTCGATTCAAACTCGTGGGTCAATAAACAAGGAATACTATAAAAAAAAAGTTCATATTAGAGAGGAAATAAGAATAAATAATATAGATCTTTAAATTAATAATAATAAAATAGAAATAAAACAGTCATGGAAAGTAACATATAAATATTATAGTTCATTAGTGTTTGATCGGAGACAAATATACAATCAAATATTAAAGACAGAGATAGTTTATCTTTATTTCTATAGATAATTTGGTATTTAAGTTTATATTTGAAATAAAAAATTTGGTCACTAAATTTAGAAATGAAAAAAAAATCGTCTCCAATTTTAGCAACTAGTATTTTAGTGACGGAACATTGTTCTCAAATGGGTCACTACAATAATTTAGAGATAGATATCATATAATAGATGAATTTTTTCGTCTCTAATTTATTTTATTGCAATGGTCGGGCCGACCCTCATAATTACATTAGAGCGCTAAATATTAAGTCAATTATGTTCGAATACCTTTAAAATATACAAAAATTGTTCGAAGGGGTCCACGGCTCACACAGCCCACAGAAGCTCATTGGCTCAAATCAAATGACCTCGATTATATTTTACGTCTCGACACCTACAGTTGAATTTATTAAAATTTTCATATCAAATAGATTGGGCCGATTTTTACAAAACTAGGTATATATAATATGAAGAAAGGAAGGTGGGAGGGGTGAGGGGTGAGGGGTGAGGGGTGAGGGATGAGGGATGATTGGTAAAGAGATGGTACTGCGAATTTGTGATGTGTGTGAGAATCCAACTCCCATCATGTCCCCATTCTTTCAACAGATTAAATTAATACTATTTGGACTTTGCTTTTACTTAATTTTCTTTACTTGTCATTATTCTCATCTCACTTCAACACCTAAACTCTCTCTCTCTCTCCCCCCACCACTCTTTATGGTAAGTGAATTAAATATTTATAAACACTCCTAAAAGAAATATACGTAAAATGCCCATTTCATTTTATAAATAAACTTTTATCTATCAATTGCTCCCAAACGTACACTTCTTCCCATGTTGGGATTCTAACATATATAATCTCAAACCTTGGTTGATCAAGATTCTTGTCGGCAAAGCTTTATCGGAGAATGAATAATTATTCCAAGAAAGAAACATTATGCACATCTGTACAACGATTTGTATTAAATGAAGAATAAAAATACAATAATTTTGATCTAAGATGGATAGTCCAAGTTGAATACCAGCTAAATATGAAAGATGATTTCAGGCTCATAAATATAAACATCTATACGTTCAATAAAAAATATTTTAAGATGGGTCAAGAAAAAATATACGGACTTGAAGGAATCCAAATTGGATAATAGTGTATTGATGAAGGGGACTATCGTTATAGGTTGGAGGAGTCCAACCATTCTATTATCAAAATAGTCATGTTCTGAAAGTCAATGTCTTGCTTTATTAATAAAGTAAACAAATAAAACTTTATATTTCATAAACAAGTTATACATGATTGAATAAGTCAAATAAATAAGTAAAAGAAGTCGTATAAGTGTGAAATTAGGGATTTTTATGAGATTGTAATTTTATCAAATTAGTAATATATATATATATATATATTGAAAGAATATATATATTTTTTAAGATGGAAGGAGTATTTATTTTAAATAAAGAATCTTAAAAAGGTGGACCAAAAAGTGGAAGAAGAGAGGAGAGGATATCACTATTGTGGTTGGAAGTGTGTGTATTGTTAATCTCATAGGCATGGTCATTTTCAAAACATTTGCACTCAACAAAGAAACCCAACTCTGGACCACAGACAAAACTGAACCCCCCTCTTTAAAACCCAATATTATTTCATGTCTATAATTAGTAATTCACATGGCATTCAAGTATTTCTAAGTTTCAAATCTATTGCATATGATCACCATAGCCCAAGTTGAGAAAACGGCCAATCACATTTACCATGCTCTTATTTTTGGTTCGATTATTGAACAAACTTTTGAGGTATGTGAAAATTACAATCAATCCCTTAACTATATTGAAAGAAACGAAAAGAAAAACTTAAAATTATGTTCAATAGTGAATTCTACATGTAAATCAGTTCAAACTCACTCATTCCTGGTCGATATCATACTATTCTATCATTCTTTAAGTATTAAAAAGTTTGTAGATTGACAACAAGCTCAAAGTGGCCATGGCAAAAGTTTTGGAATTCAATATCGATCATAATTTTTTGTTGTAGTCTTTATAAGAGTTGTTCACACAATGACTTGTTATTCTTAGGGAAAAAATAATTTCAATAAACCAATTAGACCAACATAAAAGAGGAATAATTCTCTACATACCTTATCATAATCTTAATATTCCGATTTTTCTCTTTGTGGTAAAGCTTAAGTCTTGCCAGAATCAAAATTCATACGATATATTTGGAATGAAACATAATTATAATGAAGAATGAACGATATATTTGAAATGAAACCTAGTTATATAATGAAGAATGAAATAAAGTGAGTTAGGTTTAAACAAGAAGAAAGACAAAAATACAAGAATCAATAAGAATACTAGTTTTGCTATACAAATCTCGTCGACAGTCGTTTTCAAAAATGTCTAGTTTTGGACCACAGACAAACAGGCCCTTGTTTCGGACCCAAATCCATCACACTTGTAAAAGTGACTGTACACTGATCAAAGAACATGACTATAATATTATTAAAATTGACCCATGATTTGATGCACCACATCATATTACTTGATCAAATTGGGCTTAAGTGGAATTTTATTACCAAGCCCAACTGTACATGAGCTGTTCACATCATAGGGTCTTAAATTTTTTACATAATGTTAATATATATTTTTTTTTAATGTGAAATTGCTACAATATTAAAGTATTCATAAAATGGAGATCACACATGTATATAAGAATTATTTGTTAAAAAATTTAGTCCCATTTTTTGGTTTTTTTTATTCAGTACAATTTGATATAGTTAACTATAATTTTCGATACCAACCATAACAGTATTCAAAATAAAAAAGAGATATTTTAACTAGATGTTGGCAATGTTTAGTTTCAAAATAGAATTGGTGGTTCAATCATGAGTCAACGGTTAAGTTTAATCGTAGAAATTGAAGCCAAAAATTGACTTATTTGGTTTCGATTTTAAGGTAGTTGATGTCAATCCAATAGTTCCATTTCCAACTGTGAATATATATATTTAAAAAAAAAAACTCAAAACTGAAAACTAGAACCGTGGAACAGATGGTTCTGAAACCAAAACTGAACCAAGTATATGTGGATTCAATTCTGGATCCACCCTTGACTTCGAGAACCAACGGTTCCGAAAGTGAAACTTGAAACAATCTGTGTTCACGTCTAATTTTAAGAATTTATATCTCAAAATCAATTTCATTATAATCAAGTAGATAAAACTTTATGTCTTAAAGTTATATGGATTAAATATATATTGTAATAGATCATATTCAATCTATATTTGTTAAAAAAGTAAGCGGATTTGATGTCTGTTGTACGCATTCATATTTTATTTAAAATGATTTGTTTTAAGGAGATAAATTTTATGCTATAACTGCATTTCTTCTTTTCTTTTTTAATATAAATGTTTTAACAATAATGTTTTTGAAATTAACCAAATAAAAAATAATATTTTGCACTGAAATATAATACTTTTTTTTATTAAAAAGTAATACTCCTATGTTTTAAATTTTCAAAAAAAAAAAAAAAAAAAAAAAAAAAGAATATCAATTCTGACTAACTATTTTGTCTGCCTTTTCGACTCCCTGCAATTGTTCAATTGTTATTACTGAGGTTTTAGAGTGTTGAGCTATTTCAATTTTTTTGGTTCAAGATTGATGGATGAGGGGGAGACAGAGAAAATGTTTTGGAGCGTATTTGGCCATTTCATATGATTCTTCGTCTTGTCTTTTAACTCAAAAACGTCAATTTTAAAACTAATCTATGGAATGAGTATTAAGTTAAGGGAATATTTGTTGCAAGTACAACGAAAAGACACAGAAATAAAACACAAAATGAGACATTACAATTTACAGGCAAGCGATAATCCACTCACTAGTTGGCCTGCCAAAATTTGGGACGATCGACCAATTCACTTCTTTGAATCCATTTCGTATATCATCTTGTATATTTGAATAACCATCACATACTATGTGTATTTAATTATATCAATAACTAACACATGAGATGAGATGTAGTATTAAAAGTAATAAAACAAAAGATAATATACACCAGATGGAATTAAAGGATCTATACCCACAATTGACTCTTTCATCATGAATCTTCCATAAAAGTCTCGTACGAACTCAAATCATTCCTCATCCCAACTAAAAAAGATTCAGTTCGATCTTCTATTCTATTTTGTATTTCATCTTATATTCCATAATAATCTTCACAGATCATATATATTTAATTATATCACTAACAATAAAATACAAGCCAAATTAAATGCAGAATGAAAATAGAGTATATGAATCAAGAAAGCCCTCTAAATTCATCATACACACACAAAAGTATGTGCAATTTCTGCAAACAATACCCCTAAAAAGATCACCAAACACACTAAAATGCAAGAAGAATACAGGCCTACCAATTAGTTAGAAGCACATGCATGAACGCAATCACATATATATATGGCCAATTAATCAATTATGTCAATATCTCTACGTTACCTCTAAAACTATTCCTAACCATGCACACTACCTGATAGAAGAGCTCGAAGACGGGCCGACAAAGATCTCCCACCGGAAAATCTAATTGGATCTGCCAGCATGACTGAAATCCTACACAACTTGTCTTAATCCTTTCCCAAAGTCCAGGAATCCAATCTTGATCCCTGTTCGTTGTAGTTATGGTGACCGAAAGCAAGTAGGCCGACGCCGCGTGCTTCACCAGCTCGTTGCGAATGGCGATGTTGGTTGGATCGTTGTTGCTCGCGCCATCTCTGGGCGATGAGCTCGTGATCACGTCCTTCAAGCTTGTGTACCTTGGAAGCTCACCCTCCGAGCCCTCCCGGCTAACCGAGGTTGATTCGACTATGTGTTTGAATGAGGGCGCGGGCTTTAACTTTTTGTATTCCGCATCCATGGATGTGTTCTAGGAGATCGTGAATTTTTGAGTAATTCTTTCCATTGAAGTCTAAACACATCAAAGTTTGAAAGGTTTTGTTGTGTTGGTAGAGTTGAGTTGTAATGTTGAAAATGTAAGTATGAAATTTGGAGAAATGAAAGTTGAATAGGGGCCGGAATTTTAGTGTAGTATGTGTGAGATGTGAGATTGAAGCCTTGGAAACTGTCAAAGAGAGAAATGTGAATAGCAAGACAGATGTAACAACCTTTGAATATCCTATGATCAAGGATATTGAATCGGACAAATGGTTTAAATTTTTGCTTTGTATAATTTTTATTTTATGTTATACAAGAAACAAATATTTGGATAATTTTTTGTTTTGATAACTTTGTTGGTGCTATACTTAAAGATATTATATCGGATAAATGGCTGAATTTTTTGTTTTATATAACTAATTTTTTAATCTCATAGAGAAAAATAAACATTTGGATAGTTTTTGTCTTGATGGCCTTTGTTGGTGCTATATTTTTGGATTATGTTACTTGTAATTACAAGTAACATCTAGGATTCATATAAATATGTAATATACATATACACACACACACACATATAGATATATAAACATGTGTGTATATATCAATAACGATATGTGTATTTTTTATCAAATATGTATTTTACTATATATTCTATTCCATTTAATAAAAAGTTCCAAAATCGACGATGTTTTATAGATTCTATACCAGGTGAAATATAATCGATGTAGCATCCACTGTTCATTGTTTACAAAGCATGTGTATATGTGCCTATGGAAACTAAATACTACTAACACTAGCAATCCAGAGTAGCAACTAAATACTACTAACACTTGCAATCCAGAGTAGCAAAAACAACACAGTTGTGTGTTTTTAACCCGTAAGAAGCACGACACTACATCAGATAAATATAAGCTCATTGGAAACATAAACCTTTTGCTTCCATAGGTAGTTTGGCCGAGTTTTAAGGTTAGCGAGTTTGGTCATTCTACACAGCAAAAAACAACACAAGATACCCAGATTCAAGCCCATTTGCACGATGTCGTCTCAGCAGGTAATAGTATAGAACACTACAGGTGTTCAGAAACAAAATCAAGACAACCTCAAAACAAGACAAATTCTTCATTGGTACTGCTACAGCTCAATTTTTGGTTTCTAATTAACTTTAAACACTACCCACAAAGAATAGCCACATCTGTAGTTCAATCTAGAAGTACATATATAATTTTTGCTTCAGTTTTTTAATCAAGCAGATAAATCCTTCAATAAGCACCAAAAGATTCTCGTATAAAGAGTGCACGTTATGAACAAAAGATGAATACTCCGGAAAGAAGAAACAAAGAAAGGAAGCAATCCAATTAAGTAACTAGGAACACATCCTTATGATTAGATGTAGCATTTTCCACAACAGGAATACAAAAGGCATGCCTGAGGTGAAGTTACAGGTGCAATCAGATACCTGGATCTTAGTTTTCCCTTTTCTTTTTCATCCCATTTATGAGCAGAGGCAACAGATACCTGGATCTTTCCAACACACCCAGAAACCTCTTAGCACTTGAAGAATGCTTGCCCTAAATACCCCCTTTACTGGCCTAATCTGAAGTTAACAAATGTCTCACTTCACATCCGACCGAGTTAGATTCTACTTTGAGAGTTATAGTCAGTCCTAAGTACATAAGGAGAAATTTTAAGTTTTCATCAAAGCCTTTTACCTTATAAACACTTCTATACATTTACATCAGTTATTGCTTCACTGGAAGCTAATTTTCGTGACTACACCAAGGGCTTTCAGGATGAGCAGTTATTTTTTCACAGAATAGCTATTTTAGGAATATGAATTTAATAACAAGATGCAATTATCATCTCAACCAATCACGAGTAAATGAGGGGCAAGAATTAAATGAAAAAAATATCAACGACTCATTCTCATACCTTGTTACTCAACAAGATCACTGTTTTCCTTTAACTACAAAATGTGAGACAGTTAAAGTAATCTCATATGAGTTGCTTCAAAATGCAAAATTCTGAAAAAGGAAACTCAAGTCTGGAAGCTCATAAGTTAGTAACTACCAGGAAGCTTCTGCTTCTAGCCAGGCATTCATTTATATACAGCAGAAAACAAGCGCTGCATGCACTTAGAACCAACCACCAGCATCTCCATCACAAAATTTATCGGATTGTGACAAACTTATTCGTACCATGTTTGGCCCAGTGACTCCTTAGATCAATTGGGCTAGAGAAATTATAACCTTCAGATGCAAGTTTCTCCAACACTTTCTTGAAGGCCCCAATACTCATCTTCCTTCCTGCTATCCTCGCACCACGTCTCTTTGTGCTCATAGGCAAGGGATACATAGACAACCCCGTTGTACAGCAAGCAGATTGCCAACCACCAGATCCCCACCTATAACATTGCTGGGGTGTCCCAGTGCATGAGCAAACAGGTATAGGAATTTCCGAAACATCCATATTGATTCCATTGATAGTAATTTCGGCGCGCTTCTTGGGCGTCCTTGCACGATTGGATGAAGAAGTGGGCTCATCCTTTAGGGCCCGAGGAGCTCTAGTCCTAGGTTTCTTCACTTTTGGTGTAGAATCTTGGACCTTTCCACCACCTCTCTTCTTCACCACCGTGCCCCCACTGCCACCACTTCCATCATCACCAACACAATCATCTCTCTCCTCGCACATCTCTTCCATCTGAGGCATCACATTATCATTCTTATGCATAGCAGCTGGCTGAGGCATTGGGACAGAATGAGCAGAAGATGTCTCCGGCGAAATACCATAACTCGAATGATAGTAAGTATGTGGGTTATTTCCAGACATCACATTAATGAACTTCTCCCTGTTTTGGTTCATCCAATAGTCCACGGGAATGTGGGGCTCCGAAATACCACCAACACGATGGTGATGAAATGGCCCACCGTTGATAGAGGCCATGACGGGTGATGGCTGGGCATGAAGGTGGTCACGAACTCCACCACCAAAAAGGGGCTTTTCGGCCATGGAAGTTATTAACTGAAGGCCCAGATTGTTCTTAAGTGAACTCGTTGAAGAATCAAGAAACCCCCAATTCCTCAAATTTATGTTACCATTTCCATCCATCTTATTTATGAAAACCCAGTTGCAGGAAACCCGCAAAACAAGAAAAAACTCAGTCCGCCAACACCGCGCTTCCACGAAATACCTAAATGGGATTCAGCAACACCCAAAACATTCCAAACAATGTACAGCGTCCTTGAAATTCTATCAACGCAAACCCTACAAAAACCACACAAAAACACGACTATAGCGAAACAAACATATGTATACAATCACAAAGCATGAACACCGATGGAAAAACAACTATTGACAATTCCAGAACACATTAAATGCAGATAGTTTAGGGCTTTTGAAATCAGATCTCTGTAGATATATAAAAAACCATGCTTGAGACGATGAATCAAGATTGCACATATTTTAGTTGAAAAGCCGTAGAATGTAGAAATGTATGAAGAGAACTTACTGAGAGAACACAGTCGGCTGATTTAGGGTTTTAAAATCATTTTTGTCAGATTTTAATGCCTTGTTGAGAATGAAAGAGGAGGTGGGAGTGGGGAAAAATGGCACAAAAATAGAGAAACCAAAATTTATTTTGAAAAACAAATCTAATAAAAACAAAAAAAAAATATTAATTTAAAGGGCCCAACTGTCATGTGTGTACAACCACATGCCATTTTTTCATGCATTACGGGTTTGTACGTTTATTAAGGGATTTTTCTTAACCTTTTTTTTTTTTTTTTAAGTTTTATTTATTTATGTATTTATTTGGAAAGTTGGTAAATGTTTTTAAAAAATATATTATCTAATAAAATAAAACTTTGAGTTTTACTATAAACTAGTATGTATTCTCGCGATGCATAAATATATTATTATAGTATAATATTATTAAGTTTCAGAAATATATAAAATTAATATTTTTAAAAGATATATATAATTATGTTCAATAATTTATATATGTACGATGATTATAATAAGGATATAAATATTATATATAAAATTAAAGTGAACATTAATTATTTTTATTTATAAAATACAATTATCAAATTTCCAAATATATAAATTTTCTTTTGAAATTAGAAAATTGAATAAAATTTGGTATATCATGTGAACATTTGTTTATTAATATATATATAATCGAATCTACCACAAATTTATAATTGATTTGTTAAAATCAAGTAATTATAAAGATATATGCATTTTTGTATTAGTTTTGATAAAATTAATAACATTACCAATATTAAAAAAATATATAAGAAAATTAAAATGAATGCTTATTGGTTACAAATATAACAATATTTTTTAAAAATCATCTTTTCATTTGTAATAATAACAAATATAAAAACTATTAGTTTACTAGTATATATATATATATATATATAGATACTTAATTTAAATAACTTTTGATTTATGAATTTGTTGAGATTTTAAAAATAAATTAAGGTTCCGTACTTTCGGAATTTATCATTTTTCTGTAATAAAATATAAGCACTATAAATTATAAGATACTTGAGTAACTTAAACACCTTGGTAGAATTAATAAACATTTCTATATTTTTAGTCTGTATATATTATATTCCTTTCTATAATAAATATTAGCATTTTAAAATATTTGTTGCATTTTTATGGATGGATATGTGGAATGTAGCATGAAATTGTGTTGTTTTACACATAAAATCTTCTACTCACAAAATAAATCCGTTCATAACGATAGCCATATTGAAAGCTAACAAAATAAATCCGTTCATAACGACATATATTTTATTGAACTAGTATTATTTTCTACAATAATATTATTGTGTTTCATACCGTGATAAAGATTTGTCCCCTAATATATATTTACATAAACATATTTAAAAGAGCTTAAATGTACTAACATTCCTATTGATTTACAAAAATTAAGGGTTTGACATTAAAATAAAAAAGTTAATAAATAATAAATAGGACATTAGAAAACTATTCACCATCCCCACATGGTGAGAGGAAATGATGGGAAAGAGAAAAGATTAGAATTTTAGTTGAAGGAGTTAATAATAATAATAATAATTATTATTATTATTATTATTATTATAATAATAAATAAATAAATAAATAAATAAAGGAACTAGGTTTTTTCTTTCAAGTGCTTTAGAATTTTGCATGGATGCAGAAAATAGAAATAAAATCAGACACTATTCTCTCATAAAAATAGTTGTGGTAAAATAAGATTATATCTTAAAGAAATCTAGGTTATATATATCCAAAATTAAGAAAATATTGAAAAGCAAAATTAGAAGAGTGTTTGGCTTAAGTATGTTTAAAAGATTTTATAAGTTTTTGTTTTTTTTTATAAGCTCTAATATTTTATAAAAAAATCAATATTATTTTAGAAATAAGTTGTTTAAATCCTTGAATAAAATATATTGATGGAGCTTATAAATTGTTAATATAAAGTAATTAAGTGGTAAAATTAATAATTGGAGTATTTTTTCGTTCAAATCAAAGCTAAAAGAATATTATTTCTTTTTTTGTTAGGAGAAAAAAGAGCACTATATGTTTTTTTTAAACAGTAATAAACACGAGTTGGGTGGGTAGGAGATTTACGACTAAAAAGATGCAAACGACAATTTCCTTTTTCTTTTCTAAAAGATTGCATCCTTTTTGTTTCTAATCTATTGTTATGTATAATATATCAAATTAATTATTTTTATGCTATTTAATTTGACATCTGTTGTAGATATTAAAATCAAATATTATATCTAAAATGTAAATATTTTTCAATGGGTTGTAGCATTTAAGTATGACTTGAGTAATTGCAGTAACCACAATATTTCTAAGATATGCTGAGTTTGATATTAGGTTTCATAATGGTTATAAATCACGACTTCATAGAATCATAATTTGGGATTTGGTAATGTTAGATATTTTTATTTTATTATAATCTTTTTTCAATAATCTCTTAGTATATATTAATTTCATATTTATTATATGTTTACTCATAAAAAATAGATAAGTATTTTAAACTTTATTATATACTACTAATTTACAATTTATGCATTATTAATTTTGAAATAAAATTAAGTTTTAATTTTAGAACTTTACCTAATATTTTTAAAGAACTATAATCTCTCTTAATTCCTATATAAGATATTTTAATAATCTTATAAGCTCGATCAAACAACCTTCACAGTATCATATAATAATCTATGTCGTATCTTTATTAACGGAAATTTATGCGTGCGTGAATACGAAATTCATGAGCATATTAACACAAATTTATCGTCTCTTGTAATAAGTTATCATATCATTTTATCTCTGTAATTGTTCTTTATATGATGCTCATTTATTATATCATAACTTTTTTAATATTTTAATCTTTAATAAATTTAATTGTGTTAAATTACATTTCAAAAGTTCTCTAATTATACATATTTAACATATATTGAAGAAATCATATGAGAGAACACTTATAAAGTAAATATAATAGAGCATGATATATAAATAATTCTACATCATCTATATATTTAAAAATTCTTAACAACATACATTATTTTCTAAATTTTAAGGAATTTCTTTTTTTAATAAAAAGACAAATTGACCAAAAATATGTAAAATGTAATTTATGTGTGAAAGTTGAGTAATTTTTAATATTGATCTATATCTAAATATTTTATAATATTAAAATAATATATATTTTTCTATCTAAGTTTTTCTATTCATAATATTTTATAGAGGAACTATGTTTGACTTTAATTCTACATGTAACGTGCCTCTGTGTTATATTGGGCTCATGGATCAATTTAATTACATATATATATATATATATATTAATATAATGATGAAATAATATAAATATAATTTTTTGGTCTATTTTCAGTTTTTGAAATAAAAATAAAAGTCTGAAAATGATGTATTTGCTTTTGATTAGTTAAAATTTATTTTTCTTCTATTTTTGGAAATATTATTTTAGTTTGTTAAATTACAAATAACTGTTTTTATTCCACTTTTTACATATAATATATTAAATTAATCATTTTTCACAATTTTTAATTTTACACTTATATCTCATATATTAATATTAGATTTCATATCTATTACATAAAATTATGTGTATTAAATTTAGATTGCAAATAAATATTAACTAAGAATTTTTAATAAATTATTAAATAATTTAATTTTTATAATATTGATAATTTATTATGGAAACAAGGGTTTGAGAAAATATATGATTTCACACAAAATTATATTTTTGAAAAAAATATTTTCATGATTATAATAATAAAATATTTCTAAAATTTTACTAAATTTAAAATTATATGATAAATATATTTTATTTTATTTTAAAATATATTATAAATTATACATTGAACTTATGAGCAATATTAGTTGGATATAATAATGAATTAAAACGAAGAGAAGTGGTGTTTCAATATATTTAGTTATAGAAATTCCCCAAATACTTCCAAAAGTTGTTTCCAACACCACAAGCCCACTGTGAAGTAGCCACACAATCTTCACATCTCTTAGCATACGTTTCTTCGCTCTTTCTAGAGAGAGAACGAAAGAATTCAGATTCTGTGAAATGGAACTTAAAATTTTGTAACAAGCACAACATTATTCGCACAGGAAAAATGCAAGTCTTTGCTTTTCAAACTCCCCAGATTTTAGCATCACCAAGCAATGTTAACAAGAAAAAGACTCCCCCCGTTTTTGCTTTGATTGATTCACTGCCCTTTTCCCCTTTGATTCCCAGAAAAGATATCGCGCCATCTTCTTCCTCGTGTAAGTTCTTTACTTCGGCTCCATCTTCATTTTACTAACGTATCTGTTGGGACACTTCAGGAAAGATTGAATCTTTGATGTTTGGTTGAGATTGAGAATTCTATTAAAAATTGAATCTTTGAGTTTGTAATTGTTGATCTACATGTGTGTGTGTGTGTGTTGCATTCAGCAGCTCAATCTGTGGTTTAGCCGCGATCAGCTTGTTTGAACTAATCTTGATGTGAATAAGACTTTAATTTAGCTACTTTTATTGGTAACTAACTGCACTTTCTCGCCAGCACGCGCGCGCGCACACACACATATATATATATATATCTACATCTCTCTCTCTCGCTCTATATATATATACACACACACAGGCATATTGTTTGTATAGCTATGACCTGTTGATTTTTCTGTGCTGGGTATTCTGGGGTATGTAAAATCCATTGGAAATCAAGCTTTGACATTGACAGTGGTGACATAATAAGTCTTTTAACATAATGCATACTCCAAAACTCCTTTTACCTTAAAAGATTGTATATTTTTATAGTGTGAGAAACTGTTAGGTGTGTGAAACTTCTTCTCTAATAGCAGCTGTTCATACTTTCTTTAGAAGTGAATAGTGGATTTGTCTGTCTTTCCACCATCATATTCGGCCGATAAAAGATTGTGATGAAATTTAGTTATTTTTGTCCCTTTGGATTAAATGCTTATTGCACATCTACATTCAATTGTGTGGCAAAGCTGTAATATTATTCATGTTTGATCAAGTCTTTGATGGTTCACCTCAAGCTTAATAGATGGTTTCAGAGTTGCACCCATCATATGAGCCTGTATGCATGTCTTTACAGTAATCAAGAAATGAAATATGATTCCTTACATGATGCTTATGGAATAGAAGCCTCATTGAGTAACTCGAGCCACTGGTAACTGTAGTGGCAGGGCCTAATTTGTTCCTTTCATCCTGCACTTACAGACTTTAGTACTTAGTACAACTCAGTTATGGAATATGCTTCTATCAACTCCTCAAATCTCCTCGTGATTTGGGCTTAGGTTGGAGGTTTTGTTACTAAATGGGGATAGATTTTTTTATATAAAGGATAGTCTGGCATGATTAGATGTTCAACCTTCTCTTTTTCTTTTTTTCTTTTTAATTATAATTTTAAGTTTTCTATGCACTTCAATTTACTCTTATGCTCATCCAAAAAATGATCCTGTAGCACAAATATCTATCTTTTACTTGCTCCTTTAATCATTTTATTGCCTGTTTCGAACCAATGGTGATGAAAGTTCCTTTTTTTAGCAGTGCGATGCAGGGAGACACCAAGCTCGTGTGCAGGGAACAGAACAATAAGAGCACATGCTCTAAATGTTGGGACAGGTTCTGGTGGCTATGAAGAGAGGCATGAGAATGACAGCCAAAGTTCCTCCTCTATTGATGCACAAGATAGTGATTCATCATCTAAAATGTTAGTAATTTTCAGTTTAGAAATTGCAAACTATCACTGGATGCATAAATTGGAAAAAGGCATTGTTAAGTGGATTTGTGTGTTTCAATGTGAGTATGATGTAATCACGTGAATCACTATAAAAAAGTCATCAAAGAAACCTACCCTTGTGTGTTGAATAGGCATGATTCTTCGCAAGTCCAAGTCTGTCAAACTTCTCTGATGCAAATCGGGTATCAAATATTAGAAACAATTATGTAGAATGGATTAGTTTCAGTTCTTATCATCTAATGTTATCTCATACTGGTTATGTGCGGAGACACCATATCACTTATATGTTTGATGTTTTTGCTCCAAATGGATCAATTGCTGTTGCCAATCCTGTCCTGACAAATTTGTTCAACTTCATGGCAGTGTGACATCTCCTGATCGAATTCCTTATCTTTTTCCTATTGCTCTTGTGTTGTGTGCATGCACTCTAGCATTTCTTCTTCTTCTTCTTCTCTTCAAGAAAGCGCCATCATCAGTCTTACCAGCACTTGCAAAGTCAGGCTTCACTGCCGCATTCTCTTTGATATTTGTTTCTGAGATTGGAGACAAGGTATAATATTGCAGAAAGAGGTGACTTGTTATTTCGTTTAAGTTCTTGCACATGTATTCCAGCATTGATCATGTCTCTACCTATCTCTATGTAGTTGCCTTTGAGCTTATGTTTTTTGTTTATATCTTTTATATCTTTGCACCTTTTTCGGTGATAGTCTTTGTTCTTTGCTTGATTTATTATTTAAATCCATAATCAGCTGCTGAAAACTTGATTTCTGAGTCTTTTGAGTCATTGACTGGAAAATATCTATTATGAAGAATAATATGCCCTTTGATTCTTGACCATTCATGTCAATTATTTTCATGCAACTGGATATAGACATGTAAGATGCTGCCTCTATCCACTTCACCATAGCATTTGCTTTAGTATGTTGATTTGATTACTTTTATTTTAGGTTATAGTTGAACTTGGCATATCTTGTTAAGATTAAATTTTGATTAGAAGTTTTCTTTCATGCAACAGACTTTTTTCATTGCCGCTCTCTTGGCCATGCAATATGAGAAATTGCTGGTATCTCTCTCTCTCTCTCTCTATATATATATATATATGTGTGTGTGTGTGTGTGTGTGCTAGTATATTGGTATGTTGAGGACTCTATTTTAATTTTTTGCTTGGTTCATTAAGTTTGAGTATGCATTGTGCATAAGATTCTTCTGATTAATTACTAGACCTAAATTGTAAGCCCATGAAACTAGATCCATAAAGAACACAGTGAGCTGCTTGCATCAGAGCATAAATCTCTTGTCTAGTTAGATCAATAATCTGGAAACTGCAAACAGTTACATTGAGATATTGGGATAGATATGAAACATGAATTGCCAAGATGGTATCATGAAAAGAGCACATGGAAACATTATCCAGTGCCGTCTCGTAAGATTCATTCGATTTAGTAATTGGATCCTTTAGTTGTATCATTTCCATATAAAATAAAGTTAACATCAAAGAGAATGGAAGCAATGCATTGATTAACGTAAATGAGTTTGATGCTATCTCATGTTCTGGAAGGAACTTTAATGGGGTTGGTTTTGTTCAGTAAGTAATCCTGTTTGGTCCAAATATAAGCCTAAAGTCTCTCGTGTTTATTTGAAGCATTAATTGTGTCCGAAATGGAAAACTTTTATTTGTTCTTCCCTTACAAAAAAAAAAAAAAATCTGCTTTTTGAAGTCATATGTTGCTCAAATCAATCCAGATTAAAGTGAAGCATCAACCATCTTATATTTCATTGTTAGAGGGATATTCTGCGTTCATAGTATGTGATTGCTTGGGTTGCACCCTTATGATCTGTTTTCCCTAGTCTAGAGTCTGAGGAAAAAACTTAATGACCACTTGATTTTGTCGTGAACAATCTTGTGTAAAATGATCATATGATTTAGTTTATTAGGAGTTCATTCTTAGTTTTTTACTCTTTTTTTTATACATTTTTCAATAGCAGAGTTGATCATCCATGTAACAAAAAGGTTAATTTTTCTTTAGTTTTATTCTTCCTTATTTGTTTGATCCCCCTCTCTCTCTCTCTCTGAAGAAAGCATTCTGGTTTTCTATGATTGCAATAGAAATTGTTTATAGCCACGGTATTTAGTATGGAATGGAAGAGGAAACCGTGTGCTCTTACTCTTGTTAACCATGTCAGGTTCTTATCGGATCGATGGGTGCACTGTCACTTATGACAATCTTCTCTGTCATAATTGGTCGGATATTTCATTCTGTGCCTGCTCAATTCCAGACAAGTAAGCACTTGTTCTTGCCATAAGCTAATGACTCGATTCAGTAGTTTGTAGGTTAGTTATACATTTCGTATGATAAAATACTGCTCTCAAAACAGTTCAAAGAATCTTCATACAACTAAAAGGAAAGAGACCAAACCAGGAAATGATTCTTGAATCATTATACTTTGACAATTTAAATTTCACAAACAAACAAGATATGACAAGTTTAATATCAACTTCTTATTGCTACAAGATTCTGACAGTTTGCTAATCTGCAAACAGCGTTGCCAATTGGAGAATATGCAGCTGTTACTCTATTGATGTTCTTTGGTCTTAAATCGATTAAAGATGCTTGGGATCTACCGTCTGCTGTAGCTAAAACTGGTGAAAAGGGAAACCAGGAGTCTGATGAATTTACAGAAGCTGAGGAGCTTGTGAAGGAAAAGGTGATTCCTTTTAGCCATTGTTGAACACTTTTTTTTAGTGGGGTTCAAGTCCCTAACCTATACTAATTAAATGTGTGAGACGATGCTACTAAGCTACCAAGGCCTGGGCCATTTTCATACACTTCTATTTGTAAGATTTTGGTCATGCATGCATAATAATTAGGGTAACTAACAAAAACAACCCTACTATGTTCTGATATGTAATTCTGAAATTACCTAGACTCCCTTGAGTTTCATTTTTTTCTTCTGATTACCCCAACCAACTGGTGCAACGTGTAAAATCAAAGATGTCGAGGGAGGTATTCTACTTTACAAACTTAACAGGGTTGTTTTCAAATAGGTCAAACCTTAAGGGCAGCTTCTGTAATAATCTCTAATAATAATTGCCTGAACTGAAATTAAATATTTTTTACAGCATTTGATGTCCCTGACTGCCAATTTCACTAGGAGCATGTTCTGGTCAGTCTATTTTTAACAATGTGATGATCTTGCAGGTGTCAAAACGGCTATCGAATCCCCTTGAAATTGTCTGGAAGTCATTCAGCCTCGTATTTTTCGCTGTAAGCGTTACTGTATCAAGAGATCTGGTCTTTTAATGTTGTAATGAAACAATCATTATGCTAGATTAATATCCTTATATAATTTGCCAATGGCTATATGAGAAACAGAAAATTTTGGAACAGTACAGAACATTTTCTGGTACCTTGAGCTGAAAGTAAAGCTATTTCCTGTCACCAAGTCAATATCAACTTAACCACCTTAAACCTATAACAAGGAGTGCAGTGTTTTGTGCTTCCTGACGATGAACTTCAAATATACCTTTTATTGTTTCTTTTAGGAATGGGGAGACCGCTCAATGCTCGCTACAATAGCTCTTGGTGCAGCACAGGTATTTCACTTGTCGACGTTTTGGCAGAAATGCTGCCATTTTATTTTGCTCCAATCTCTCTCTCTCTCTCCCCTCCCTTTTGTCTCCAGTGCTTAATTTTCTACCTTTTGTCCCCAACACTTCAATGTCTACTCTTTTACCCCTACATTTTATGTTATTAACATTTGCCCCCTTTATTCCTTCTTTTGCTCCCTACTACACTTTCAGATTTTCCATTGACTTTTGACACCTGCACTTTTGTTTTCCTGTGAATTTTGTCACCTTATGCTCCCCTAATAAAGGGGCAAAAGTTATCGAAATAAAATTACAGGGGACAAATGATTAACCGATTAAGTGCAAGAGGGCAAAAACCCAAAAAGAACAGAAGTGCAGGGGGCAAATATGCAATTTTCCTGTTGACAAACTAACAAGTTTTTTTTCACTGGAGTCTGAACTACAGTCACCATGGGGAGTGGCGAGTGGAGCCATCATAGGACACCTGCTGGCAACGTCTTTTGCAATACTAGGAGGCGCGTTTCTTGCAAAATACATTTCCGAAAAACTGGTAAATTTACACAACTACCTCCCCTCCCCTCCCCTCCTTAACAAAGTTCCTGTTCAATAATGATCTGATCCTTGCATTTTCCTGAAATCAGGTTGGATACATTGGTGGAGTTCTATTCATTGTGTTTGGCATTGCCACCTTCTTCGGAGTCTTCTAGGTGACTTGTAATTCGCAGAAAAGTGGACGGGTATTATTCTTCTTGTAGCGTAATAATAACTTCGCTTAGTGAAAGTGCTCATACGAGTTAAAAACAACACGCATGTAGGATGATTTCGCAATGTAGCAACTGAATAGGAGCCAGTTTCCAGCAAACAGAGAGTTGTTGAATTTGAAGCTGTAAAAGTTTTTATTTTTCCTGATAAGTTTATTAAGGTAACATTTGTTCATCATTTTGTCTTGTGTAATGGACCTTTATCATGTTTCCCTGATGCATAGTTTTGAACGAGTAAAACCATGACTGAAGCTTGAAAACCCTGTTTCTTACACTGACTGATGATTTCTGAACTCCATGGATGTCTCCGTTTGAATTTGCCTGAGGTCTTATCCCAAGCGTCAAGAACGAGAAACCCATGAAAAATGCGACAGAATTTCGATGATATTATATACTCCCTCATCTAAAAAAATCCCAAAAGAAATTATGTTTAAAAATATAAAGTTAGTTATTAGTTGAAGTTTCAACAATATTCTTAACAATGATATTTTCAATCAAATATGGTTGAAAAAATCAAATAAGTAAATGAATTGGCATAAAATTGATGAGTTTACAAGTTTTATTTACATTTGATTGACTGATAAATAAAAAAATGTATGCCTTTCTGAAACAAAATAAATATTAAATAATTGTACTATGTAGTTTTCAATTTATTGATTTTTCCGACTTTCTTACAAATCATGTTGAAAGTGATCTAAAATTTAAATTTTTATGTCACTCTGAATGGCTTGACAAAATTAAAAATTTTATGTCGCCTTGGATGGCTTGATTTCAAGTGACTGATTTTTTATTTTAAAATCATCTTATCTAATTTTATTGTAATTAAAATTCTAAAAATTAAAATTCGAACTACTTAAAATTCAAGTTATTCATGGCGGTGGGGGATCTACATAATAACTTGGGAGTACATTTGTACCCAAAATGTATTTGTGACATATATATATATATATATATATATATATATATATATATATATATATATATATATATAGTAAGCAGATGCATAAAGTGTTTGTTTAATCCAACTATTTTTATTCATTTAGTCTTATCACTCAATAAGGCCTGGTTCGATTTAGTGTACAATTCAATTGAATATTTTTATAAATCTTTGGTTCGATTTTAAGAACTAATAACACAAATAAATTTTGAATCAAAGAATGCAACTTAATAAGACATTAATCAATTAAGCTAACAAGTAAATTGTTTATCTTTGCTCAATACTCAATAGTCAAATTAAAGATTAATTTGTCTATATCTTTATGTTCCTTATCAATCAATTATTTAATTAATTTTATAACTTATAGTAAATTATTTTTCTTAACCATTTATCTTTGAGATCCTAATCAATTTATTTTGAGATCTTGTATTGCTTTAAAAATCCCTTAAAGAGAGATGCTAAAAAAAACGCCACTTTTCTTATTTGTAAATTATATCCAATATGAATTTTAAGTACTTTCTTTGTCCCAAAAAAATATTTCTTGTTGATTTATTTAAATATAATTTTTTTCTAGATAGAGAAAATATTAAATAACATTTTGATTCACAATCGTGCCCCAGTTCTAAATTTTTGAGTACGCCATTGATTCAAAAGGTGATACAAAATTTTGAATTTTTATTACTCCCGACATGATTCACGAAAGATAAAGAAATCACAAATATTCAATATCAAATTTGAGAAAAGATTTTGATTGAAGATACAGATAATTCACGTCTGATTAACTACGACAAATTCAATTTATGGAATATGTTAAAAGCCACCTCTGCGACAAATTCACAGAAATGCATTCCATAAGGCGATCTCACACAAGTGTTTATGTTCTTATTTTCCCTGAAGAATTACGCATTTTATCACCATGAAAATTTAAAATATATATATATATATATATATATATATATATATATATATATATATATATATATATATATATATATATATATATAAGGACGGACAAGTAAATGCATCATTGTAAGAAGAAGTTCACCAAAGCACATGATCCATTAGATTACTGTATGGTGATGAATTTTAAGCTCTCTCAGCATTATGCATCAAACAACTGCATAAGCGGAAAGCTGATCTTCAGTTAGGAAAGTGTTGGAGATCAAAAATTTCGCTCACAAAATTCCCTCAAAAATAAATAAATAAAGCCGAAAGGATGTAATGTTTTCAGAGACCATCTAATGTTACTCATCACGAAGCCTTGAACTTATTCTTTACAGCCGATGCAGCTGCTCTGTACCAAGAAGCTGCAGCCATGGCCCCTGGGTCTGGAACTGATGCCAGAATATCAGCCGATACATATGAGGACCGCCCCGCCTGCAAACCTTGCTAGTTAGTTAAGTTTTCATACAAATATTTTTGTCTTTTTCTTTTGCTTTTTCTTGTACGTTTACTTCCTCAAAACGACATCTGAGGGTGGGAAATTTGAAAAAAAATAAGTGATTAGAACAAAGCATAAAGATGAGTGAGTAATTGACAATTCTGTGGATCCAACTAGAGTTAAAGATTTCCACATGGGTACATCTTCCCACAGCCAATGCATTACACTGGATGCAGCATCAACCAAACATTTTGCACACACCACATTGGTTTGAGTGTTGGTGATTGTGAGCAAAATAAGTGGTGGATACTACACCTATTGTAATCCACCAAGAATACGAGTTGATAATTCTATAATTTGTACAAACCATAATGAGGCATCTAAATATCTCTTATGCACATCCAAAGCATCATAAGCGCACTTCTATCTCTCTCTCATCCATTGGGGCAACACTTACTTCTTGATAACACAATCACTATTTATTCTTTATCTAATCTAGTGTGCCCACACATTCGTCTCTCTAACCTTTTCATTTTTCCTACCTCATTTTTTGTTCCTGCTCATATTTAGCTGCCAACCCTCTCAACTATTAGCATCACATAATGAAGTCATGGAAACTTTAACAAATTTGAACAGGAATGAAGAGAATAGCTCAGGCTCAATAACTACCTGTGCTTGCATGCTTTTAGTCGACTCAGCACCAGCTACGGCTGCATCAGCAGACAAAGCAAATGCCTCTACGGGATCTTCTCCACAAGCCAATTTCTGTCCATAAAGCTCATATATAACTAAAATGCCTTCGATCCAATCTGAAAGTCAACCATTGATTCTAACCTCTTTAAGAACAGAGGATGCTGGAATAAGCGCATCCAATAACGTGCGATAACCTGCTTTGGCACCACCATATTTACTGACTGCACCTATAGCAGCTTCAAGAGCACCAGCCCCTATATCAAGAAGCATCGGTTTATCATAGCGCCAAATGCACAGTTCAAATCTAAAAGGTACGCTTCATAATAAATCCATCTCACAGTGTAGAGCTGCAATGCCAGAACTACTGTTTGCCTTCAGCTCTGCATATGCTGCCTTAAAGAATATGTCGTATCTGTTATTGCAAAAAGGGAACATTTTAATTCATCTAAAGCACAAAGTCTTCAGTCAACATTAAGAAAAAATACACTATTTAACAGTGGAAGCAGAAAATGAAAGAGTATACTATACATGATGCCGCTTGTTCCTCCCATGACTTTTCTTATAGAAGATCCGATTTCACTGACAGTCTCTGCGGGATCGTTCAGTGGATAACTGGAGAGTGGAATTCAGTGCAAATGCAAAGTAAGAAACTGGAGGGAGTTGTAACTGAGCTACTTTAGATGATGCTCATGGAATTAAAAAAAAAAAAAATAAAACCAAACAAACAAAAATGAAACCAAAGCAAATTGTTGAAAGGGAAAGCTTCTCAATTTATGATTTAACATAACTGAAACAGATTTTTTAATAAAGTACACCAGTTATTTATGTAATAATTGCAGGACATTCTTAAACCATTCTGCAGTCCAGAAAAAGCATTTCCACATGGGGCTAATCTTTTAACGAACAGCAGTAAAGCCTTTTCAGGCCATACTTCTCACCAACCACCAAAATAGTCTGAGTCTCTCTTCTACACAAGGTGGTAAAACTAAGAATGGATTATTCCAATATGAATTAACCAAATCATTTATTCATGTTTCCAAGAGGGTTAACATTCTTTCCCCTGTAATATGGATTCGATGACATAGAACACTGACGTAAACTAAAACCAGGGCTCAGTTAATAAGATAAGCCTGATATTTCAAGCAATAGAAAGTTATAACAATTCATTAACACAATCACATATCAACAATCACAAGAAAGAATAAATCAACATAACTTTTACTCTTCACAGTTTAAAAAGAAAAAAGGAAAAAAAAAATTGAATACAAGACAAAACTATGTTGCTCCACACAAGATGCATCTGTCTATAGGACGAAGAAAGAGTAAACATGGAGAAAAAAGATGCTCACCATTTTTTCATGTCGTCAAGAATAGCTGAAGCGCCTTTGAACATCTATAATATCACAACAAATTAGAATCATTCACCATCTAAATTCACAATCTTAAAAGGATTTGAGAGGGACAAATATAATAATCTGCACACTCACTGTTGATCCACAGTCACCATCACCGACTTTGCTATCCCATTCATTTAAATTGTCCCTGAGATCGATTACTGCAGTTGCTGCTGCTTCAATTGCCATTTCAAGTATCTCACCCTGCGGACTCAGCTGTTGCGGCCGACTCAATGTCTAACCACGAAATGAAACCAACAAGAATGTAGTGAGGCTACGAGTAATGTGTTTTCCAAGACTGAACTGCATCAAGAATGAAGCCATACAACTAGCTTTTTTGGTTCATTTTAAAGTGTAAAGTCATTCATAGATCATAAATAAAACAATCATTTCAATTTCAAATCTAGAATGAAGCTAGACATATCAGGATTGTACTACAGTCTACAGCACACTATTGTCTCAGGAAACATTAATATCTTGAACAAGATAAACTAAATATTGCCTGCCAAAGCTATGATAAAGGCGGATGGACATTAGTATTATGAACTTTTGTTCTTACATGTAAGGTCAACTAAATGATGAAGTGAGGGAACTTCATGTATAAACTGCCCACTACCTGATGCAATAAGGTACATATTTATTTTTTTCTAGAAGACAGAACGGATAATAATGCTAATAAAGTTCGTTTTGAAATAAGAGCACCATTCATATACTGCTCAGCAAGCAACTTTTAACAATTTGAGGAGTATTTACGCTCTATGAAGGGATCAGAGAGAAGCAAATCGGGGTCAGCATACCTCTTCATTCTTTTTAGAATGAGATGGTGGAACAGGAACAGGAATCTTTGCCGGTGGGTGGTTACCTAAGAGCATCACAATATAATTATAACTATAAACTAATTTAATGACAAGTAAATATTTATTGACCATGAATTCAAATGTCCCCCATATATGCATGTATACATCGACATGAAACTAACCATCAACAGCAACAGGCCAATTTGGAGCCTTGGTTGGGACATCCAATCGGTTTAAAATTGCTTGGTCTGCCTTCATCACAGTGATTGAAAATCCTGTGGGAAAACAGAATATTAAATCTGATCTGTCCCTAGACATACATAGGGGCGTGCATGAACATACCTGCCATATCTAGAGAGGTCATAAATGAACCAGTATAAACTCTCTCAACAGCCAGTCCATGTTCCAGCTGCAGTCTAGGAACAGCTTTTCCAGCCGCGATCATCAGTTCCATAAGAGGAGTTGCCCCTAATCTGCATGCCCAAGCATTGGAAGAGATTATTTAAGAAAAAAAAATTAAATAAATATAACACAGGGTGTATTAGAAAGTACTTCTCAGAGGGAAAAAGGGTTCATGTCATATTATAGAGAAACATTGCTTAGCTACAGACTTACCCATTAATCATGAGTACAACTCTACTACCCCGAGTTATGGGAACATAGTTTGTTTCCTACATATGAATCAGGATATCAGATCACATGCCAAACTAGGAGTAACAGGCTACAATCAAGTATCAAGACACTAGAAATTTGTCAAATAACAATTATAAGAAAATTGAACATTCTGAGTCCCAATAACAATCATACCCATGCCCTCTGCCAGTGATTTTGTAAATGCCAACAAAGAACTCAGTTTGACTTTATCAAACAGAATTTGCAAAAAAAATCCAGTTTTTTTTTTTTTTTTCTTGTCTCTGTACAATTCCAAATAATATAACTTTAACAAAATAAAATGCATTGTGGTTGCTAATGTTTTTTTCTAATTCTTGTTGATCTTAGCCTTCAGGCCACAGTTAACAAATGAAGGTGTAACCATTCTATCAATGTTCTAGTCTCATGTTCATCCTGAACTGCCTTTAGCTAGAACATTATCAGTTGAAATTAAACTGCAAATTCAAACTATATTAGCTTTAGCATGTAGGTCGCTTAAACAACAAAGTTAGATCCAATAGCATTATCCTATCATAAGCATCCTTGGTTGTACTAATTTATGTTCTACAAAATATAGCCATCAACCAAATAAAGAACCAATTCTAAAGTATGTATCATTTAATATGAACTTTTAGCAGTCTCAACCATATATAGTTGAGAAATTTTAAACTCTCATAGCAAAAGTAGATGTTACATTTTAGCATAACCGTCCGACTTTAGTTCATTTCCCAGACATGAGACACCATTGCACTACGTCAAAGTTGATTCATGAATGGTCTCCAAAAAAATGAGCAGGAGTCAGAGCAATAATTTATCTAAAATTTCATCACTGAATCCTCTTTTATAGATGATGTTTTTATATCAGATAAGCTAGACTAAACAAAAACACAAGTTAACATTGCTAACATACCGTTGACAATATTTGCTTCAGGACATGAGAGACCACAATGTCAACAGGTTGGAGGTCTGCTACAGCGGCTCCTGGTTCTCCATGCTGAAAGTAAAGAAAAGGATATAAAGCACTTGCACATACGGATTCCTTCAGTACGACGTAACTTCACTATAACTTTTAAACTACTGCACCTACAGTTGAGGATTGAAACCATTTTGACAGTCAACATAGGGAATTGGTTATAGGCATGTTGATGAATCAGAAAACACTGTCAACAATCAAGTTCCTAGTAGGAACCATAGTGCTAAAAAAACACAAGCATTTTCCAAGTCAAACTGCCATGGGTAACATGCATCTGATACAATGATGCAAGTACCACCCCTATGTGCTGTTGAAATGAAAGACTCCAAACCAATAAACTGCCTCAAGTCAAAATCAAAACAAATACGTAATGCAAAAATAAATACTTACAATTCCAAGACCAAGCTCCATCTTGCCAGGTCCTAAACGATCTGGAGTCACTTGACCAGGCAATGTGCAAACAGACAATGCAACGCCCATTGTGCCAACCATTTCTGATGCTCGTTTAGCTTCAGCAGCAACTTCGGCTAAAGAGAGACCAGAAGCTGCAGCTGCCCCACCAATCTGTTATATGAAATGAGAGCTCAGCCTATCAGAAACACTTGACACTTGACGCTTTATCCAAATTTAACTTTAAAACTTAAGTAGGAGTAGTTCAATAAAGATATTAGAAGCAAGAACGAAGTTGCTCTACACATGCTTTTTAATTTTAAAAAATAGATGAATGCAGAAACTTCTGCATTGACAGATAGCTTCATTGAGGACAAGGAAAAAAAAGAAACTTTTGTAAGCAAAAATGAATTGGTTAGGATGAACCTAACAGTGAAATAAAGCATAGGTATATACCTCACAACAGGATAAGAAAGACCAAAGCGTATGATTGAAAGAAGAAATTAAATCAACCTTATGAACTAGAATGGTCCCAGCTAAACCTCTTCTACCAGCTATGCCTCTTGGGGGTGGTAGAGCACAGTCATCACCAACAATTACCATCTGTTAAGACAATTATTGTACCCCCCATATTAGTTAACTTAAAATTTGACAGTAAGCTACTCGTGTGTGAGAGAGTGTGTGTGTGTGTGAGTGTGTTGTAGAAAAAGACATACCTCAACTTTATAACCTTCAGATTTAGCCTGCTCAGCTGCCAAACCAAAATTCAAGCGATCGCCAGTATAATTCTGTAAAGAAATGACAAAATAATTTTAAAAAAAACAAAAAAAACAAAAAGAAAAAAACCAGAACTGATCAGGAAACATTTTTTACCAAAAAGTTATAACCATACTGATTCTCACGTTTCAATATGCATAAGGTGTGATAACTTAAAATGAGCACATGTATACACACAAATAATTTATATATCGACTTCAGGCTTGGTAATTTCACATAAGTAAATGAAATCAGTACAAGTCAATCATAAAAGTTGCTGCAAGTTGAGAAGTAACAAATGAACTTCATAAAAGAAACCTTCACGATCAGGAGGCACCCCGGAGGACCAGTCACAGCTCGAATACCCTGATATAAGAGGGAAGAGGGTGGCCATTTAAAGAAAGGATAACAAGAAATTTGACTGGAAATAAGAAAGATATCATCATATAGTGAAGTCAGAAATCTGCATACAGCAAGAATGGAGTCAACAGGAGGGGAAGCAAAAACATCCCCACAGATTGCTGCTGTCAGCATTCCTTCTCCAACAAATCCAGCATGAGCGGGCTCATGACCGCTTCCACCTCCTGTGGGTTAAGCACTTTCATCAAGTTCATCAAAGATCTTACAGCACCTTTAATAGAATCAGAGCTCTCGAGGGTCAAATGGGTTCCTTAATAGTACCCTCAAATTAAAAAAGGTTGAAATCTAAACTACATAAACTCTTCTCTAATAAAGGTCATTTTCCACATCTTCCAATTATTATCCTTTGTGGAGTACAAATCTTATCAATGCCTTCAATGTCAACCAACATTTTGGTCAGGCCAGGTAACAAAATAGCTCAAGGATGAATGTAGCATTCAACAGGTGAAAACACTAATTTGACAGCTAAATTTGATCTTCAACTATGTTAGGAAACATGAGCAAGAGGAGCTTAGCAATAAAGTGTTAATATACCTTTAATTATGAATTCGAAGTCCAAAATAAATCATAAGATTTTCTCAACCGGTATAGCATCTAAGAAAACCTTTAGTTCTATAGTACAAGTTGTTTTATTTTGGTGCCTAAAAGGTCTAGGAGTCCTTCATCATATTTATAGGTTTTTCAAGAGTGCAGTAATTTAAACAAAAGGTCTAGGAGTCCTTTACTTCATCTATAGTACAAAGGTCTAGGAGCCCTTTATGGCTGTATACAAGTTTTTATTTTGGTGCCTAAAGGGTCTAGAGCCCTTAATGGCTTTATTATTTATTGGTTTTTCTAAAGTGCAGTAATTTTTTAAACAACAAAATTTTGTATTGACCACCCTTTTATTGGTATCTGAGAAACCCGAGTATGAAAATGATTTTAAATCTCCTATCAGATAAAGGAAGTAAGAATAATATAAAGAATGACATATAGCCCATCAATGAGTGCATTGCATCAAGAAACCAAGTAAAGATATACATACTCATTTCTCTAATATACGGGTCAAAACAGTAAGAGCAGATAGGGATATGGCCCACTTTGTCTACGACACTGTATCAGTAAACTTAGAACTAAAGTAGAAAACAAGGAAAGCAAAACTAGTAATGTCTCAGACCTGATATTACAGCTACTTTGTCGTATGTCGCACCAGAAACATCAGCACGTAAAACAACTTTAACCTACACACAAAAGTGTTCCATTAGTTGGAAGCAACGTGCATAGAAAGATAAGGAACTGTTCTCGTTAAACAAGAAAGATATTTGGCTATTTGCTCATAATTACTTCAGGAAAACCGTCCAAATACTGCAACCCAGGATAGGTTTCGACCAGACCCTCAATGAATTCTGTCACGACATCTGTAGCAAGAAGTATGTGAATTAGTTCTGAATCATCAAAAAGAGAACATCATTTTTGGGGCATATTGAATAACAAGCAGATCACATAATCATCTCTCTTGATGCTAAAGACAAAGGGAAACACTATATATGAATGCATTTTCATAATGCCATCCCCAAAAAAAATGGATGAAAAGAATCAGTTCCAGAACAGTTAAACAATATCTACACATACATCCAATAACTTGGCAGCAGTTATGGGCCTGCCGGAGTAACGAACAACTCTTAAGGCACGATGTACAGCATACTAATCTTGCACGAAACACATCACAAATGCTAGCTCATTAGGACTCTACAAGAGACATCACCAAATAGAGCATAATCCACACATCATTTTTTGCAACACAGCCAGGAAAGTCAAAGCCGACGAAAGTCAAGTGCAAATGCATGCATCAAATTAGTCCCATCCATGAAATGGAAGAAGAATTCGCCAGGAAATCCAGAAAACGTAAATGCAGAACAAAAATGGGTAAGAAATTAAAAAAAAAAAAAAAAATTGCGAGTGAGGAATAATTTTCACCGTTTGGGTCGTTAATGAGTTTCTTGCTCTGAAAATCCATAGATAAATGCGAGTGTAAAATTCGAAGAACAATCCCTAATGCTGAATTAGAAAACCCCCACTTTCTAGTGAGAGAAAACTGATGAGGGTTTGGAAATTTTGAGGAAAAATGGCTTCTATTGAAAGTCACCTGACTGTTGAATAATTGTTGATTTTAATGCAATTGCTTGTCCGAACAAGAAATTAAATTAAATTAATAAATAATAATAAATGTCCAGCTCAGAATCGTGCAAAAGAAATGCGACTGTAGTATAAGAAAAAAATCGTGCGTCTTGTCTATATTCCTAAAGTCAATTGGAAAATTTGGTAGAATTGTTGTGCACATTATTTTATTCAGAAGTATCCCATCAATCATACAAAAATTATATACACACCAAATCCTTGCATTTTCTTATATTTAGTGACTCCAATTTATTTCAAAAATAATAAAAATTATGTAAATTATAGTCAACCCAACTTAAATTTACGAAAAGATGTGCTGATCCCACGCATGTTGTAAATATATGTGTTTTGAGTCTGACACTTTTTCAAAAAAATATTTTTTTTGACAAAAAATTAATTTTTTTGTCTAAAGTTATTAATTTTTCACCATAATAATATTATTTTTTGCTTAAAAGTATTAGATTGTTTTACAATTTAGGAAGTATTACTTTTATTTAAAATTTTTCTTTTTATCGAAAAAATATTATGTTATCTGTGCGTGGGGTAAATATGCCAAGGGGTTACGCTTTAGATCAAATTTACAGTTTTTAAAATTTTTATGAATCAGATAAACTTATTTATAGATAAAATATCAATATATTAATTGCACAAGAAATTAACTTTTATTATTGTCAAGTCTAAGATTAGAACTCATAATACTGTAACTTGGAATCCAATTTGCAAAAACAAAAATCAAATTAGTTTATATTGACTCAAAGTGATTAATGAAAATTTATTTTGATATTTCCCAAAAAATTATATATCTAGACGTGAAATTGAACACAAACTAGATCGGAATAAAGTAATAAATATGCATACAAACAATTGATTAAGTTGGATTGCACATTGATTAAAAAAAGTTGGATTAAACATCAATACAATTTTTTATTTTTCATAAATTATATAAAGTTACACCCTTATAAAAATTATAAATTCTTATTTTTATAATTTTATTTATTTATCAATTTAACTTATTCAACCACATATAAATTATTTATGGAATTAAATTTTAAAATGTTTATTTTGACTAATAAAAAATATATTAAATTTTAAAATAGAATTTTCATTTTGTAAAAAAAGTTAAAATATAATTTGTATTTTAGTGATGAAGAAAGTATTTTTATTTTATTTTTACAAAAATAGTTCTTTGATATTACTACTCAAAATTTTCATCTGTCCAAAATTTGATCCAACAAATATATGAAAATTTAAAATTAGGATACTATCAACAGTAATTAATTATGTAATATTTTTACTTCCATTGAATATTAGAGAAATACAAAGAGTTTTGTAGCTCCACAACAATTTTGTCACACGGTGGCCTTCACGAAAAATATGAGATATCTTCAAGTTAAGTGACTTCTTTAGCCTCAAAATTCGTTAACGAGCTCCTGAAACCTCCAATGACCAACCTGTTTTTATTCTAATATGAAAATAATAGTAAGAACATCCACTTCTAACCAAATATGTACAAATTCCAAAATTTTACTTACTTTTAAACATTTCACAACAATATCTAATTCAGTCATTATATTATCAGTAATGCCAAAAAATTTGAAAAAATTGTATATAAAATCAGCATCTGTATTGCGGATAATACCCCTCTGCCCTAGCCCTCCCCATAAAGTAATTATTATTTATACAATTGTAGTTGAAAATACAAGATTTCATAATTCCCCTTCTAAAATGTGATGAAATTTCATTTTCCATTTCTTTCAATTGCATTTGGGAGGTTGAAATGCCAATTTTCTGGAAGTTTGCCAACCAATTATTGACGTCTCTGCCTTCAACTCCGCAGATTCATTTTTCCTAGGCTTAATCCATTCATTATTTATAATTGAGGATCTCGAGTGAATTAATAAAATAAAATATCTTTATATACTCCATAATAATTATAATAAAATTAAATATAAATAAATTAACTAAAATATCTTTATATATTTATATATTTTTTATTTTGTTTCTATTAATCCCCCTTATCTTCTTCTTCTCCATGCATGTTTCTTCAATGCAGAGAAGTTGGAATTACAGATTTATGGCTTTCTTGAAATTCGGCTCCAAATCTAAAACCATTTCTTCTCCATGTTTCTTCAATACAGATGAAATTGCAAATTTATTGCTTTCTTGAGATTCGGCTCCAAATCTGAAACCTTTCACCGAAAGCCAAACTTGATCAGAAAGATACACTTAACACTATTCTTTAAATGATTTTTCCTCAAACTTGATTTTGTTAAGAATTTTATGTATAAGGGTTCATATATATATATATATATGCTCGCTGTATGTGGGCACGCCTGATGGTCTTAATCAGCAACTCAATGGAGTCCGTCACATTGAAATCTAAGTCACCCACATACAGCAATGTTCTGTGATTGGGCTGTCGTTATTCTACCAGACGCTGTCATTCCATTGGCGTCAGACGCCACCACATTTTGCTACTGAACCTAAATTTGTGTCATTTTTCAATTTCAACAAGATTTTTTTTCCTCCATTCTTATTGTTACTAATCTGAGAAAGAAAGATGATTTTTTTTATTTTTTTGGATTTCTGGGTAGAGAAAAGAGAAGGTGCAGAAATTTATGGTAGATAGAAAATTACAGAGAAAAAAATATTTTTTTCTGGGAAAGAAACTTTGATTTGTCAATTTGTGTTAGGAATTAAAGAGGGTTGGACAGTCATGTTGGGATGATGATTTATTTTTTGTTTTTTATTTTTTAGTAAGAAGGATATAAATGGTAAAAATGATGTATATTTAATAAAAAAAGAAATTTTTTAATTTTTAATTAGGTATATTTAAATTTCAGGATATGTTTATAAATTTAAGAGTATAAATAGTCCCATCCTAAAAATTATTACTAAAAGAATGACGGGATAATTTTTATACTTCTCTCATTTAAAATGGGAGTGAATCTCTTATGTCATAGCTGTACGATGTTTGTTTGATTCAAGTTCACACCGGAATGCACTAATTATTCCTAAAAATGGTCGTTGCAGATTATCCTAACTTCTACTTGTATGAGCGCAGAGCGCAAAACATAATAATTATTAATCATTTTTAAAATATTATTTTTTGATAAAAAAATATGAATTTTTATTTGATTAATTCTTGAATAGTATAGTTAATAATACATTTTTTTGTGAAAAAATAATATTTTTAATAAGAAAAATAATAATTTGTAAATAATTTAAACAAGTATTATTTTTTCACCAGAAAATATTGACTCATGACACGTATCTAGATTTTAAAATACGTTGAAAAATGAAATCATGTTTTAATTTACACATTTTTTTTCCAACTTAATCGTTACATTTGAGTTAAATATTTAAAATAGGTTTCCACTATCAATTAATGTAATATACTACAATAAATTTTAATTATCACTATTTAATGAAATCCTACTGTAATATACTACGATAAATTTTAATTGTCACCATTTAATGAAATCCTACACTCAAATATTGTTGAAATAAAATATCATATTTAAACATAATATTCGTAGATTCTACTATTATTAATTTATCTAATGTAATATAATACATTTTAGCCATTATAATTCAAAGTAAAGCTCACAATAGATTGACTTGATATATCAGGTCGATTAGGTTGTAAGCATCTAAACCGAAAATATTGTTAGACTCATTTGTTTTGACCTGATGCACCTAATATAATTTAATATATTTTTAAGAATTAGGCTGGACTCAACAATAAAAGATTCAATAGAACTTCCTGACCAATCTGATCTTGATCAATAGTCCGCCGAGCATGAATCTAGCAGAGCTAGACTGCCGGGATTATAAAAACAAAAAAATAGAGAAAATATTTGTCTTTCACACATGTCTTATGGATAAATTCTCAACCCTCTAAAAATTTCAACCCTCTAAAGTTTCAACCCTCTATTGTAATATTTATATAATTGTATGTATCATATTATACAATCATCAAATATATTAAAATAACATTGACAAGAAAACTACAGTTAAAACTATTTCCTAAAGTTCCTTTTTTTTTTTTTTTATCTTCTTATTTTACCCTTATAAATATTCGGGAAAAAAACTTAAAATTCTCTAAGACTATGATTGTGTATGGTTCGATCGCAGGAATTGGGAATTAATTGATCCAAGTATACTCGAACACAATTTTTGAGTTAGTGAATCAAATCCTATCATGTCACCTCCTCAAAAGTTGATGCCTACTACTTTCTTTTTCTACTTTCCTTTTTTCGATTATTCTCGGCTAATTATATTACAAGTTTTAAAAACTAATATAATCATTACCAATTATTATAAAACAACTTTTTAACATCTACTTTACAAATTATATTATATTCAATTATAAAATAAACGAAAAATTTACACTATTTATTAAAACTTGCGCAATTCAAAATTTTCATGCACAAATTTATGGTGCACCCTTCTAATCATAAACAAAGTTACAAACATTGGAAACATCCAATCAGTTGTTTTTGTTGAAAACGCTGCCTACTTTGATAGCTCATCTACTAAAATGTATTGACCAACTCTTTAATATGTTACCATTAATTATATCTTACTACAAGTTTTATGATATCTATATAATCAACATCAATGTACAAATAGCCTAGTGGAAAACTTAATCATCCATCTTAATGATAATAAAAAATACAGTCCATTACATTTATAGATATCTAAAATATTCTACCAATCGTAATAAAATAATTTAAAAAAATAATTAAAAAATTTTTCCAAAATCATGCCATGTCATATGCTCTCATAAAAACTCAAATACATTTTCAATTTCTACATATGTTTCAATCTCACTATCTCTAACATGTTTTCTATAAATATTATACAGATTGCTGAAAATAAAACAAAAGCACCGTAAGTACTCTACTTAATATTTATATTTTGCACATAAAAAATACTCTCATATATTTACATGTCGGATAGAAGTTGTTTGGACCTAGTCCATCTGTGCAAAACTTTACCAAAAATATCATAAAACGCTATCTCCACGTCACTTTGTATAATTACAACAGACATAAATCCTTGTCCGTCATAAAAGAACCTTAAACCTTCATCTTTTAGATTTTTAAGATCTCCTCTCCATGCCTTTGACCCTGCTCCGCTCGTCAAAAATTGGATAGGGCTGCAAATAAATTGAACGAAGCTACTTAGCAAGGAAAATAGAATTTTGTTTTCTTTCAATAAATTATTACCATACCGTTCTTATTGTACCTTTTATCATCGATAATTCGTTCAAGGCAATGATCATGTCCGTTCATATACAAATCAACGTTGTTGGCCTGTAGTTTATGTGTTTGTCAATGTGTATATAATATATAAATATAATATATATATATATGTATATAGTAATACTGGGGTATTTTGGGGATTTCAAATTGAAAGATTTTGTACCTGAAGAATGGGAAGAAGATGATTTTGAAGCTCAAGGGTGTCCCCATGATGGCCTACACTTCTGATGGCATGATGGCCCACCACAATTTTCCATTTTGCACTTGATTCCTTCAATGCTGATTCAAGATCCTACACAAATAAATAGAATAAACTAAAATTAAATTCAAGCATCTATCTATATATATATTCATAATAATTTCTTGTATATGCGCGATTGTTACATTTTTTATTTTGAATTTGGGTAAATTACGAGTTTTATTTAAGTTATGCATACTAATATAAACATGGAGTAGTTTATAAATAATAAGCTTTTTATATTTTTTAGTTTTTAAAAGTAAAAATATTTTTGAAATTGATGAGTCCGTCTTTACTTAGTTAAATTTTAATTTTCTCCTTTTACGAAAATATTTAAAATTTTAGCTACTTTATATTTAATGAGATAATTATTTTAAAACAATTCAACAAACATAAATACAAAATTAAATAGGTATATGTATTACTTTATAAATTATTCTATAATATTAATACAATTTATCCTTATTATTATTATTATTATATTATTTTGTTGTAATGACAAACCTTCAATGCGTAGATAGTGTAGGATTTTGTTGGGATCACACCACGCCAATCATATCTATGTTCCTCCGGATTTATAAAATAATCGGTCACAAACGGTGTCGTATCCACGAAGAATAGGTCAGCAATTTCTATTTAAAAAAAAGCACAAAAGTATTATATACATTAAATTTGGAACAATTGAAAATATTAAATTATAAAATTAAAATAGCCTCGGTGCCCAAAAAAATATGAAGAACAACTTTTTATGTCTGATCAATTATATTAAGATTCAATTTTCTAAAAATTAAAAATAAAGATTTTACGGAACAAATGAAAAAATATAATTTGACACCAGAAATTTTAATTTTATAGGACAGATGAAGTATTATTTAAAAAGTAAATAAAGAATCACCTGTATTCACAACAAAAGATCTCAAGCAAAGCCATCTACTATCAAGTTTGCGAAGGAGAGGGCTCATTTGTGCCACCGCATCACCTCTGTAGTCATGGTTGCCTAAAACTGCAGGATAAATAAAAATTGTTATTAAACTAACAATTAAAATTGGTTTTTTTTTTTTTTGGGGTAAGAATGCCTTTTTATTTACATTTTTTTGGGTAGTTTGTGCAAATTTAAAAATAGTCATTCCACCACGTGAATAACTTTTTAGCCATTTGAAAAGATAAAAATATTTTTTAATTACTTCTCGAAGTTCATAATACTTTGAAGTGTATTTTATTTATTTAAAATTTTTTGAGTCAAACAATGAACAATGGTAGAAGCCTTGGGATATAATTTTAAAAGTTGTTGAATAAGTTTTGAGATACCATAAATTATAAAATGTATGAGGTTTGAGATATATTAAATATATTCAAGACATATATAAAAATATTTTGAATTTCACGAGCTTTAAGATAGTGCACCAAGCTTTAAAATGTATTACCACCTTAAAAAAAAATCATATACTTTTATAAAACAACTAAAATATAATATTTTGAAAGAAGAGAAAAAGATGAATTACCACTAAACCATGGCTTTTGGAGGCTCTTGGCTGTATAAATATTGGTAAAAGATTCCACAAAGGCAGGATCAGTCTCCCCTTCCAACCCATTATCATAAAAATTGTCACCTGTTGAAACTACAAAATCTATATCTAATTCTTCTCCAATCCTTCCCATCTGCACAAATCAAAATCAAGAATCCTCTTTTTTGTCACAAAAACAAATCAAACTAATCAATATTTGATTTAAAATTTTATGTGAAGTCGATATATTCCTTTGATAAAGACATAAACAACCTTCAACGTATATTTATGTTTAATAATATTTAAAGTACAATTCAAGCTCAATAACTGCTTCGAACTCAACTTGTGTGCATTTTAATTAAAGCTTGCTCAATCTCAACTCAATTACTAATCAAATAAACTTAATTGTAATACTCAAAATTGATAATATTTCAAATAATAATACATTTGACTAGACTCAACCAATATATGCAAACACGTATGGACGAATTGAAAATTTCATCATAAAATAGTCTATATTGTTTGCGTTCTATTACAGCACAAACGTAATCATAAATAGTATTTTACAAATACCATGCATGCACTGGTATAATATAACCAAAATTATAAAATTAAATTTAAAGAAAATTATCGTTTACAAGAAAATGGGCTCTTTTGGGTAAAATAAATAAAAAAATTATATATCATCACACAAAACAAGAAGCAAGTTCTTGACAATTTCCCTAACTTTGTCGACAACATGATTATAAAGAAAAAACTCAGGCCCCTCCCATATAAATTATGTATTTTTGTATGGGCAATTACACACGTAGTCATATGTACAAATAAATGATAAAAACAGCAGCATTCGAAATTAAATTTAAAAAAAAAAAATCTCAAAACCTGAAAAGCAACTTCAGATTGGTTAAACTCTCCTTTTCTTCCCCAATCTCCAATGACCAAGAACTTGAGAGTGCCATCGCCTTTTGTGGGCTGCTCAATTCTTGGAAGCTTCGCTGAAACTCTGCAGCAAAATAGGGAGATTGTGGCCAGCCAGAGGCACAACACAACCATGGTTTTTTCCCCAGAAAAACCCATATTCTTTTAAGGCTCTCTGACTGAAAGAGAGAGGGATTATATATGTATCTATATATCTAGCAGAGAGAAAGATTATAAGAGAGAAAATCAAGGAGGAAGAGAGAAGTTTTTGTGATTATTTCCTGGAAAAATGGCGATGATTCGCATATATATAGAAAGAGTATTTGGCTTAGCGAGATATGTGCAACGACGTGAGAATATTTTTAGTAGAAACAACAAACAACGTACAATTTGCTTAAACAAGGTTTTATTTATATGGAACCCATAATCACATCTTTATCATTTTTTCTTATTTTTTATTTATAAATATTACCACTATATATATATATATATATATATATATATATATATATATATATATATATATATATCCAATAAATGGTTCGTAAATGTGGTATAAATATTTAAAAAACCATAAAGTAAGAGAATAATATATTGAAATAAATTAATCAGAATTTTAGTTGATTTTGAGGATATTGTCTGTTAAGGAAAAAAAAAAAAAGCCGTATAAATAATATCATACATTCAATATGTTTTATAATATTACAATTTTTTGGGGTCACTTTTAAAAAGATAGAACCTTCTATAAATTATAAATACGCATTTAATATAATTTTTTTATTTGTTTATTTGACTTATATATCTCATATAACTTGTTTTAAATTAAATATATATATATATATATATCTAATCTTGATTAGAAAATGAGATATCACTTTTAAATATATAGATAAAAAGATATTTTGGAAATACTATTTGTTTAAACGATGGGAAGTTAATAGAATATCCAAAATACATTTTATGAGTAGACCTTATTTCAATTTGAACTTCCATTCCCAAGTACAACCTTGTGGAATTTGCTTCTTGTCAAAGAAAAGTTAATTTTTGGTGTAATTAGTTGGGAATCACAGGGGTAAAATGGATAATTAGATAATGATGCGGACTAAGCGGTTGAGAAATTATTATTATTTGTATTGTTATTATAATAATAATAATAATTATTATTATTGAACGGATAAGGTTTTCTTTTTAATTATAGGAATTTATTATTTGTAGGATAATAATAGAAAAGGAATAATAGTGAGGGAATAATACCTAAGGAATATTCGAGTCTCACGGGACTCCTCCTCGCATTCGGACATTCTTCTGTCATAACGCCCATATTCTCACCAATAACCATGCTCCAAAACAAATCATTTGCACTTGTGAGTGGGGATTCTGCATGTCGTGCAGCGCCACACAAAAAAAAAAAAAAAAAAAAAAAAAAAAAAGAAGAAGAAGAAGATGGAGATGATTCGATACAACCAACTTATTTAAACTTTTACGAATTAATTTTTAAAAAATACATTGAATTAAAAAAATTAAAAATTTATACATAGCACGCGCATATTGATTTTCGAGTTTCTTGTTAGGCATAAATAATAAAATCATGAATACTTTTTAGTTAATAAGTAATATATTTTAATTAAATAAATAATATTAATTAATTTTTTGTTCAATTTTCATCATATTAATATATTGATAAAGTAGTGTAAAAATATAATTTATTGTCCATTTCCACCAATAAATAAATGTTAACTAATAATATTTAAAAAATTAATTAAAAAACAATAATTTATTAGAATTAATCAATTTTATAATAAAAAACAAAGCTCTTATTTTATAATGGGGATAATATTTTTATGTGAAGACTATCACTGCTGAATCGTAGAGATAACACTTTTTTGTGCTAAGTATTACCATTGTGCTGTAAAGATATCATTTTTTATGTTGACAAATATAAATCTGTGACTATAAATATATTTATATTTGAATTAAACCTCGTGAAAATAAAATTATATAGAGATGTTATTGTCAAAACAAATTTAAAGTGAAAAACATACATAATATTGAAATTTTAATTTTAAAATTTTGTAAAAAAATTATGGCAGCCTGCCACACGCACACTTGCATGTTTTTTTTTTTTTGAAAAAATAATTTCTTTTATAATTTAGCATTTGGGAGGGAAATTTTAATTTTATATTTTGCAACTTAATTATTTTTATATTAGTATAGATAGTTTTGATATAGTGACATATTTTCTTTTCATTTATAAATATCTTCTCAATATGCTGTTACCCCTTACCAATTAAAGAATCTTTTAAGTTAGTCCGAGTAGTAAGAATACGATATAGTTAGATTGTATACATCATATAGATGACATAGTTATACTACAATAAAATGATATTGTGTGGTCATGGATTAATTACATGAAACATACTGCCAATATTGCAGGAAGCAAATATGCACACCATATGAAACACATATTACACTATAGGGGGGAACACATGCACACTAGCAACTATTTCACTTCATTGTAATGAGTCATATTTTATTGAAATTTCATTATAATTTCATTGAATTATTCATTATCATAAATCAAACTAGCAACTATTTCACTTCATTGTAATTTTTTTCTTTAATTTTTGGTTTTACATATTAAAGTCAAATTTGCAAATGTATAATTTTGGTTGCATTAAATTATTTAGGATTATTTCTTAATTAAAAAGTCAAATTCATTATGATAATTTTATGGTATTAAATAATTAATTGATTGTCCTATTATTTATCGTAAATTTTAGATGGAAATTGATATGATAATTACCTTATTTTATTAACATTTTTTTGTATTGTTGTTGCATGACTAAGTAATATTCATATATGATTTATTAATTATTAAAAATCATTTGGTATTTCTTATTAAATTAAATATATGTGAATATTATATAAAGAGGTGCCTCTTACTTTAAATTAGCGCATATATTAACATCAATTGCAATTACATTACTTAAATCATTAAAAGTAAATAACATTGAATATATATATATATATATATATATATATATATATATATAATAGCAGAAGCCATACAATTATAGAAATCCCTCAATTTTTCTGTCTAAATTTTTTATTACTTTTGGTATGCTATGTGACTTTATTTTATTGGCATTATAATTAATTAGAGGATATTAAAGATACATATTATATATAAAAAAATTGACTAATCAATAATTTAATCATAATGGTAGCGTAAACTTTGCAAACATGTTTAATTATGGAATGCACATTTGGAAATGTCAAGATTTATCAAATTATTAGCCGTATTTAATTAGATTTGCAGACATAATTTTAGGATTAGAGGATTTTAAAGATGTATGTATAGAAATTTGTTTTATTAATCAATGATTTAATTATAATGACATCCAAAAAATTTTAGGGATCATCGAATGCACATTTTGTAAATGTCAAGATTTAAATTTAAGAAAGATATACGGTGAATATATTACCTAAATTCTTGAATTTCATAAATTATGATTGCAATTAAAAGGAAAAATTGTTAAGCATGTAAAATGATAGATAACATGGTAACTAAAATTAATTTAATTATTATTTAATTTAAAATTTTAATTATTTTGATTGATAATACAAAATAAACAAGACAAATTATTTCTGATGAATATATTTGTATAATGTTTCCAAAAATCTTTGTGATATTCAACAACTCTATAAAAATCACTATAACTAATCCTCAGATTAATTAATTAAATTTTAACAAATATTTTAATTACCATCTTTTTATGATTATACAACTATGCTAAATATAATAATATTATTATAATTTTCTATCATGAATAATCAAGTATCAAGTTTACATATTTTTAAAAGTAAAATGAAACAACCTATAAGTGTCACTGGAGTAATTTCAAATATATTTTTATCAAATATAAATTATGTTTATTAAGTTAAGCATTGATATTCAAACCTGAATTCTATATATATATATAGATATATATATATATATATATATCATAATAATTATTTGTTAGTACATATAATAATAATCCATTAGTGTATATCTAAAGTAATTAGTACTATTAAATATTAATATAATATAAATTAATAGTTAACATATATCATGATTGGATATCTATAATTTATGTTTAATAATAATTATGTTACTAAATATTCATAATGTTAATTTCATTGTATTAATTTTCATAGTTGCATCAATTATTTGTAATAAATGCATATATTTAATGTAATGATTGTATATGAAAATTTTTATATCAATTTTCGTAACTTCACATATTTAATGTAGTCGATCAAGTAATTAAATTAATTTTAAATTTATTATAACACTTATATTAGTCAAGTCAAACCATGCATAAGTTACATTATAACCGAATTTGAAAGAGAATCTCACTAATTTTTATATAATATTTTCTTTTATTGGGTGCGTGATTTTATCCTTGAGAAGGCAATATTCATTGCATTTGTATACCAATTTTTTTTTTGCATATAAATATGCATATAGTATTTCATTCAGTTCAAACCTAAATCAAGGCCTCCTAAGTTCACACACTCATAGCCCAAACTTTCATCTTCTTTCATGTATGTTCTAATTGTTTTGCATTCCTTCATAAGCTTAATCATTTCTTTCTTCTTCTTTTTTCCAGCATTTTCTGCATCATATCTTGGAGAACCAATATTTAAGGTATGCTATTTTTTATTTATTATGTACATTTTTATTCAATCCTAGATAATAATTATGTTACATATATACTAATATTGTTATAATGGTATATACAATACTGATATTAAATTTATTTAAATTGTTTTTTTTCTAATGTTAATGCAACGATTTGTCAAATTTTAATTGTATCTTTGTTAATGTGTTTATTTTAAATTCATTTATGAATATCATATAAAATCATCTTAAAAAATTATTATTAACATTATAATATAGTATAATAATGATATTTATACATCTAAATTTTATTACATCAGTTATTTAACAAATGTTTTTCATTACATTAATTATTTTTTCTATTTTTCATGATAATATTAATAATATATTTTGTGTACAAATTAGTATGCTTTAATTTGAATTTAGTAAATTATATTAGTATGCTTGAATATAAATTAGTATGATATTGTTAGTGAATCGATGTTCTATTATAATATAACTTTGAATATATGCTACAATTATATATATATATGTGTGTGTGCACGCGCGCGCACGCATGCACCTCTAATTTGGTTCAATTTTTATATGTTTTAGAGGAAAACAAACTCGAAGTTAGAATGAAACATTTGCTTAAGCTGGGTTTAATGCCAATTTAACAATTCATGTCTCTGTTTTTCATTGAGTAGTTTATTAGGACATTCTCGATTATTATCAACCAAACATGCAAGAAAAAAAAATTATCACTGCAACAAAAATGCTAATAGACAACGAATTTTTTCCGTTGTCTTTTTAAACTTGTGACTGTTGTTGAATCCATTGTTGCTAAAGGTGGCGCTAAAATAAAACAAAATTATCCGTTGTCTTTTCATATAAAAGACAACAGTTATAAACCGTTGTCTTTTTACGTTGTCTTTTTAAACAACAGACAACACCAAAGACAACTGTTTATAACCGTTGTCTTTTTACAATTTATGTCCATGAAAACAACACTTTAAACACAACGGTTCTTAACTGTTTTCTTTTACAGATTTATGCAAAAATATTACAACAACAGTTTTTTTACTGTTGTCTTTCAGAACTGTTGTCGCTTGATTTTTTTATATTTTTTTCATTTTGGATCTTTTTATTAATTATAATTATTATATATTCAAACTTTTAAAACAAAACGAATATATCCAAATTTATAAACTAATAAACATCGCTACAAAATGTAATTAGTCCACAAAAAATATCAACATAATTCTAAAATAAAGCAAAGCATCCAATTAACGGGTACAATAGTCATTTCTAAAAGGCACAAACTAATTAAAAATAAATATCATTGCAAATTATGATCTACTGCTCCATATAGCTGCCACTACATCACAACTTGTCCAATGTACAAAACAAATCATATATTAATTATAAGTAAACTACTAAATAACAACAAATGATCCATGTAAAGTGATACCTTTAACTACTTATATATATGTTCTTGAACACATTCTGTCCATTCCGTACGAACTTCATCAATATCAATTAGAGAGTACCCCTTTGTTTGTGCGAACTGTGAGACAAAAATATATTAATTATAAGTATAAACTGATGACTAATTCTGAAATATCCAAATTTGTAAATAGATAGAAAATTATTACAATTGGCCGGAGCGAAATCATATCTGCATTTGATTTCCCCTTCTTTAGTGCATTGACCATTTATTCAAATAATGACTCGATTTATTTCTTCATCCTCGCACAGTTTATCAGTCTACATAAAATAGAAAAGATCTCATTAAAGTGACTTTAAGTGAGCATTATAAATTAATAATATAAAACCCACTTACGATCTCTTTAGCCAACCATGCATAACCTTTACGAGAAATATTATGGGGGTATTTATGTTTTTTCCTTTGCTCTCTTTGTTCCTTGCGCATTTTCTACATCAAATAAAGATATCGAGTATTAACATAGTTGTAAAATCCATCATTGGAGGTTACATAATAAGTAAGAAGAGGCGCTGATTACCTTGAAGTCTTCGGACAAACGACTAATCACAAAATTACTCCAATCACATTGATCAAGACATATAGCGCATGTTTGTGAAGTACAATTATCCTCCATAACAGCACTAAAAATCAAGCTGGGCATGTCCTTTAATCGACTGCTTACCCCATGGTATTCTCGTACACGGGGAACTCGAGGCCCTTGTCTTCTGAACCGATGCCTTCTCACAAAGAAACATGAAGCTAAAACAGCAGACATGGCGAGGACAGAGATAAATGATATAGCAATGATAGGCCATGATGAATTCTCATAGCCTGAGACCATCCACAGCTCCATTTCAGGTGCACCAGTATATTTAGCTAGCGTTTCACCAGAAACATTGGAAATGAACACTGCTTGTATCCTTATAAAAAAAGGTCTTCCAGCCACTGCATTTACATATGCCATTATTAATCACATTTTCACATGCTTAAACTATTAAGGGCAATGGACTGATGTCTGCAACTAGACACATAACTTGCCAGTTTTATCTCAATGTAGCATCTTTCTGAACTTCTCAGTTTCAATCCAGAATGAACGAAATCGAGATACATTCAAACTAAGAAAGATATCAACGGCATAACTTCATAATGCATTATAGATTATCTACCAGGATTATACTGACATGCTTCAAAAGGATCTCTCTATTTGAATATCTAGATTATAATCATGAATTCATGTCTGATATGAATTTATATTTCAACATAAGAATCAGATAACTACTGTGAAAAATGCCATGGGACAGGACAATCCAAGGATAGTGATGGGTTGCATTTAATGCTGACAACTAAAGAGATGATCTAACCCTAATTTTTTATTGAAATGGAGGCAAAGGCAAGGATCGATAAGGAAATGCGTGGATTCTACACAAACTGAACTGGAACTGGAACTGGATGATCCACAAAAAGTTGAATTGTTTTTTTCTTGCACCTTTTAAATTCTCTGAAGCTTTGTTTGGATTGAGGGACTTGAAGACTTGACATCAATGGATTTCAACATCATCAAAATCCTTCAATCAAAACACAACCTGATATTTTTTGTTCTTACCTGTACCTTAACTAATTTAAACATCCATTAGCCTAAAAGAAAGCATCAAAGAGATTAATTTTCCATAGAGCGGCCTTGCAAGATAAAACATTACTTGCAACTAAACCACCGGTTTCATTGTCATAAACAATGGCTGCTTTGAATCTTGCAGCTTGCGTTCTTCTGACTTTATCCTCGAAGTTACATCCTCCTCTGATCATGAACACAAAGGGATGTCTGGTGTCATTTATATTTGAAACTACTTCATTAGTCAGCTGCGAGCATGCATCCAAAGGTTCTGCAACATTTAACGTTCCACATTTCCAGAACCTGACACTGATGGTGCTGGAACCACAAGAGACTATTATCAGTTTATGATCATAAACATAAACCAACATTATTCAAACTGTTACTTTGTTCTTCAGAGGGTAATCTTCGGAAGCATTTAAAAACACACAAGCACAATCTCTTGTTCAATAAACTCAATAACTCCTTGTCCAAATATAATTCCCTAATCGCTGTATATCACATAGCAGGACAACTTAATATTTTCAGATAAATATGTTTCTCAACTGTAAACTGATCTAAGACAGAGAGAGAGAGAGAGAGAGATAGAGAGAGGAACAAAATCCTAAAAATCCACTCGCTATGAAACCACTAGAGCATTTCATAATACTACACTCAAAATCTAATTCTACAAAGATTAAATCAGCACCCACAAATAAAGAGGAGCGAATCAAACTCGCCAAAATTAGCTTCAATGTCTTCAAAAGACAAAGTAACATTGTTTCCAATCAAAACCTGTGAAAGCACCCATCAAATAGAAGCACGCCTACGATTTCGCTTGCACGAGATTCCTGGCTTTCGCTTATTGACAGAGGAGAGGAGAGGAGAGGAGAGGAAATCCAGTCGAGAGAGATGCAGCAACAGTTCTAGAGTTGCAGCGATGATGAAATCAAGTCGAGAGAGTTGCAGCAACATATTTTAGGGGTTGGTATTGGGTTTGAAGATGATGAAATCGTTTTTTGGGTTTAATTTTTTTTTTTGAATCAGTTTTGGGGGGGAGAAGATCAAGTATGGATAAGTGGCTGAAAGGATAAAGTTAAATAAAATATTCATATGTATAAATATTATGTTGAATCATGTTGGATATGTTATTAAAAAACAAAATTTATAATACAAAAGGAGAGGACTATATTTACCATTTGTGGATGGATGGATTATCTTATTTGCTTTTTCATAACCATCACTAATGCAATTAACCAATTAATTCCTAATATCATTGATTACATGAATAGTAGATAATAAATTTGGATCAACCAAAAATTAAATCTGACCAACCTTTTCTCATCTACAGCATTATAAAAGGATGAAATATGTCTGAGAATCCCGGATTAATATACATGAAAATGGCCTGCAGAAACAGATACTGTCTTAATCCAGTGCTGCCATTGTTCATAGCTTATCTCTATCTAAGCAAGGTCATCAATGTCACTGCTGGACTTGTCCAAATTTCACAGCCCACTGGACCAAGTGGCTCAGTGTCATTTTTAGTTGTGGGAGATTGGGGAAGAAAGGGAGCTTACAATCAATCTTCTGTAGCCCGTGCGGTGAGAAAAAACAAACACACACACACACACAAAGGACAAATTTCGTTTTATGCCTGTTAGACTTTGGCCATGTTCCATGAACGATCTTCGATTTTATAAGTTTTTTATAATCCACTCTTAACTTTTAATTTTATCCAATTTTATTCGAATTTCAAAACTCATTCAACAGAAAATATTGACATGACATTCGTGATTCACTTGTTCGGTGGGGAGCTTGGCCATAATGTTAGCCTTATAAAATTCTGAAATTTTGATGAAATTAAACATAAATTGAACAAAATCAAAAGTTAGAAGTTACTATAAAAAATCAGTAGAATTGAAGATGATATATATATATATATATTAAACACTGTCAAAGTCAACGAGCATAAAATGAAATTTTATGTACATTTCTTATATAAAGCATTTGTAGTAAATTTGATGGGACCTGGATGGATTTTGGTTTAAAAAAACTAATGTAATTTATCGAAGATTTCATTTAGTTTTATAATATATAAAAGTCCATCCATTTCGTAGTCAATTAATGTCTCCTCATTCATTATAATAAGTGGAAAAGAATAAAAATTATGTATTTGACACTATTTTCATAATATGTTTTCTTATATACAACGTTTGTAGTAAATTGGGTCGGACCCAAATGCATTTTGATGGATTTGTATTAATATAAAAATTCATATTTTATTTGATATTATTATTTATGAAACTTTTAAATTGACAATTATTTAAATAAAAATGGGATTTCAGATGGGAGAGGTGGGATCAAAGCTAGGGATTGACTTTGTAGTGTCGACTGGTGATAATTTTTACGATGATGGATTAACTGGAACCACTGACCCTGCTTTTGCCCAATCATTTTCCAATATTTATACTGCTAAAAGCCTCCAAAAACCTTGGTATTCAGGTTTGTTCTTCTATTTCTCTTTTCAAATATATTTTTTAATATTTCTCTTTACTTGTTGATATAAAGTTCTAGGAAATCATGATTATCATGGCAACGCGGAGGCACAAATAAGTCCACTGCTCAAAAAGCGTGATAAAAGATGGAATTGTAAGAGATCTTTTATTGTCGGAGCAGGTAATCTTTCCTAAAGCTATAGGTTTTTTTTTTCAATTTAGTTAATTATTTAGATAAATATTGATCTATCAATAAAAAATGAGCCAAGATGTTTATTAGAAAATTATCGGAACTAAAAAAAGTTTGCAACCTTATTTTATCAAACAAATTGAGACTTCGATGTATGAGTAGATTTGGTTTGTCCATTTTCTTCCATTTTGTTCAACTATTATTTTATTCGTGGCGAGAAATTTCGAATATAAATAATGTATATTTTAATCAATTCATAATCTCGATTTGTGTATGCGATGACAATATTATTATACACTAATCTTTATTAAATAAACGAAATACAAAAATAGAAAATGGAAAATTGTTGTGATTCTAATTTAGAAACTGAATGTAATGTATAGGGATTGTAGACATTTTCTTTGTGGATACATCTCCTTTTGTAAGCAATTACTTCAGTGACAAATGTAAGGAAAAGTTCAACTGGAATGGCATCTTACCTATACACCAATATATTTCCAAGCTTATAAAGGTCAGTTTTTTTTTTACATCATTAAAAAAAAAAAAAATTATTATTCTTATTGTCGTTGTTGATTTTTTTTTTTTTTTAATAATCTGGATCCAACAAATGGAGGATGGGATTATAAATTCGGGCTAGTAATTTAGAAGAAGAAGATATATAATTTCTAACATGTCATATGAAAGTTAACATGGATCCCAAGGGTTATTGGTTTAAAAATCAACGAACCTAATTACTCATGGCAACAACTTTTGGTGATAATTGGAGGTGGAGTGGGTGGTCCTTGATAAATTGATTTGTTAGATATAAAATTGAGACCAATCATGCAATGGAGCAATGATTTTAACTACTTCTAACATTTATTTTCACCAATTTGTGATTTTCATATTTTGCTCCAAAACTTGGTATTTATGTATGTTGGTTAGCTCATTCAATTTTTTGCTTTTTTTGTAGACCTAAATTCCTAATTTTAGAATATTATTTGAGAATGGTAGATCAATCTATCTTTTCTTTTGGTAATAACCCATTTTAAATATTATAATTACTTATCAGGATTTGAAAGTATCCTTAAGATCATCCAATGCTCTCTGGAAAATAGTTGTTGGGCATCACACCATTAGAAGTATTGCATTTCATGGCGACACAAAGGAACTTCTGCAGCAACTCTTGCCAATTCTACAGGTACATATGTACGTATATAATCTAATAATATCTTCACACATCAACAATATATATATATATATATATATATATATATATATATATATTAATATGTGCTCACGGTAGATAGGTGAACGTTATAGTATATATGCTAAACTAATTTTTTTAATTTTTATTTTTTTTCAGGCAAACAAAATTCCAATGTACATAAATGGGCATGATCACTGTCTGCAACACATCAGCAACATTGGACGGTGAGAATTTATGAATCTATTCAGGAATAAAATATATGCATGCATACATACATGAATATATACTTGACACTTAATTGTTACATATATGTATATATTTTGAACCTTTTTAAATCAATAATTTTAGGATATTAATTTAGTTTATAGGCTTCGAGTCAAGATAAGAGAAAATTATTATATTACAGAGGTAATTACTTGAAGTATAATTAATTTAAGAAAATTGCATTATAATATGATTATGATTTTGCTGCAGGCGGATTGAATTTCTAACGAGCGGGGGAGGATCGAAGGCGTGGCGAAATCAAACACAGTATGGAAGATACAGGAAGAACATGAAGTTCTTCTATGGTGGGCAGGGGTTCATGTCCGTACAACTCAGGAAGAGTGAAGCAAGCGTGGCCTTCTATGATGTTCATGGCAAAACCTTGCATAGTTTTAAGCTTAACAAACCCTAATTCTTGGAATTAATAATTATATATAATAATAATAATAATAATAATAATAATAATAAGATGGTTTGTTGAGTGTAATGTATAAGAAAAATGAATCATGCTGCTTAATATTATAAAAGTTTGTTTGAACTCTATTTTATCGCATAGCTTAGGTTACTTTGGTGTGATTTAAATTCAAGATCGATTTTTACAAAATAAGTAGAATGTGTTAAGAAGATAGATGTGGATCACAAATATTTAGCCAATTAAATCTTATTACATCAAAGGCTATTGCTAGCTCCTTAAAGAAACACGTATAAGCCTCCTATTTAGGATCTATTTATATAAATATATATTTATTTATATATTATGAAATATAATATATTTTATATTGTTCCATCTTATATAATTAAACAATTTAATAGTTATGTTTGTATATTATATGCCTTATAATATGTATTTATGTATTTTACATGCTTAATTAATAAATAACATGTTATCTTATATTTTTATGTATAGACATATTTTTCTTAAAAGACTTTAATAAGCTTTAAATAAAATCAGACCAATTTTAGACACTTTTTAAAAAAGCTTTAATTTAAATAATTGGAAATGTTTGGGCCTATCATTTGTAAAATACGGCCCATCTCTTCCGTTGCATCAAATAAACAAACTTATTGGGCCCAATCAGCCCATCGTTCTCCTCTTCCTCTTCCTCTTCCTCGTCCTGTTATAGAGACAGAGAGAGGGGAGAGAGAGTTTGGGACAGAAAGAAATCAATTGACGACCGGCGAATTATTGCGGTAGAGATGAGACTCCGCTACGCAATGGTTTGCTCGTCGAATCAGAACCGGAGTATGGAGGCGCACGCGTTGTTGAAGAGAGAAGGATTCGATGTGGCGTCGTACGGTACCGGGCAACACGTTAAGCTGCCAGGTCCCTCCCTCAGAGAACCTAACGTCTACGACTTCGGCACCCCCTATAAGCAAATGCTGGATGACCTCCGCCGAAAAGACCCCGAGCTGTAAGCCTCTCTCTCTCTCTGTGAAAGTTTTTAATATAAGGAGAATTTGTAGTTGCTAAAATTATACCAGCAGTTATATTATTCTGATTTTTTGCTTTGTATAAGTCTTCTGCAATTCGTATGGGAGCTGCGATACACTTAATTTTGTAAACAAGTAGTAATTGGAAAAACACATTCAGCACTTGCGCTCATAAATAAAATAGAGAAAACTTGACTTAAGTCATGTACTGATGTGTGGGGTGGGGATGGGGATTGAGGGAGTAGAGGAGATGGGAGAATTTGTGCGTTTACGGGATAATTCTGTCTTTGCCACTACATATAAACATTTAAATGGATTGGCTGAGGAACTTCAAGTCTACCAACTATAATAATTGGGGGCAGCTGAATACTTGGTTCTGACAGTTCATAAAGAGCGTGGAAAGATGATTGATCCTGATCAGAGGATATTTGTGCCTGCATTTGGCTTGTGATGGATTACAATATAGGTTTTCGTATCACATATTCAGTGCGTCATGAAACTGATTCCGGATAATGCTAATTTTGTTTGATTATATATTATGAGTGCCTCAATGTTGCAACTGTACAGGTATCGACGAAACGGAATACTTCCAATGCTAAAGAGGAACGTATCTGTAAAAACTGCCCCTCAGCGTTGGCAAGCAAATGCAGCTGATGGTACATTCGATGTGGTTCTTACATTTGAAGAAAAAGTTTTTGATATGGTTCTTGAAGGTTTGTATGTCTTTGAGTCTGTACATCCAAGTTCTTTACTAATATAATGCAGACGTAATGGATATTTTTGTCTTTTCCTATGCCAACAAACTACAAGTTAAAAGCTTTGTTCTGGATATTAATGTCCCTCAATTAGACCCTTGCAAAATAGATAGATCTTCCTATAAGAAATTGAATATTTCCAATATGTTGATGGGGTTACTAAAATTTTTTATAGCACAATGGAATAATGAACTGTAGTATATGCCTCAGCCTTCCCGGAGATGAAATTGTTCGTTGTTTCAAAGCTCAGTGTTTATCTTGGCTGTGAAAGTTCATATATATATATATATAGACGTGGTGGCTTAAGGCTGAGTTTTTTCTTGCAATAGAACTGATTTATGATGGAGACAAAAGAACCACCAGTCACTAGAACTAGACACTTGGACCATCTAACCACACACCTTAAATCCTGTTCGACCACTCTTGGTTGAATGTGTTGATGTTTATTAGACCAGGAGTGGCCAAACAGGATTGTTGGGTTGCAACTAGCCCCACCCTTTTTATTAATACCTTTTTATAAATGATGCGTTCTAAACGGTGAAGCATGCTGCAGATCTACATAATCGGAATCATGTGCTTTTGAAGACCGTCTTAGTCATCAATTTAGAAGTAAAAGATAACCACGAGGAAGCAGCTATTGGTGGTCGGCTTGCTTTACAATTGTGTCAAGAGGTACACTACACTCTCTGTGTGCTCAGCATAAATTCAACACAGTAGTTTTTCACTGCTAACTGCTGTATGCAACTATATGCAGCTTGAGGCTACTGAAAATTGGGAGGAATGTATTGATGATATAATCATAAACTTCGAGAGACAAAACCGCCGGAAGCTCATGTACAGCATCTCCTATTACTGATGCCCATGTTTTATGGCGTGATTTTGATATCCGCCTCGTGGTTCAAATATCAACTAGCCATAGGCAATCTACTAAAGCTCTGCGATACTTTCTTGAGATCAAGAATTCATTCGATCGGAAATTTAGAAATTATCATCATGATCTTGTGGCAAAAGTTGTACACTTATTTTAAAATACAAGCACTTTGAAGGAACTTATAAGCTCACAAACATCTTATGAGATGTTTTTAGGAACTTACAAGCTTAGTCTAACACCCTCTTAGAGAACTCGCTCAACATTGTGTTGCATATTGAGATGTTTGTTTTGAAATGTAGTTAAATGAAGCTACTCTTTGTAGCAGCCCAATAAAATTTTGTTTAGTGGGATCGTTACAATAAGATGGAACATGTAAGTCATTAGTTTGTGATCACTAAGCTAGCATGTTAAATAACCTCAATTTAGCGACGTTTAATTTATATATTTTTGTATTTTTCTTTAGCTAATTTAAAGAAATTACGAACTGAATGTGATCTAGGCACGAATTTTCAAATTTAACAAAATAAAACACAGTTTGACATAATTTTGTAATTTCTTTGAATGAATGTCAGCTTGTTCTGCTAATTTTTACAAATTGGGTGTTGCAATGCATAATAATTAAAAAATATAAAATTTGTACCACAAAAAAAAAAACAATGTTTCCCTTTTTTCTCAACTATAAACTTTTTAAAAATTAAATAACCAGATTGCATTTAAACAGTGTTTGAAATCCCAAATCATTGTAGCCAAATCTTGTGCTCACCGTAAGTTACTATTATCACTTGAAACAACCCACATCCAATAGATCAGAATTAGACAGACATGTAAGCAATCTTAAGCTAGAATTCTGGAAAGTCAAGCCGTGAGAAGAATTACATCACTTTTGTGATTTATTTGTAAAATCTGAAAAAAAAAAAATTAAAAAAATTGCAGAATTGTAATTTTATGAAAATTGCGAGGAACCATCTACCTTTATTACTATTCAAAGAATTGAAAGACTTCCATATCAATTTATAGTTATTAAGCTTGCTTATACAGAGTTTTTGGTTAGCCAAGCTTGTAATCCATGAATATAATAACAATAAACAAGTCAAAAACTCAACTCAGACTGAGACACGATATGGCATGTTGCACCTGGCAATCTGGCACGGGAGTACAAATAAAATTGGCTATAAGTCAGTTTAATACGAAAGGGGTATTATTTGTGTAAGGCATCTTTAGTTTAATACGAAAGGGGTATAATTTGTGTAAGGCATCTTTTTCTTGTATCCAAGAATTGATGCAAGCATATCATTTTGATACCAACAATGAACTTATGCTTGCATATAAGAGGGGCCTTTGTTTGTGTACCATCAGACAAGCTACATTTCTTCAAACAAAACCCAACTACGATATTGCAATTTAGGATACAAATGCCAAATGCGTGATATTTGCCAACACATCTCTCTCTCCCTCTCTCAACATACCTCCTACAAGCAATCATGACCTTTCATATTCCATCATCACCTATCAACAATATGAACATAAACAAACTCTAGCTCCACCCAAGATTTAGAAGCACTTTTTCTTGGCTAAATAAGCTGATTCTTTTCACTTTTTTCGAACGTTTTTGGCAGTCTCAGAAATTATCTTCTTCTTCCATAGTAAATCCCAGCACCAGAATGATAAAGATGCCGATGGCGGGACCCACTGCCCCTGTGGTGGCCATCCCACGTATGTCCCCTGTGCACCCCCCTACCTCCTCCACCGTGAGTCGGGTTTAGTGGTTGCGTACCTCCATTAAGTTCCTCCTCTTCTCTATCGTTGTATTCCAGGACAATCCGCTTTATGTCTTGTTTCTCTTCGAGCTCTGCTGCTTCCTTTTGTTTTGTGCTCTGTACAAGAGAGCAATCGCGAGGAATGTACATCTGTTTCGTTTGTTGCTTGTTGCCTCGCTTCACGAGTACCTTCACCCGGATTTCTTTGGTCCCTCCGTTCCCTTCGTCAGTTGTGTCCTCGCCGCTTTCACCTTCGGGCCCTCTTCCATGATGTTCCTTGGCAGGGCCCTCGAACAAATTCATTGGTATCATCATGTTTATTGTTGGGCGTGAGCGTAACTCCAACTTTCTCGAATCCAAACTTTCCTGCATTAATTTAGATTAATGGCTTTCGTTAGTCCATGTAGCTCAGACCATTTTTCGTTATAATCTGCTAAAAAAGGGAAAGGAAAAAGGAGGAATAATGAGTTCTTTGGGAAAGGTAAAAGGAGGAATGATGTATAAAAGGGAAAATTACAAAAATTATCCTTGAACCTATTTACAGGGAAACAAAACCTTATTGTGTTTTTAAATTGTTGATAACCCATTGAGGTATTACAATCACCCTGTATTTTTCTGACGAACACCCCCTCAACAGGTAAAACTTGTGAGGAAAAGAATTGTTAGGGGGTAGAATTTGTAAGTTTTGGAAGAGGGGCTGGGATTTTATTATTATTATAAGGCTAAACCTCAGCTATAGTTCTGTATTTATTGTCCCTATAAATATTCAAAATCTTGCCTGCATTAGAGCTCGCAGTTCCCGGTCAAAATCAGCCACCTCCAGAGGGTCAACTTCCGGCGCCTTCTGCCTAACACACACCTCATCCTCATCTGAAGCAGGACCGCCTCCATCATCAGAGTCATCTTCACTTTCACCAAGCTCGTCATGATCTGTCTCTTCATCATCATGATCAATGTGCTCAATGGTGCCACTTCCTGAGTCACTATCTGTCTCCCCAACATCTTCTTCGAACAACTCACCATTTTCCCCAGTGCCATTTGCAGCACTTTGTCCATTCACAGAAAGAGTACCAGAACTCTTCCTGCTTGGAGGTTTATCCGAGTCTGAGTACTTCTCACTGTGAGCCTTCTCAGTTGAAACTCTGCGCTCAAGCTCTTCAAGTTCGATAAGAGCAGCATTAACCTCTTCAAATGATGAATATCGGACCATTTTTGGTCTTAATTCAACAAATAAGTCCTGAAAAGTTCTCCCTTTGTAAGATTGGCTGAAAAGAGTTCAATATATTTGGAAATTCAACAACAGTACAGGAAGAGCTAATATAGCGATGTGAAGAACCATCAATCAGCATATGAGTTTCCAGCCTAGTCACTCTTGGATGATGGAAAAAGTATAACAAAATAAAAAATGGCTCAAATCAGAATGAGTAATATATTTTATACAGTGGTGCAGTGGTGTGATACCATGTACATAGTAATCTAGCGAAGGATTCAAAAGGGATGACCTTTGCAGAGTACTTCAAATATCCTCATTCAATATAGAGTTGAGAGACTGAAAAAGCTAAAAGTATCCTAAAACTAGAAATGATTTTTATCCTATAACCCAATTCAGTACACTTAATCCACAAACTTGAAACCATTAGATCCACCAAATTCAAGTTAAATCATGAGAATAAATTTCTCAACCAACAGTCTACTTTGTCCTTTAATATTAAATCTCCTCAATTGCAAATAAAATAATTCAGTGGGCATATACATCCCAACTTCATTCACTGATGAAATTGGAAAATGCAATTCGGGTAGATAATATTCAAACTTCATATAATGGATTAAAATCTGACCTGCAGATCAAACTCAACATCAAGGGGCAGAGCACCTTTGCTCAGGATGTACCTCTGGAAATGAATTAAGAACCGATCAAGCTTCCTTTTTGATGAACCTCTATCAAAATAATGCCCACAGGTCTCAAGAAGTGTGATAACCATTCTGATACGGAAACAGTCCACTGGAGGATCCAACATATCTTGCTAGTATCATGACAAAAAAAGCCCATCAATATTGCTTAGAATCCAAGGATAACTATGCAAACTGAAGATGTCAAATGCCAAAGTTCCCAGAAGACAACTTCTGTTCCACATGGATTTCAAACCCAGTCAACAAATTCAACATATTTCGTATCAAATGAGGCAAATGACACAAACTTCAGAATCACAATAATGACATTCTCCAGTGCAACAGCAGCCAGTTGTATAACATATAAGATAGCCAAAATGAATTTGAAATTGTTTTTCCAAATAAAGAGAACCAAATAGTTCAAAAAATTGGGGGTGGTGGGGTGGGCGGGGCTCATATGCATAATCAGGTAAAAACATCAAAATTGGGACTCTGGTAGATGTCATGCAATAGAATAAACACAATAAAGCAGTTTGTATCCACATCTATAATTCATGAAGAAATTTTGATTGATACGACGATACCAGCACCATGATATCAAATTGGAGATGGATGCTTCATTTACATAAAAGAGCATGTAGTGCATTACTTCATCACAAAAAAAATCTACACGTCAAGCACACAGCTCTCTTTTTCACCTAAACCACCATGCTCTTTAAGTCATTAGAAGTTCTGGAACTAAGATGGTGTGTGAATTAGATCAGTGGTCGGATAATGCTTTGATCTATTAAACAGCTCACAGTAGATAGATCACAGAAAGATAGTATAAACTATAAAGGTTACCAAAACTGTGATCTGCAACTCCAACAATCGATTACGAGCATCACATTTTGAAAGGTATTCAGAAATAAATCCATTATTCTAAAATTTAGGGAACATGAAAACAAGTTATCATATACTAATCAGCAAGAAGATATCCTAACAAAAGAAAAATTAATACGATTATATCTTCTTCAGTTTATTTGGAAAAGGAAATCACAGAAATAGTCTATGCCAAACTTGCCAAAGGCAAGATGAGTACGAAAATTCTGCAAGTAAAGATAAGTACTAAAATTCTGCAAGTAAAGTTGCAAGCATCAAACACTCTAAATAAAAATGAGCATTTTGTCATAAAAATGGATAACTTCCATACCTCTGCTGTCCCATGGCCGAAACTAAGAATCAAGTAGAGTGTATCAAAAATGACAGATGAATCTACAAGTTCATAGTTGTACAGTTCCCCCAAGAAACGCATGAATGCAATGCGTTGTTGCTCCATTCCATATTCATTCATCTCTAGTCCCACTCTAATTTCCTCCAAAACCTGAATGGTAACACAATTGCCCAGCATAAGCGTCAAACAAAATGACTGGGGAAACGTTTATCCTATTTCTCCACAATTCTCCCATCAGATGCAATATTCACTGCAATCATCAAAGACTATTTCATTGATGCAAAGTTTATATAGTACTTCACCATTTTTTTTTTAATAATAAGAAAACAAAATTTATTGAAGGGTGAATTACATAGGGATGAGAAATCCCCATTGTGGTTATAATCAGAGCTAATATAAGACACTCAAGTTGCTAGATACATCAGAAATATGAAATCCCCTAAAATCCTTATGTCCAACGATCCACCATGCAACTTTAAACTTGAGTCAACAAAATTATATACTCTCAGTAACCAGATCGGCAATGACAAATTAACTTATCAATGGAGATATGTTAAAGATAAGGTAATACTTGATTTCATTTCAGAACTACATACATTCACAGACAAGAAGAAGCCTCAGGAGCACGTCCCCACAAAACTGATAGTGGATTAACTTGATTGAACTGTTACATGTAGCAAAGTATAGCAATCTATTATCTTGTTTAGCATAATTGAGCTTCACCAGAAAATAATTTACTTGTAGTAAGAAAATGTGACTGCAAATTGTCCTTATAAAAGGACAACCTTAGTATCTGACCTTTAGAATCTTCTGGCATTTTTTCTTGCAAATCATCCTATGCATCTCACCTAGCCTTCCCATATTTAAATTCCACATGGAATGCAGTGCCTATAAAGGTTCAGTTTTTCTCATGGTTGTCGGTATTAGGGAGGGTACTTGTGATTTAATTCAAAAACGCTTTCCAAAAGTACTCTTATCCCCCAATTGGTGTGTTCTATGCAAAAGTGATTCCAAGAACTTGGATCGCACCTTTTTGCATTGCCCCTTTTCTACATCACTATGGAACAGGGTGCTACTCTAGTTGAACGTGTCATGGGCTGCACCTCAGTCTATAAAGGACTACTTTTTCGTTAACCCTGGGCAGTCACATTGGCGAAAAGCTAAGATTTTTAGAGAGCCATTGTACAAACAATATGCTGGTCCATTTGGCTTGAAAGAATATAGAAGAATTTTTCAAAACGCAGAGGAATGTTTAGTATGGGACAAACAAAAGATTAGAACTTTATGGTGGATTTCAGGTCATTAGTTTTTTAGAACATTCATGTCATTAATGCTTTTAGAAATTTGAAACTTGTAATGTTTCTTTGTTCTAAGAATTCCCCCCCCCCCCCCACATGTAATCATTCACATTATCAATAAAATTTCTGTTTCTAATTAAAATAAGAATAATAAAAATAAAATAAAATAAAAGTGTCTGCAGCAGCATTATTTTATACTAATTGCTATATTGTGCTGATTATGAAACAAGGACCACAGAATATCATGCCTATGGTCTGCAGAAATACACATTTGTTGGTATAGCCTTGTTGGCTTGGTAGCAAACTTCTTTGAGACCGTTGCGTTAAGGAGAAAGTACAGTAACACATTTGACTCGAAGCACTACTCTATAGAAAGAATATTTATTTACATAATTTCATTTACTGAAAGTATAACTGTAAAAGACATCATATCTCATAGTCTAGAGTAAGGCCGTCAAAAATCTTAGAACCCAAATTTTGTGAGTAGTCATCTCTAGTTAAACTCATTAAGTCAACAAGGAGATAAAAGCTTGATATAATTTTTAATTTTTTCTCAATTTAATCTAGTTGTTCATAATACAATCCACATAAATGTAAAGATTAAAACTGCAATCAGATTGAGAGTAAGGTACCAACCTCATCAACAACAGCCACAGCAAAATCATCATGATAGCGACTCAGACCAGCAGTTAGTGATGCAATCAAATGAATCTGGCCATATTTTCCTTTGTGAACCTTCAAAAAACACTTCAGGAGATACTCCTCGCATTCACTCCATGGTAATTTGCGCAACTGCCGTAGCACATGCTCGATGGAAGACTTATCAAGATCTGAGAAAAGTAGTTTCCTAATATACTGTAGAATACATCATATACAATGTTAATACAATTTCTACACCATAAGGCAAATCATAACAGCCAACAGAGAGAAAAGTTACCTGATGCAGGGGAGGCCGAACCTTGGAGACTCGTGCAGATCTTTCTGGGGGTTTACACAAGTAGTACGCATTTTCGACTAAGGTGCTTTGACGGGGATCCAAATTCTTGACATTTTTCAAGCGCATAAGAATCTCTAACATGTTCGACATACGTATGGAGGTTTCAGGGGACCGGTATAGGAAGCGACCGCACGTCTCAAGAAGATTGCAAGCAACATCAATATTATGGTGGGTGAAATCATCTAAACAAGTCTGAAATCAGATAAAACTATCGCTCGTAAGAAACTAAATGCAAGACATCAGGCCATAATTTACCTACCAATCAATATGGAATATTTTTTGCTACATTTGGAATGTTTTGAGAGAGTAATTCTTTGCAAGAAACGAATGAAGCAGACTATAAGTGGGACAAAATCCAGTAGTTGAATGTGCATTTCGAAGTTAGAAAAGACAAATCTGTAATATTAAATGATGACAGAGAAAACTCAATACAGCCAGCAATCAGACAAAGTATAACTGTTGAGGCAAACAAGATCCCAACACCACAAAAAGAGCTAAATAGAGAGTGAATTGGAGAAAGGTTTCATATATGTGAGTTATCATACCTTTAGACAGCTAAAAACCAGGCTGGCAGGTGCAATTTTAAACTTACAAAGTTCTCCAATAAATCGAATGTTCCTGATTTTTGTTTCAATATTCATTTGATCCTGCAAAATAACAGGACATAATGTTTTATCTGAGAAGACATCGTAATTGAAAAATAATGAATGTGAATATGCTAGTCACCTTCTTATTAATCAAGGTGTTGAATTCGTCCTCCAACAACTGTAAGAGCATGGATGATACATCTTTCATACAAGTTGACAGGGTAGCAACCATGCGTGAGTAGTATGGCAACAGCTCCAGAGATGTCCTTGGAACATTGAACAAAGCCCTGACAAGCTTTTTCCTAGTGGACTTTGAATTCAAATAGCAAAATTCAACCTGGAAATTTGAGATGACACAGATGAGAGGTTCATCCTAACAACTACTTGTCACGAAAATGACAAAGAAAAGTTAAAAGTTGCTTGAGCAGGGAAGAGAAATTTACTGTCAGCTGATCAATCAGATCACGGCTCACACAGCTCGGAAGCCTATGCAATAAAGCTTCAAGATTTGTTCCATCAAGACCTTTAGTTTTATCCTTTTCACTTTCTCCTCTTCTTTCAGTTTCCTTCTCTTTTCCCCTCTCTTTGTCAGAGTCTTTGACCTTCTCCTTATCCTTTTCTTCTTTCTCGTTATCTTTTCCTTCGTTATCCTCAGGTACAATTGCAGCATCAGCAGGAACCTCTGGAATTTCTTGTGCAGCTATCAGACCTTTATCTGATTCAGGAGTCGTATCCTTCCAAAGGGAAAACCATGTCACCAGACAGCCCATAGATTCTATACAATCTCAGCATTACATCATAATGAAAATAACAAAGTGAAGCAAAGAGAAACGCAAACAGGCAAAACCGTTGAAATTAATTCAAAAATCATACACATCTGAAATAGGATCATGGGAACACCGTAAAATAAATAATATCATCATGTTCAGATAATGATTGCATAAGAAAGAAAACAACTTCCACACAATTCATCCAAGAAGTATATACTATGGATTTTTCCAAAGAATGGACTTGCAAATGAATTTTCCAGAAAACCATTCAGTATTCTCCCCTTCAGTTAGAGAGAGAGAAAACAAATATTTGAGGAGGAAAAGAAGGAGAAGGAAAGGAACATTTAGTGTACAAGGAGCATCAGTGTGATATTTCTTGGGAGATACCTTGTGAAGCTTGCTAGCAAGGTGCTTTTCACCAGCAACGGATAAGGAGTACAAGAAACATTGATAGAAAAGTTCTAAACTTCTTTGAAAAGCCATAAGAGAGAAACAGGATGCGACTTTAAACATTTAAGATACTAACAAGCAACTATTAGTGGAGAAAGAACAGCTGAACCAAGTACATACAGCTAATTCCGGTGTCTTTGAAGATTGCTCATTTGACTTCGAGTCTGCCTCTCCCAGCAACACCGCAGGAACAAATGCTCTAATCAGGAAAACTTGTCAATCATTTCAGTTCAAATTATTTCATTTAAGGAAGAATATGAGATTAAATCATAGACCAGTCACCTAAGATCTGGAAGGCATTCATAGAAAGCTCTAGTATCTTCATCATCCCACAAGGCTTCAACACTGGAAGAATCTTTCCCAGCAACAGGAGATGGAACATCCTCCCCTGATGTGAGTCTGGTGGTATGACCATCCTCTGGCATCACAGGAGGTTGCATATCAAGTGCTTCTGCTAAACTACAGAAGGAAGAATCATAATGGTTCAGCATAAAAACCAAAGATGAAAGGGGAAGCAAAAAAGTGCAAAATTGCAGAATGATATAATGGTACAGGACACCAGAAATAAATGACAGGCAAAATAAATGAGACTCCCTAATGGAATCAAACAATTAATGCATAAATATACAAATCTTGAATGGCATGTTGACTGTTAACTCACGATGAGATGCCACGACTGAGATGGTCATATGATTTCCGCAGCTTCTCATATGAAGTGGAATTTTCCTCGTTCAATTCACCCTTGGCATTCAAAATCTTTGCATTTTCATGCTCCATTTGGCGAAGTGACTGCCATTCAGGAATTTGAAAGGATTCATGAATTGGTACATTATATTATTATAAGATTTCAGATTAGCAGAAATAAATAGATAGAGAACATCAACACTTAATATTCAACTTGAAATTCCTTACAGCATGCTCAGCTTGAAGAAGTCCCACAGCAGCATCATAATAAGTTTGAAATGCCTTCCGAAAGAATTTTTTCTGATCTTCCGTTATATTAAGGTCCTTGAGAAACTATTAGGTATTGGCACCAGAACAAAAAAAGTCAATAAAACTGCAGAATTGCAAATAAATTACAAATTATGCAAGTAATTCAAGCAGGGAAGAGCAAATAATACACTCTAGCCAAGCACAATATTCTATTAAAAAAAAAAAAAACTAATAGAGCAACCATCGCGTAAATCCACAGTTCATAAAACTGCCAACAGCCAACTGCAGTACTTGACCAGTGAGTTTATGCATCTACCAACCATACTGAGAGGCAACACTCATCTCACATGCTAGTTAATTAAAGAGGGGCTAGGTTCTGAATTTGGAGCCATGAAACAAAAAGCAGCTATTGCAATCAAACTTATTTTCATCAAAAGGCAATATGTACAACTTTCAGTTTTGTCAAATCATAAAAGGAGTATCAATCCTTATTGTCATCAGGATACTCAATATAAATGTACATTTTGGTCTCAGATTCAAGCAAGCTTAAGTTAATGAATAATAATCCAGGTGAAGCCACAGCATCCAACAATTTAGTGGAAAAATAACTAATTTGAGATGTCAACACAGTAGCAAAAGGTAGACAAAGTAATGCAAAATTAAATGTAGTGTGTTATAGTAACAAATTAAATAAGCTGTACCTCTTCAAGAATATTTTGTTCAGTTAACGGAAGTCCAAGAAGAAACCTTCCTTGTCGAGCAAAACTAGCAAGAAGGGACAAATTTGTCTGTGTTGCATCACGATCCTTCAAATGTTCTGTGCTAGTAAGATCCTTAATGATGTTCAAAAAGATGCCACAATCTTCTACAACTCCAACAAAGTAAAGCTCCAAAAGAAGCTTCAAAGTACTCCGCTTCTTCATGGCTCTTGAATTTTTGTCTGCATCTAAATCATCCGCAGATTTTCCCGGTAGGAAAACTTTTAAGAGACCTTGAACAAGACTAGGCGAGAATTCTCTATACCTTTGATGGAGCAAAGAACAAATCTGATGCGAAAAGTAATATCAAAAGTAATTATATAGGTCTTAGAGTAGTCCAAGCAAAATAAATATTAGGAAAATGAGCTGACAGAGGTCGAAAAGTGTAATCCCAACATGTTACATTAATGTTAATTAACTGATAAAGAAGTTGATGGTAGCTATTTCCACAAACTCAAGAAATGAACTTCACTTACAAGATTCACCACAATTATATGGAATAAAGCATCTTTGACACATCCAAATAAAGCTTCTTTGACACATCCAATATTTTTAACACAACTTCTATGTAAGTCACATGGATATACCAAAACACTGTCAGCTCTCCAACATTCTTAGTTTTATCCTACAGAGCCATCATATTCCAGGCAGAACTTCAATTGTCGTGAGTAGTTCAGGATTAGTAAAAATACAGGGTTACTTTCCCCTTACTGTTACTATTCTTCATAGTTTAAATAGACAATCAAATTCATCAAAAGGCCAGGAGAATTGAATGTTGAAAATACAACTGCATGTGGGATGATAACAAAGGATTTGTCGATTGGTCAATATAATTTTCGAGAAGGACGACTCGAGCAGACAAAAAGCAGAAGAACTTTTAGAAAATCAATTTACATGAAATCTCAGCATGCACAACACAATAGATTAATGATTAATCACTACAATCTTAAGTATAATGCACCAGCAAGAAAGCTTTAGAGTGGATTGGGAAATCAGACAACAATTTAACTTATATTAGTAGAAGGGAAACTAAATAGCAACCAGCCATCATAAAACAACCTATAGTCTGCACAAAATAACTCACAGTATCACAATTGTCTAAAGGAGCCACTGCCAGATCATGGCCATTGCTCAAGCATTCAAAGAAAATCATGTTCCTTGAGACATAGTACATAAGTTTTGAGTATATTCATCCATGAGATATAATAGAAAGAAATTACTTGACAAACATTAAAATGAAGGCAACCCGCTAAATGAATAGCAACCTGTACAGCAGACTGTATGTCAGCAGATTTAAGCTTTGCATCACAGATGGCGGTTACTGCTTCACTGACAAACTTGCTTAAATTGACACCCCGCAAGTCATCCATTAAACCTTCTCGCTGCTCTTCATTTATCTGCTTCAATTTTTTAATGACAGCTGTGTTGCGCTTAATGCTAGAATCCAATGTCCTGAGAAAGCCTGCATCTAGAATAGACAAGTGGTTATATCACTACTTAAATAGAAAAAGAAGCCAACATTGAACTCTGTAATTTGCGAGAATTAATAATGCTCCACAAAGTTCTACGAGAGTATTAAGGCTCATTAACTACCAAGAACTGAGAGTAACAAGGTTCAGCTATAGCAAGCTGACTTATCAATGAAGGTATCAGCCTTCTTAACCTTTGTGGATAGTTGACCATCGAGGAATATGATCAAGAGTTGTTTAGTGCTAGCAATGAAGGAAGGTAAAGAACAGAGGAGAACAAAATTTTAAGTCAAATATAAATTTCAGCTTCACAAGGAAAAATTCTCCTGGGTAAGCCAACATCAAATAAAACCTTTCCACCCTCCATAGACATATCTGTCTTCACAGTTCATTTGATAGGATATATGGAATACATTAACCATAGAGGACAAAGGAAGGAGAGGACTGGAGAGGTGATAAGAAAAAGGAACAAACAAGTCAGTTCAATAATATCAGCCACTAAACTTTCTTATATCTGGCGTAAACGGAAAATCCAAGGGTTATATCATATATGGTAGTAACCGGATAAACTTTCTTAGAATCGCCAATGAAGATAAATCCAAATACTAGAGGGTGAATGCAAAAGAAAACTGAATAACTACCAAAAGCATGAATCTAGCTAATACCAATCCCAGATAAAGAATTAATATTAGAGAGAATCAGAAGAGTGGATAGTTGACCATCCACTGCCTTCACCTCAAGATGCTTATTTGTAGCCGAAGAATATGCAAAACAGAACTAGGCATCGCTCAAATGTTCTTCACCTTCATATTTATATTTTCCAGTAATTACAGCTTTACCAGTACCAACCTACAGAAGTTCCTTTCACATTCATCCTTATCAGTTTATCATTGTACTAGCAGAAGTTGCAGCTCTATTTTCAGCTTAGAAACCTGAATTAATGGAGTCAAACTTATAGAGATGTGGACATTAAGATTAAAATAGAATCTGAATAACCCAATAACCAGATTATGGGTTGATGCAAAATGTTACTCAATACCCATGTTTCAATGCGCCAAAGAAGCAGTATGGAAACTTTCAGCCAAAAAAGACAATAATCTCTATGATCAGCACATAGGCTGAGTGTTGTGGGAGGACTAATTATCATTACATCCATGAATTTGATAACGTATGCATGTGACTGCTAAGCTAGATATGAAGAATTTATGTATCTCACACACTGGTGCGGAATAACTTTGAAATTGGGAAGCCCTTGGATCTCTACCCAGGCTACAATGACCAGAAGCAAAACTAAAAGGAGCCACTTTAGTCACTTGTGGCATATACAATATGCCAACAAGCTAAGCTTTCGATGCTTGGTCCATAACCTCGTGACATAATCAACTGTAAATAAAATGCTTTGGCATTTGAAAAGCCCCCAAAACGGGAGACATCAAAAGTTAAACTCTGTTTCAATACACTTTCTTTATTAAATAAAAAAAAAAATTACTAACCAGGCCTGTCAGGGTTCAAGTTACTCTGACGCAGAACCATTTTTAATTCAATGGATTTCTTAAGTTCCTCGAGACGGGAAACAGCTTCCTGCACCAAATAAATTTAATAAAAGCAATCTTGATAGAACCCAGCGACAAAGAATAAACTGTAGAACAAAATTTTCAACTTTTGCAGGACAAAAATAAAAATTGTCACAGCGGAAAGTAAAAATTCAGATACAAAAATCACTTCACTTTCATCAACTACTAAAACAAGATAAACCAAGAAGGTTCTCATTGTTTCAAGTAAGCTGTCATTCCACATCCAAATCAGAGCAAGGGCTCATAACAGGAAGGGAGATTGCATCTAGGGAGACTAATTCCATTCAAAAAAAAAAAAAAAAAAAGGAAGAGAAAACCGGAGAAAAACATTAAGATGGAAATTGCACCTCGTCATCGTGCCTCCGGTGATCATCATGTCGCTCCTGATGTTCTCCACCAATATCGTCACTGTGTTCCATCCTCTTGGCTTCGAGGGGGTCGGGTGGGGTGCGATCAAGGCGGGTGGGGTTAGAACTTACAAGCCTGGGATAGATGGGTTGGAGCGGGCTGGGTTAGAATGAAAGACTGCGGGAGAATGGGGGAGATTTTAATTACTACGCTTTGGATTACGATGCTTGGGTACTGTTTGGCAACACAAACCCAAATTAAATCGGTTATGTTTGGATGGGGGAGGATTTTAATTACTACGCTTTGGATTAGGATGCTTGGGTACTGTTTGGCAACACAAACCCAATTTAAAACGGTGATGTTTTGATTGAATTGTAAGTGTACGGAAACTCTTCGAAAAATTACTAGAATAGATAAAATACATAATAAAAATAATTTATTTGTTTATTAACGAAATATGATTGGATTTACACTCTAGCAATTAATATTTAGTGATAATGTTATATTATTGTAGCGGTCATAATAATTATGATAAAATTAGACATAAATAAGTTGATTAAAATATTTATATATTTTTTTTTTTCATATTCTCAATTTCAAAAATCCCGTCTTTTCTTCTTCTTCTTCATGTTTTTTTCAATACACAGAAGTTGGAATTGCAGATTTATGACTTTCTTAAGATTCGACTCTAAATTTAAAACATTTTATCTTGAAGGCCAAACTTGATAAGTAACACACACTTAACACTATTCTTTAAATGTTATTTCTCCAAACTTGATTTTGTTAAGAATTTTGTGTACAAGAATTTATATATATATATATATATGCTCGTTGTATGTGGGCACGCATGGTGGTCTTACTTAACAACTCCATGGAATCCGTCACATTGAAATCTAAATCACCCGATTGGATTGTCTGTGATTGGGCTGGCGCTCTCATTCCATTGGCGCCAGGCGCCGCCACATTCTGGTACTAAACCTAAATTTGTAGCATTTTTAAATTTCAGCAAAAATCATTTTGTGTTGGGAATTACGGAGGGGTTGAGATATTGATTTATTTTTTGCTTTTTATTTTTTATTTTTTAGTGAGAAGAGTATAAGGATATAAATGGAGTATATTAGTTAATAAAAGATAATTATTAATTTTAAATAATATGTATTTAAACTTCAGGGTATGTTTAGATATTCCGAAGGTATGAATAACCACACCCAATATGATATTATAATAAAAAATAGTATAGGTAATGAATCTTTTCGACGTTGTGAATCAATAAAGTTAATAATTGATGATGATGAGTGGGTAATTATAATTTTTATTTTGTTTATTAAAAGGTTCAAATTTGAATATTTATTTATGTAATTCATTATTAATTATACTTATTAAAAAATTATCTTACAAAATTCAATATTTTATTTTGTAAAAAGAAAAGTAAAGTGCCCTACCGAGAGGGAGGGTTTTATTTTGTTGGAAATATGTAAATTAGCTATTCAACTAATACTTCAAGCTTAAATTAAATTTCAAACTGTTGATTTTTTCAAATAAATTATTTAATCTTTAAAATAGATCAAATAAATTCTAAACTAGCTTTTGACTTCTTGTCAAAATAAATTATTTAATTTTTAAAATAAGTTAAATAAATTCTTCAAATCTATATCTATATATATATATATATATATATATATAAAGAGAAGTATCTGTCAAAATACTAAGTAACATATTTTTTTGTCTAAATATTTTTACTAAAATAGCAATATCTGATAATTACTAACAATTAATATTTTGATTTTAGTTAGCTTGAAATATAAACTTATTTGGTTCTAATCTTAACTGAAATATGTGCAAATCTTGTATTGACCAAATTTTTTTTAGGACACATATGAACCATAAATTCAAATACACTTATATGCAAATCATAAACTATCCTACATTTATTTCACAAATCTGCTATAAAGTAAATTAATTATATCATAATTTAAAATATTTGATAGCAAATATAGCATTTTTTTTACAATATATGCCCAATATAATTACAGTAAAATGTGAACTAGGGATTCAAACAACCTTTACGCGTTGGAAGATTGTGTGGATGCAGCTATATCATCTTATTTATCTTTATGTTAGATCATGTCTGAATCTGGAATAGAAATTTCCGCAGCAAGTCATGGTGCAAAAAAAAAAAAGAAAAAAAAAAGAGAGAGAGAGAGAGTTAATTATTAAAAGAAAAAAGAGGGTGAATATCATAATTACTAATAATTCATATTTTAATTTTAATTAGCTTGAAATTTAAAATTATTCGGTTCTAATCTTTAATATATGATATATAACACAATCATATAATATACGATATATGATTACAATTCTATTTATACCCCTTCATAGTTTAAAAAAATATCCCTCAATTCTATGATTGCAATTTCATAATCTTTGAGGCTTATATGTTTTTTTGCCAAATTCTTAAAAGAAAAGATGGCGATGACCTATAATTTGGTTCGTGATGTTAATTCCTTACAAAAATTGTGGGTTGTCAAGTTACGATTGGTACGAGCTTATGATGTAATCCCTTATAGAAGGAGAGATGAAATCATTAGCTATGTGTAACATCCCTCATTTAAAAACAATTTTTCTATGCATTTTTTTTCTGAAATAATAAGGCCAAAATAAATCTTAGAATAAACTAAGAAGTTAAATTTCAATTATGATTATCATAGTAATGCGGAATATTGAAACTTAAATTATCTCAAAGAAAAAAATATTAAATATCTCTCAATGAACGTTTTTATTAATAATGATATAACCATCATCATCCACCATGTTCATGGCTTGCTCCTTTAACCTGAAAAGTTAATTTTAGAGGGGTGAGCTACCTCCAGCTCGGGGATTTACATTGTCAAATTAAACACAAGGAAAGCAAGCAAGATATACAAGCAAAAAGCGTATAATATGCGTAACATTTATAACATTCGTAACCTTCGTAAAATGCGTTTTATCACTGGCTAGAAAAATTATTGGATCAAATTAATGAATCCCATATCAAATAAATACACATAGCATATATATCAAGCATAATCATTCCAAATATTTAAAATTGCCAACATTAAAAATTCCACCTTATGCTTGAATGACAAAAGCGTGAATGCAATGTGTGCTAAGCCTCGTATCCTTAATTACCCGATCCTACATTAAATATTAATGCCTTAATAAATTAATAATTGATGATAAATCTTATAGTCAAAAAATAAAATAAATAAGAAGAGCAATAAGAATTGAGGGTTTCAATTAAAAATTTTCAAAAGGAAAAATATGAAAAAAAAATTATTTTGGAAAAAATTGAGTTAAATCTTGAAAATATAATAAAATAGAAAACTTAAAGTTAAATGTTGAAAGGATGTCACTTGTTTAAAAATATTTTAAAAATTTAGGGGCTAAGTATAATTTATAAATAAACTATGGCAGAAACTTAATAATTGAGAAATTTTAAAACAAAACTAAAAATTTGAGGCTAAAAGGAAATTATTGAGAATTAGAGAATAAATCCCTAGTTCCCATTTAGAGCAACACGTAGTTCCTCCCTACTCATTCCTCTTTCTCCATTTTTTTTTTCCTCTTACACCACGCACCAATTTGGGGAGCATATTCAAGAAGAGGACAGTGCGTCGGTGGTGATGATGCGTCCAAGAGGGACCCTCCTTCCTCTACCCAACTAAAATAGATTTGTAGGCCACGTCGGGCAACACCGTTCGATCGATCGGTGTTGTGGAAAAACGATGTGAAGTAACAATAACGATGGAGGAGCGATAACAGGGGAGTAAGAACAACATTCGGAACTTCAGCCTTTTTTTTCCTTGGTCGATTGAGGGAGAAGAAGAGTAGGGTGGCAGTGTTGACAAAAGCAGAAGAAAATGTAAGAGTTTTGGAGTTTCTCTCAGTGGTTGTTGTGATTAGTGAACCATTGATCCCATTATTTATAGGTATAATTCTTGTATAAATATAGGAGGAGACTGATTTTTGGAGACTTGATTTCTGCCTATTACCAGAATTTTTGCTTGCAAATTTTCAGCTTCTTCCTTAGTTGTATCTATTCTTGAGAATCACTAGTTAAAATTTTTATTCTAGCTGCTATCTAATTGAGCTTCCAAAAAAAATAAAAAAATGCTGAAGCCTAGTAATTGACCGGGCTTATTATATTAGGGCTCATAATATTATTGATCCTTTATAGATTTATTGGGCTCTTATGAAATATACACACACACATATTGAGCTTCAAGAAATATTATTAATGGGTTCTAAGTTGGGATTTTGTGATACAATAATAAGGATAATAATGTTTGCTTAGAAAATTATAAATTATGCCCGATACGATAGTATCCTTATAACATGTAAATTTTAATATTATGCATGAAAATGAATGTATATATCTAAATAAAATATCACGTAAATATCGGGTGTTATACTATGATTGTGTTTTTAGAGATTGTAAAGTATAAATTAATTATATATATGTGTGTGTGCGCGCGCGCTCGCTACATATATATTGTAATATATATATGTATATATATATATAATTGTTTTTATTGAATGATTTATTTCATAATTTCGGAATAATGCAATCCATGCACGGATTAAGGAGCTACATATTGAAATAAAAAAGCAAGATTAAAGGAGGGGGAACTCTACGTTATTTCTAATTATGGTTTCTATTAATGATGCTAAGTGTAGAAACTTCATTGCACTCATACAAAATTAACTTTTACATAAAAATAAATGTGGATCCCCTTACTGATGATACTTTTCTTGAGGATGTTTATGTATTTAAGCCATACAATGAGATATTGAGTCTTGACTCACGAGTAGATACATAACTTTTTGGTAATTATTATTCAATTATATATAATAGTTATAATTTTATTTCAAAATTTGGTGTAATTTTTTATTTTATTTTGTAAGATGTCACTGGAAAAGTTAATTGGTAAGCAAGCACCTCATGTAATTGAAAATGGAAAATGGGTAATGAACATTCACTTAGAAGATGTGGAGTAAGTATTTAATTAATTCTTTAATTTTTTTTAATGTTTAGCAAACAAATGTACTAATATTATTGCCCTTGATGCTATTTTCTTAAGGCAAAGAAACCCAACATGCACGGTAGGGATGATTATGTTTGAGACAATTGATGTTTTATACATAATCGGAAACAAATCAAATCAATACATATCTATTTATACGTGATAGTAAACGAAACAAATTGCTCCATATTCACCGAGATTTATTATACAAAGAATAATACATGCATAAAGTACACAACATGTAAAATATGCTTAAATCAATACTGTATATATAGATAAATCATTATTATATTTGATAAGAAACAAATATTAATTTTATACAATTCTTAAAATATATTAATGTTATAGTATAATAATATGTCTGTGCATCGCACGAGAAAATTTACTAATATAAGTTTATCAACTTCGAAAACTATTTAGCAGATTTAAAAACTAATAAATTAAATTATAAATATATTGTAAATCAGTTAATAAATTAACCAAATAAAATTTAAAAACTATTTAATGATAATATGTTAAGACTTGGAAATTTGTTTTTATATAGTTTATTTTTTCTATGAACATAACATGTCTTCTGTGATATTTTCAGTTCTATTAAATAGTTTATTAGATTTTATTATTTCCTTTTAAATTTATGATATAATTTATAAATTTTGATTTGATAAATACCCTTCTTATTTTAGGGTTCAGAATTTGTAGGTAAAGAAAAATAAAATTTTGGACTCCGTTTCACAAAAATACGTTAGACAACCTATAAAAAGGCATGCCCTACAATTACGCCCTACAATTATACTTACATTTTTAACTTGGAAACCAAGATATACTAAAAATAAACCTAGGAGGTCCAAGGCAAGTCCACTAGATTCATCACCTGCTCCAGACCCACTCGGTAATGGCCGATTCAACTGGGCACTACCCCGACCCATGACCATCTGACCAAGTTCAACGCCGCCCCTTCCTGGGGCCCGGCTTTTAACCCAGCAATAAGAAATAATCATTCTTGAAAACATCACTTAAATTCTAGTACTGCACTGCAAACAAGAGTCCGTGATCCTATCCAATAATATGACTACAGGTTTATGCAGTTCATAGATGCAGAGATTACTGAAAGAGATACATGGATTACACTCGCACAGACAACAGTAGTAAAAAAAAAAAAAAAAGAAGATAATATTTCGTATTACATAGCTCCCGTTTTATTCTCTACTCGTCCTTGTTCCTCTTCTCCACATCCTCCATACGCTGAATCTCCTTGTGATAGTGGCAGATTCGGTAGATGGACCTGTGAATGCGTTTATAACCAGCATGTGAGAATAATGAAAGCAAATGTTAGAGAATTAGAACCAGATGCAATGAGAAACGGGCAAAGTTGTTTTTACCAGTAAAGAAGGCAAGAGGCAACACACAAGATTACATTCCTTTGGGCCTTGTAGATCTGTGTATCATCAACAGCAAAAGTTTAACAAAATTGAGTTGATAAAACCGCAACATGGTCACAAAAAATGCACGAGAAACGATTCCAAAATGTCAGGTCAACAATGTAGGGTCGAAGACAAAATTCCATGGTACACTCACTGTGCATAGATGCATAGCTTTCGTTTCAAATCTTTTTTTTTTTTCCCTTTCCTTGTTAGATGAATGATTAGTTTCCGATGGGATATACTTAAAAAGGACTAACATGGGAAGAAAGAAAGTGACCTCAATGAAAAGGAAATACACCAAAGTCAGTGAACACAGAAACAGTAAAGGAAAACGAAGAACTGGATTTTCTTAAAGCTTTGATGAAAAAATATATATGTCCCCAGAACAAAGCCATCAGGAATCTTTCAATTGAATAATTCATACACAAATATAAAAGTAGAATCTTTTTCCTGTAAATTTATATAGAAGCAACTCAGTGTGCTCCATAACAGATAGACAAATGGAGAAATGGAGAGTAATTGAGAGGTCGTTAGGAAGAACAGATTCGATTTTGAGAGAGATGTGGTAAGAATATGATTTAACATCCAAGATTTTTGGAAAAATGGAAAATGAGTAAAGGAAATGAGAGAAATAGATGGGACGCGCACTGGCACAATGATGTTGCCCTATATTGGTACTCTTAACCAATTCTTCAGAGCCCTTCGCAACTATAGAATGATAGGTGCATTGGCTCAATCATACAAAGATACACACAAATATAACATAGGTTTTCTTCTTCGTTTTCAGGAAAAGCAGGGTAGAAGCCTTCAACTTAAGCAAATCAAAGATCATCATCCACATATAAGGTCACTTGGTTAAAGCAAAGCAAACTAGAAAATTACAAAATATCAAAGTCTGAGGCTGATGATACAACATATACTGAAACCTACCATCATATTATAGAGGTTGGTTTGGGATTCTGCCATAGGAAACACACACACACACACACACACACACACACACACATATTTACACATATAATCACTAGAAAGATTTGCAGTATATAAAGGAAGTAATTATGCACCATACGTCCATATGCATAAAAATCATAAAGTACGGCACATTTAAAATTCACACTTTGGAGTGCACAAATAATCCCACGAACACCTCAGTTACTAAATGTGATTTACTGGAAAAGAGCTGCATTCATAACTCAAGCTTCACCAGAACCAATACAGGAATGGCACAAGTATTCCACTCAACAACCAGAAACTTCATATCCATTTTGTAACTTTACATCTTCGACCACTCTACGTCTTATATGAACCATGTTTTGCAACCATAATATGATAACGATATATAGATGCTACCAATGCACCATGCATAATTAGGCTAAAATTCGAGCAACATTTAAAAAAAATAAAATTACAACAAAAGCCAGAATTTTCAGAAACATAAGATTATCATACCTAATCCAGGCTCAAATCTTGTGGTGCCATATTTTCAATTGCACACACACAAATGACATATATAGAAGCAATAACAATTTACATCCACAAAACAAAAGGAAAATTCAATAAATATGTAGTTTCAGAAAAAGAACAAAAATCTTTCAAAGCACAAGATCTTTGAAAAAACACAGTGGTTGCTGAATATGAGAATAGATTTTCACTTATTCCGACCATCACCACTACCATTTCCTTGAAAAACAAGAAAAACAAAATGAATTACCAAATTAATAAAATAGATCAAGAAAAAAAGAGAAACTAATTACCGATTTCTCATATCGATCTCTTTCAGCAGCAGTGCAGGTCTCCCCTTTACACATCAGCCGATGCTCATTCTTCCAATATATATCTACCAACAATTAAAACGCAAAAATTGAATAAACTTAAATCCCACTACAAATTGCTTGAAATTGCGACCACCAAAGCCCAAACTTCATCACAAATCGACAACCCAAGGGAATAAAATTGCATACCCAGAAGCTGAAAAGCGGAGAAGGGTATGATAAACAGCGAAGGCTGGAGAACATGAGAGACCAGTGATGCAATTCGAGACTTTACTGCTTTAGGCGATGGCAGTGTCAGGATAATTGCCACCGCTGCCTCCGCCGCCACGACGTACGCCAAAATCATCCACTGCAGCGCCATTTTTTCACTTTGATTTGATGATTCTCAGCTTACAACTTCGTGATGTTATCTATGGGTTATAAATATGAAGTCTCTCTTTCTCTCTCTTGGTCTTTTTGCTTACCGGCCAAGGCTGAAGAAGGTTCTGACTTCGTGTCTTCAGCTAAGAACGGGTGACTTAATTAATGGGAAATAATATAGTTTGCCACCTCAAATTATAAGGATTTGCATTTTGCTCCCTCGTCTTCTTTGGATTGGTTTATATTACATGTGGGCACCGTTTTCTATTTGAGATCATCCGTTTTAATCATTAATTTGGTTTATCAAATTGAAATCAAAATTAGAAATAGACTTATTTATTTTTAAATCTAGGGTACTTGATTTTAAAAATTAGCAATTTCAAATTATAAGTTCTAATTTCGATTCAAGATTAATTCCAAATGTAAATATAAAATTTAATAGAAAAAATTGGAAATCGAAATCAATAATTCTATAACCGATTATCTATAAGTTTTGTTTTAATTCCACCCACGATTTCAAAAACGGAAATTACAGTCTTTAGTATGTTTTTGTCTAGTGCCCATTATGTTATTGTTAGTGTTCATAATTTTTGTTAATAATATTATTGATGTAATTTTCTATTGAACAAATTTTGGTTGATTCAATATGATTTGTCATGTTTAAAATGTAAATAGTAAAATACATACATAATGTAATTTATATTTAATAAAATTAAATATATTTTATGAGTTATAACTTATTTTTACACAAATAATTCAAACCTGAATAATTTTTTAATTGAAATATATGCTTTCATATTGTGTGTATTAATAACCGTATAATGCATGAATTAAATACTAGTTTATTTTACAATCATTAACTTTGACTCTGTCCACTATATGTCTAATACTCAGTTTTGTTTCCCGGATTTTACTAGGACTCATATCACTGTTTTATAAAAATTAATAAAAAATAAATTTTTAAAAAATAAATCTATAATAAAATTATTTATTTTATTTATAATATGTAATATACAAATTTATTGAAATGTCAATAAATAAAGTTTTAAGAAAATTACTTTCTATACTCAGTTTTGTTTCACGTATTTTACTAGGCCTTATATCACTATTTTTCAAAACTTAATTAAAAATAAAATTTCAAAAAATAAATCCATAATAAAATTATTTATTTTTATTTTATAATATGTAAAATACTAATTTAATGCAATTACAAGAAATAAAGTTATAATAAATTACTTTCTATACTTAGTTTTGTTTCCCGTATTTGACTAGGACCTGTATCACAATTTTTTAACAATTAATTATAAATTAAATTTTAAATAATAAATCTATAATAAAATTATTTATTTTTATTTTATAATATGTAAAATACAAATTTATTGAAATTTCAAGAAATAAAATTATAAAAAAATTACTTTCTATACTTAGTTTTGCTTCCCATATTTTACTAGGACTTATATCACTATTTTTTAAAAAATAATTAAAAATAAAATTTCAATAAATAAATCTATAATAAAATTATTTATTTTTATATTTTAATATGTAAAATACCAATTTATTAAAATTTCAAGAAATATAGTTTTAAAAAAGATCACTTTCTATACTCATTTTTGTTTCCCGTATTTTACTATGACTCATATCACTATTTTTGAAATATTAATTAAAAATAAAATTTCAAAAAATAAATCTATAATAAAATTATATTTTTTTATTTTATAATATGTAAAATACCAATTTATTAAAATTTCAATAAATAAAGTTTTAAAAAAACTTACTTTCTATACTCTGTTTTGTTTCCCATATTTTACTAGGACTTATATTCCTATATTCCTATATTTTAAATTTTAATTTAAAATAAAAGTTTAAAAAATAAATCTATATTAAAATTATTTATTTTAATTTTATAATATGCTAAATAAATTATTTTTGAAATAACAAGAAATAAACTCTTAAAAAAATTATTTTCTATACTTAGTTTTGTCTCCCGTATTTTACTAGGACTTATAACACTATTTTTAAAAAATTAATTAAAAATAAAATTTCAAAAAGTAAATCTAGAATAAAATTATTATTTTTATTTTATAATAAAATACTAATTTATTGAAATTTAATGAAATAAAGTTATAAAAAAAATTATTTACTATATTCAATGTTGTTTCCTATATTTTACTAGGACTTATATCACTATTTTTCAAAAAATTATTAAAAATAAAATTTCAAAGAATAAATCCATATTAAACTTATTTATTTTTATTTTATAAGATTTAAAATATTAATGTATTGAAATTTCTAGAAATAAACTTATAAGAAATTACTTTCTATACTCAGTTTTGTTTCCTGTATTTTACTAGGACCTATATCACTATTTTTTAAATATTAATCTAAAATAAAATTTTAAAAAATAAATCTATAATAAAATTATTTATTTTTATTTTATAATATTTAATATACAAATTTATTGAAATATCAATAAATAATGTTTTAATAAAATGTCTTTCTATAACCAGTTTTGTTTCCCGAATTTTACTAGGACTCATATCACTGTTTTTCAAAAACTAATTAAAAATAAAATTTCAAAAAATAAATCTATAATAAAATTATTTATTTTAATTTTATAATATGTAAAATAAAAATTTATGGAAATTTCAAAAAATAAAATTTTAAAAAAATTACGTTTTCTACTCAGTTTTGTTTCCCATATTTTACTAGGACTTATATCACTATTTTTCCAAAATGAATTAAAGATAAAATTTCAAAAAATAAATTAATAATAAAATTATTTATTTTTATTTTATAACATGTAAAATACAAATTGAGTGAAGTTTCAAGAAATAAAGTTTTCAAAAATTACTTTATATACTCAGTTTTGTTTTCCGTATTTTACTAGGACTTATATCACTATTTTTCAAAAATTAATTAAAATGAAATTTTAAAAAATAAATCCACAATAAAATGATATATTTTTATTTCATAATATGCAAAGTAAATCTATTGAAATTTCAAGAAATAAAGATTTAAAAAAAATTACTTTATGTACTCAGCTTTATTTCCCGTATTTTACTAGGACTTATTTTCCTATTTTTAAAAATTAATTAAAAATAAAATTTCATAAAATAAATCTATAATACAATTATTTATTTTTATTTTATAATATGTAAAATAATAATTTACTGAAATTAAGATAAATAAAGTTATAAGAAATTACTTTCTGTACTTAGTTTTGTTTCCCATATTTTAATAGGACTTACATCACTATTTTTCAAAAATAAATTAAAACTAAAATTCAAAAAATAAATCTATAATAATATTATTTATTTTTATTTTATACTATGTATAATACTAATTTATTGAAATTTCAAAAAATAAGGTTATAAAAAATTACTTTCTATACTCAGTTCTGTTTTATTGTATTTTACTAGGACTTATATCACTATTTTTCAAAAATTAATCATAAATAAAATTTCAAAAAATAAATCCATAATAAAAAAATTTATTTTTATTTTAAAAAAATTCAAAAAATAAATGTATAATAATATTATTTATTTTTATTTTATAATATGTATAATACTAATTTATTGAAATTTCAAAAAATAAAGTTATAAAAAATTACTTTCTTTACTTAGTTTTGTTCCTCGTATTTTACTAGGACTTATATCACTATTTTTCAAAAAATAATTAAAAATAAAATTTCAAAAAATAAATCCATAATAAAATTATTTATTTTTATTTTATAATATGTAAAATTCTAATTTATTGTAATTACAATAAATAAACTTATCAGAAATTAGTTTCTATACTTAGTTTTGTTTCCCGTATTTGACTATGAGCTGTATCACAATTTTTTAACAATTAATTAAAAATAAATTTTAAATAATAAATCTATAATAAAATTATTTATTTTTATTTTATAATATGTATAATACAAATTTATTGAAATTTCAAGATATAAAGTTTTAAAAAAATTACTTTCTATACTCAGTTTTGTTTATCGTATTTTACTAAGACTTATATCACTGTTTTTCAAAAATTATTTAAAAATAACATATGAAAAAATAAATTTATTATCAAATTATTTATTTTTATTTTATAATTTTGCTTGGACTTATATCACGATTTTTCAAAAAGTAGTTAAATTTAAGGAAATAAAGTTTAAAAAAATCACTTTTTTATGTCATAATATGTAAAATTCTAATTTATTGAAATTTAAATAATTAAAGTTATAAATAATTACTTTTTTATACTCATTTTTGTTTTCCATAGTTTACTTTGACTTATATCACAATTTTTGAAAAATTAATTAAAAATAAAATTTCAATAAATAAATCAATAATAAAATTATTTATTTTATTTTTTAATAAGTAAAACACAAATTTATTGAAATTTCAAAAAATAAAATTTTAAAAAAACTACTTTCTATACTCAATTTTGTTTCCCCTATTTTACTAAGACTTATATCACCATTTTTCAAAACTTAATTAAAAATAAAATTTCAAAAAATAAATCTATAAAAAAATTTATTTATTTTATTTTATAATATGTATAATACTAATTTATTGTAATTACAAGAAATAAAGTGATAAGAAATTCCTTTCTATACTTTGGTTTGTTTCTCGTATTTTACTAGGACCTATATCACAATTTTTGCCGCAACTTTTGAATTTTGAGAGCATCTTCTTTTTGAAAGTAAGTGAGATGATGACTCACTCTCCACCAGCTTTTGAAATTTCTGCATCCTTTAAAAAGCTATACTATTACATGATTTGTCCTGATCTATTACATTGAAATTCTAAAAATTAAAAGGATCCTGTGCTAAAGGGCCTCCAAAAGGGTCTGAGTTTGATTCTTCAGAAGACTTTGATTTTGCAGTTTCTTGTGACATAAAATCAAAAAATTTGCTTTCCAATTGAGGATTTTGTTTAATAGTCTCAAAGAGTCTCTTTTGTTGTGGAGATAAATCTTCCACACTAGTTTCTCTGACTTTTTCTTTGCCTTTGTCTTTTGTCTTTTGCTTTTGTTGTGTAGAAGAAACTTCACCTGTTTCAGGATTAAACCTGATCTTGTTTCCAGTTTGAAGAAAATGTTTAATAGCATCTTCTGAGCAAATCTCTTGTTGGAACTTTGCCCACCATTTAACTTTGAAAATATGAATTATTGAGAGAGGGGTTGGATCAGAATACATCTTTTGAAAGAAAAAATTCCAGGAAAGAATCCATGGAACTTTAAACTCTGCATGGAATATTAACATCTTTTGAAAATTCTTATGGTTTGAGTTTTCTGCAAAGGTCTGAAAACCTTTGAGAACAGATTTTGGAAGGATGGAGGATTCTGAACCCATCCTTTTCCACCATTCAAAAAACCAAATGGGGAAAGTAGTTTGACATGAAGTATGAAAAGTGAAGAACCATGAATGATATGCAGGAGTGATATAGAATGTTCTATACCATGCATCTTTGTAATCTATATAATTATATTCTTTGGGAATGAATCTGATAGAAAAGGATTTTGAATCGGTAAACTTACCCCATTGGGATAAGCTAAGAACCTGTTTGATAATGCATTTTGAATATAAGATTTGTCCTTCATCATTCTTTTTGTGGACAATCTCAGCTGAATTTGTATCAATAAGAATCAACTCATAAAATTTTTGAGTTCTTTGGAAATCATTTGTTTCCCAAAATTGGGAAGTAGGAAACCTATTTTTGATATAATCTTTCACTTGCAATTCTTTTGGAAATTCTGAGTAAGGGGTTAATCCAATCTCATCAACCCATGCTTTTGTCATATATTTATGTTCTTCAACCTGAGGTTGATTTGGTAAAATAATATTGGTTGGTCTTGGTGGTGTTTGAGGAATTGTAGCAAGAACTGATTTGTATGGAATTTTTGGAGGATTTTGTAAGGGAGAAAATCTGTTTGGGCTTCGGATTTGAGTAGAAGGAAGTCTTGGGAAATTTTGAAGTAAAGGAGTCAAACATCTATTTGGAGAAAATAAATCTAATTCATTTTGTTCAGGAAGCTCATAATCTTTAAGGGATTGAGCTTTAGTCTTGTTGTCCATCATCTGAAATTATAAATTTGTTTAGATTCTTGTAAAAACTCTCTTGTTAAGAAATCAGGTAAAGAATTATTTTCACCTTTGATAACTTCAATATCAAAATCAAATACAGACAAAATAGTCTGCCATCTTGCAAATATCTGTTTTGAAACTATATTTTGAACATCTTTTTGTAAAACTTCCTTTGCAAATTTACAATCAATTCTTAAAAGAAATTTTTTGTTATATAAATCATCTTGAAATTTTGAAATGCATAATACTATACTCAGAATCTCTTTCTTTATAGTTGAATAATTCTTTTGAGCATCATTCCAGATTCCAGAATGAAATCTTACCAATTGTTCTTTTGATTCAATTTCTTGTTTTAGTATACCTCCATAACCTATGTCAGAGGCATCTATTTCTACAATCATTTTTGCCTTAGGATTTGGAATTCCTAGGAATGGTAATGACTTAATTTTTTGTTTAATATCCTTTACTATTTCTATATGCTCATTCGTCCAACTTGGAGGATTCTTTTTAAGTCTTTTAAATAATAATTTACAATTTTGTTTAAGATTTGGAAAGAAATCACTAACATAATTTAAAAAACCTAAAAATCTTTGAAGTTGATTTTTGTCTTTTATTTCATTTGGAAATTTTTCTGTAAATTCTAAAGATCTATTAATAGGCCTAATATATCCTTGAGAAATATCATGACCTAAAAATCTTATAGATGTTTGAAATAATTTTATCTTCTTAGCACATATAACTAATCCACTTCTTTTGATTATATTAAATAATATATTTAAATGCTTAAAATGTTGATCTATATCTTTTGAAAATATTAATATATCATCAATATAGACTATACTAAAATTATTATAATCATTAAAGATATCATTCATTATCTTTTGAAATTCTGAAGGAGCATTCTTAAGTCCAAATGGCATTACATTCCATTCATAATGTCCAAATGGTACTGTAAATGCTGTTTTATATCTATCTTGTTCACTAATCTGAATTTGCCAAAATCCAGATTTTAAGTCAAATTTTGAGAATATTTTTGCATTATATAATCTATTGATTAGATCTCTTTTATTAGGAATAGGATATCTAATCCATTGCAAAACTTTGTTTAAAGGTTTATAATTAATTACTAATCTAGGAACTCCTCTTTCTAATTCTGAATGCTTCATAACATAGAAAGCAGAACAACTCCAAGGAGACTTTGAAGGTCTAATTAATTTTTTATTTAATAAATATTTTATTTCTTCTTGACAAATTTTTAAATATTCCTGATTCATTTGGATAGGCCTAGCTTTTGTAAGAAATTTTTTTTCATTAAAATCCTTCTCATAAGGAAGATCAATAATATGATTTTTCATTTCCCAAAAGGCATTGGGAAGATCACTACAAATATTATCTAAATATTTTTTCTCAATCTCTTTTATTTGTTTTATTATTTTCTCATCTTTTAATTGTTCATCTATTCTTTTATATTCTATTTCTTCCCTTAAGAAATTAATTTGTTTTTTCTTATCATAAATATTATTTATCTGTTTAAATATAGAAGAATTTTGTAATAATACTATTTCTTTCATTTCAATAGGATTAATAAAATTAAATTCTATTATCTTTCCATGAATTTTTGTTTTAATACCTTTATTATTAACTTGAAAAGGATAAATTTGTGTTAAAAATGGTGTTCCTAAAATAATATTTTGTGAAATATCTTTTACTAAGGTAAAAGTATTCTTAAAACAATAACCATTATTACATATATGTGCTTTTGATAATTTATACCTGATATTTAAAGGTTTTGAATTTGCTGTAAATAATTGTTCATTAGTTTTTTCATAAAATCTTGATGGTATTATTCCTTCTTTAATTACATTTTGATCAGCACCTGAATCTAATAATGCAACTAAACTTATTTGAAATTTTCCTATTACTAAATTTATTCTAATATACCATTTTTGAAATTGTATCCTCTGTATATTATTAATAAAATCTTTTTCAGAGATTTCCTCATCTTCTATTTGATTATTCTTTGTACCACTAGTACTAGCTTCATTATTACTATTAATCATTATTCTAGCTTCTAATTCTAAATCTTTTTCTTTTAAATTAAATATTTCTTTTTGCATTTGACTAACCTGTTTCTTAAGTATATTAACTTTTGTTTGTAAATCTTTAGTCGTAATCTGTCTTAAAATATTATCTGTTGGGTACTTATCAAATATTTTATTTAAACTAAAATGATCTTTAATATTAATTTTCTTTGTATCTTCTTCTATTATTAAATCTTTTAATTTATTTAAATATTCTTTTTGAATATCTTGATCTTGAATTTGTTGAATTAAATCAAATATTATACTCTTCTTTTCTTTTGTTATTACACATATTCCACATACATCTTTTTTATTATTATCTGTATCACTATTACTATATTTAGAAGTTTTTGACTCTTCTTCAATTATATCAGAGTCTTCTTCTTTATTTTTGATTTCTTTAACTCTGTCTTTTTTCTTAAAACATTTATCAGCAGTATGACCTGGTTTATTACAATTCCAACAAACTATTGGTCTATTATTATTATTATTATTAGATTTTTCTTTATATCTACTCTTTGATTTATATTCTTTATTTCTTTTATATTTCTTATACCTAGGTTTTTCTTCATATTCTTTAAATTTTTTAAATTTTCTAATTTTCTTTTTATATGATAATGAAGGAGGTTCTATTTTCATTAATCCAAATGTTTCACAGAAACATCCTAATTCTTTTCTTGTACTATTCTTGTCAGATCTATACTTTGTTTGTAACTTAAGTTCCGAACATAATGCTAATCCTTCTTTCTTAATAAAAGCAAAGAGTTGGCCATATGTCATATTATTAAAAGGTATATCATCTGTTCCTATTTCACTTTTAAGTTTTTGAAGTATTCTTTCAGCAAATAACTTTGGAAGTCCCATAATAAATCTCTCTTTCCAGAAAGACATATTACAGTCTTTTCTTCTAAGAATTTGAGTAAGGAAAACATCTTTATACCATCTATAATCAGATAATGTTGGACATCTTAAATTTGTTAATATTATTTTTGATGAATTAAATTCTTCTTTTGGATTTCCTATGAAATACATTGATATTGTAACTATTAAGAAAAAACATGAATCATTTTCAAGATTTGTATTACCATTATCATCATCTACTTCTCTAGTATGATTCATTATATCTATTTTTGTATTTAAATCTAATGCATTAGCCCACCAATTTTTTAATTGGCCAGTAAATCCTTGGACAATTAACTTACATGCTATTTGTTCTAAATGTCCTTGTAATCTATATGCCATTTTAGACATTCCCATTTCTTGTAATGTATTTAAAATTTCATATTCAGTTTTACCATCTATATTCCATTCTGTTATTGATGAACCATCATAATGACTTTTTGTAAACTGATTTCTTTCTTCATATCCTATATCTGCAGGAGTTGGTCTATTATAATAATTTCTAGTATTTCCTCTAAATTTTCTTTGTCTAGTATATATTTTATTAATATTATCTTTTTCATCAAAATTATTAATTATTTCCTCTATTTCAGAATTATTACTATAATTCGAACTTTCTTCAGACTCCGTTTCAGATTCTAATTCTTTATCTAAAACATTAATCTTATTATTATCTAATTCTGATAATTTTGTTGCAATTTTTGCTAAAAATCACTATTTTTATTTAATCTGATATTTTTATCTATATCAACACTATTTGTTTTAAAAAATGGTCTTTCAGCATTAGTGGATAATTTTTCTTTATTCTTATTATCTAAACTCTTTTCTGTTATATTATTATTTATATGATCAACTTGATTTGCTATAGTATTTAATATTTGATTAGAATAATTATTTCGTTGTAAAATTTTTTGAATATCATTATTAGTTACCGGACCATTGTCTATTCTTCCTTTTTTATAAGGATCTGCAATAACTTCTCCATTATTAGTTTGTAATTTTAAACTTTGTTCTGGAGGATGTACTGAAGTAATATTTGAATCATCTTTTAATATCCATTTTTTGTTAAAGTATGATTGACTAATATGCTAGGTTGTCTGAAACATTTATTTATACCTATTTGTGATAAATACATATTTAAAAATGAAAATAATGAAATATCTATTTTTATGTTTAACATATAATTTTCCCATTCTACCTTTAATTTATCTTTTATTGGTTGATCTAATTCTTTGAACCATTTTCTTTCGTCTCTGTATAATTCTAACTCAAAGTTTTTCCTTAATTCTCTCCAATTAATTTTATAACAATTTTCTGGGTTTTCTGAACTTATTACCATTATACTAGAATATGTAGGTGAATTTGGTGCAGAATATATTTGTGAATTATCTGAAGTTTGTTCTGGAATAGGTGTTTTAAATCTATACCTAGGGTTATATTCAACACTAGATGTAGATTTTCTACTTATTTCTGTTCTTAAAGTACTTGGTTGTTCTCTAAATGAACTAAACTGTAATCTAATTTTTCCATTAGAGTCCTCTATTATATCTTCTATTTCTCGTCTTTCAATATTTCTAGGAATTTGCTGGTTTTCTATTATAAATTGGTCTGAAATAGTTATTTCACTCCATTTTAATCTTTTTGGTGTAAAAACAGTAGGGTTTTCTGCATCTACTTGTAGTAATATTGTTTCATCTTTTGATGTGGGTAACATTTTTAACTTTGGATTTAATTGTGATGATAATAATCTAAAATAAACTCTATATATTATGGCAAAGTTTTTGCAAGGATGAAATTCCTTTCTTTGCACATGAACATCTAAAACTAAAGAGTCTAAAATTCTTTGATCTGTTAAATCTACAGAAAAGTTTGGATAACAATTAAAATATATTGGTCCATTACATATATTTGTTTGAATCATCGATAATAATGAAGTTTTGTATTTTATCAATCTTTTATCTCTTAAAGCCAAATATATAGGCAAATCTACCCCTAGATGTACTAAAGGTTTTACTGCAACCTGCACTAATCCAATATGTAAATAATTAAAATTTTTATTTATATATTTTTTAATAGAACTAATGTTTAATAATTTTATACTTTGAGACTCTTCTTGTATAGATACAGTTTGTTCATGTGTTTTAACAGAAAATGCCATTTTGAAATCTGTTAAACCTATTTGATATATATTTTCTATCTGTTCCTGAGGTATAGTCCAGTTTGAATAATCTATTGGTACTAATCTTTGATTACTTTGTATTATGCTTTCATTCCTATTAGTACTTGAACCACTATTTATAGTAGTAGATCTACTATTATTATTTTTATTTTATAATAAAATACTAATTTATTGAAATTTAATGAAATAAAGTTATAAAAAAAATTATTTACTATATTCAATGTTGTTTCCTATATTTTACTAGGACTTATATCACTATTTTTCAAAAAATTATTAAAAATAAAATTTCAAAGAATAAATCCATATTAAACTTATTTATTTTTATTTTATAAGATTTAAAATATTAATGTACTGAAATTTCTAGAAATAAACTTATAAGAAATTACTTTCTATACTCAGTTTTGTTTCCCGTATTTAACTAGGACCTATATTACTATTTTTTAAATATTAATCTAAAATAAAATTTTAAAAAATAAATCTATAATAAAATTATTTATTTTTATTTTATAATATTTAATATACAAATTTATTGAAATATCAATAAATAATGTTTTAATAAAATGTCTTTCTATAACCAGTTTTGTTTCCCGAATTTTACTAGGACTCATATCACTGTTTTTCAAAAAGTAATTAAAAATAAAATTTCAAAAAATAAATCTATAATAAAATTATTTATTTTAATTTTATAATATGTAAAATAAAAATTTATGGAAATTTCAAGAAATAAAGTTTTAAAAAAATTACGCTTTCTACTCAGTTTTGTTTCCCGTATTTTACTAGGACTTATATCACTATTTTTCCAAAATGAATTAAAGATAAAATTTCAAAAAATAAATTAATAATAAAATTATTTATTTTTATTTTATAACATGTAAAATACAAATTGAGTGAAGTTTCAAGAAATAAAGTTTTCAAAAATTACTTTAAATACTCAGTTTTGTTTTCCGTATTTTACTAGGACTTATATCACTATTTTTCAAAAATTAATTAAAATGAAATTTTAAAAAATAAATCCACAATAAAATGATATATTTTTATTTCATAATATGCAAAGTAAATCTATTGAAATTTCAAGAAATAAAGATTTAAAAAAATTACTTTATGTACTCAGCTTTATTTCCCGTATTTTCCTAGGACTTATTTTCCTATTTTTAAAAATTAATTAAAAATAAAATTTCAAAAAATAAATATATAATACAATTATTTATTTTTATTTTATAATATGTAAAATAATAATTTATTGAAATTAAGAGAAATAAAGTTATAAGAAATTACTTTCTGTACTTAGTTTTGTTTCCCATATTTTAATAGGACTTACATCACTATTTTTCAAAAATAAATTAAAACTAAAATTCAAAAAATAAATCTATAATAATATTATTTATTTTTATTTTATACTATGTATAATACTAATTTATTGAAATTTCAAAAAATAAGGTTATAAAAAATTACTTTCTATATACTCAGTTCTGTTTTATTGTATTTTACTAGGACTTATATCACTATTTTTCAAAAATTAATCATAAATAAAAATTGAAAAAATAAATCCATAATAAAAAAATTTATTTTTATTTTAAAAAAATTCAAAAAATAAATGTATAATAATATTATTTATTTTTATTTTATAATTTGTATAATACTAATTTATTGAAATTTCAAAAAATAAAGTTTTAAAATTATTTATTTTTATTTTATGATTTTATTGGAACTTATATCACAATTTTTCAAAAACTACTCAAATTTCAAGAAATACAGTTTAAAAAAAATCACTTTTTATTTCATAATATGTAAAAATTCTAATTTATTGAAATTTCAACAATTAAAGTTATAAATAATTACTTTTTTATACTCATTTTTGTTTTCCTTATTTTACTACGACTTATATCACTATTTTTGAAAAATTAATTAAAAATAAGATTTCAATAAATAAATCAATGAAAAAATTATTTATTTTTATTTTTTAATAAGTAAAATACAAATTTATTGAAATTTCAAGAAATAAAGTTATAAAAAAACTACATTTTATACTCAGTTTTGTTTCCCCTATTTTACCAAGATTTATATCACTATTTTTAAAAAATAAATTAATTTTTTTAAAATCTATAAAAATATACATTTATTTTATTTTAAAATATGTAAAATACTAATTTATTGCAACTACAAGAAATAAAGTTATAAGAAATTACTTTCTATACTTTGTTTTGTTTCTCATATTTAACTAGGACCTATATCACATTTTTTAACAATTCATTAAAAATAAAATTTAAAAAAATAAATCTATAATAAAAGTATGTATTTTTATTATATAATAGGTAAAATACTAATTCATTGAAATTTCAAGAAATAAAGTTTTAAAAATTACTTTCAATACTCTTTTGTTTCTCGTATTTTACTAGAACTTATATCACTATTTTTTTAAAAATTAATTAAAAATAAAATTTCAAAGAATGAATCTATAATAAAATTATGTATTTTTGTTCTATAATATGTAAAATACTAATTTATTGAAATTTCAAGCAATAAAAGTTTAAAAAAATTACTTTATATACTCAGTTTTGTTTTCTGTATTTTACAAGGACTTATATCACTATTTTTCAAAAATAAAGTAAAAATAAAATTTCAAAAAATAAATCTTTGATAAAATTATTTATTTTTATTGTATGATATGTAAAATATTAATTTATTGAAATTTCAAGCAATAAAGTTTTGAAAAAAATTACTTTGTATACTTAGTTTTGTTTCCCGTTTTTTACTAGGACTTACATCACTATTTTTCAAAAATAAATTAAAAATAAAATTTCAAAAAATAAATCTACTATAACATTATTTATTTTTTATTTTATAATATGTATAATACTAATTTATTGAAATTTCAAGAAATAAAGTTATTAAATTTACTTTCTATACTCAGTTTCGTTTCACGTAATTTCTAGGACTTATATCACTATTTTTCAAAATTTAATGAAAATTAAAATTTCAAAAAATAAATCCATAATAAAATTATTTATTCTTATTTTATAATATGTGAATACTAATTTATTGCAATTACAAGAAATAATGTTATAAGAAATTACTTTCTATACTTAGTTTTGTTTCCCGTATTTGACTAGGACGTGTATCACAAATTTTTAACAATTAATTTTAAATAAAATTTTAAATAATAAATCTATAATAGAATTATTTATTTTTATTTTATAATATGTAAAATACAAATTTATTGAAATTTCTAGAAATAAAGTTAAAAAAAATTACTTTTTATACTTAGTTTTGTTTCCCATATTTTACTAGGACTTATATCACTATTTTTTAAAAAGTAATTAAAAATAAAATTTCAATAAATAAATCATTAATAAAATTATTTATTTTTATATTATAATATGTAAAATACAAATCTATTAAAATCTCAAGAAATATAGTTTTCAAAAAATTACTTTCTATACTCATTTTTGTATCCCGTATTTTACTATGACCCATATCACAATTTTTGAAATATTAATTAAAAATAAAATTTCTTAAAATAAATCTATAATAAAATTATTTATTTTTATTTTATAATATGTAAAAACAAATTTATTAAAATTTCAATAAATATAGTTTTAAATAAATTACTTTCTATACTCAGTTTTGTTTCCCATATTTTACTGGGACTTATATTTCTATTTTTTAAAATTTTAATTTATAATAAAATTTCAAAAAATAAATCTATATTAAAATTATTTATTTTAATTTTATAATATCCTAAATAAAAATTTATGGAAATAACAAGAAATAAAGTTTTAAAAAAATTACTTTCTATACTTAATTTTGTCTCTCGTATTTTACTAGGACTTATATCACTATTTTTCAAAAATTAATTAAAAATAAAATTTAAAAAATATATCCAGAATAAAATTAATTATTTTTATTTCATAATATATATTAATTTATTGAAATTTAATGAAATAAAGTTATAAACAAAATTATTTACTATATTGAGTATTGTTTCCTGCTTTTTACTAGGACTCATATCACTATTTTTCTAAAATTTATTAAAAATAAAGTTTCAAAGAATAAATCCATATTAACATTATTTGTTTTAATCTTGTAATATGTAAAATATTAATGTATTGAAATTTCAAGAAATAAAGTTATAAGAAATTACTTTCTATACTCAGTTTTGTTTTCCATATTTTACTAGGACCTATGTCACTATATTTTAAAAAATTAATCTAAAATAAAATTTCAAAAAATAAATCTATAATAAAATTATTTATTGTTATTTTATAGTATGTAATATACAAATTTATTGAAATATCAATAAACAATGTTTTAATAAAATTACTTTCTATAATCAGTTTTGTTTCCCGTATTTTACTAGGACTCATATCATTGTTTTTCAAAAACTAATTAAAAATAAAATTTCAAAAAATAAATCTATAATAAAATTATTTATTTTAATTTTATAGTATGTAAAATAAAAATTTATGAAAATTTCAAGAAATAAAGTTTATAATAAATTACTTTTTATACTTAGTTTTGTTTCCCGTATTTTACGATAACTTATATCATATTTTTCCAAAATGACTTAAATATAAAATTTCAAAAATTAAATCAATAATAAAATTATTAATTTTTATTTTATTACATGTAAAATACAAATTGAGTGAAATTTCAAGAAATAAAGTTTTAAAAAAATTACTTTCTATACTCAGTTTTGTTACACTTATTTTACTAGGACTTATATCACAATTATTCAAAAATTAATTAAAAATCAAATTTAAAAAAATAAATCTATAATAAAATTAAATTTTTTATTTTATATTATGTAAAGTGCTAATCTATTGAAATTTCAAGAAATAAAGTTTTAAAAAAATTACTTTATGTACTCAGCTTTATTTCCCATATTTTACTAGGACTTATTTCCCTATTTTTTAAAAATTAATTAAGAATAAAATCTCAAAAAATAAATTTGTAATAAAATTATTTATTTTTATTTTATAATATGTAAAATACTACTTTATTGAAATTTCAAGAAATAAAGTTATAAGAAATTACTTTCTATATTTAGTTTTGTTTCACATATTTTAATAGGACTTACATCACTATTTTTCAAAAATAAATTAATAATAAAATTTCAAAAAATAAAATCTATAATAATATTATTTATTTTTATTTTATAATATGTATAATACTAATTTATTGAAATTTCAAAAAGTAAAGTTATAAAAAGTTACTTTCTATACTCAGTTTTGTTTCTCGTATTTTACTAGGACTTATATCACTATTTTTAAAAAATTAATTAAAAATAAAATTTCAAAAATATAAATTCATAATAAAATTATTTATTTTTATTTTATAATATATAAAATACTAATTTATTGCAATTACAAGAAATAAAGTTATTAGAAATTACTTTCTATACTTAGTTTTGTTTCCCTATTTGACTAGGACCTGTATCACAATTTTTTAACAATTAATTATAAATAAAATTCTAAATTGTTAAATCTATTATGAAATTATTTATTTTTATTTTTAATAAGTAAAACACAAATTTAGTTAAATTTCAAAAAATAAAGTTTAAAGAGAATTACTTTCTATACTTAGTTTTTTCCCTTATTTACCAGGACTTATATCACTATTATTTAAAAAGTAATTAAAAATAAAATTTCAATAAATAAATCTATAAAAAATTATTTATTTTTATATATAATATATAAAATACAAATTTATTAAAATTTCAAGAAATATATTTTTAAAAAAATTACTTTCTATACTCATTTTTGTTTCCCCTATTTTACAATGACTCATATCACTATTTTTAAAATATTAATTAAAAATAAATCAATTATAAAATTATATATTTTTATTTTATAATATGTAAAATACAAATTTATTGAAATTTCAATAAATAAAGTTAAAAAAATTACCTTCTATACTCAGTTTTGTTTTCCCATATTTTACTCGGACTTATATCCCTATTATTTAAAAATTAATTAAAAATAAAATTTCAAAAAATAAATCTGTATTAATTTTTTTTTAATTTTATAATATGTCAAATAAAAATTTATTGAAATTACAAGAAATAAAGTTTTAAAACATTACTTTGTATACTCAGTTTTGTCTCCCGTATTTTACTAGGACTTATATCATTATTTTCCAAAAATTATTTAAAAATACAATTTCAAAAAATAAATCTATAATAAAATTAATTATTTTTATTTTATAATATGTAAAGTACTAATTTATTGAAATTTCATGAAATAAAGTTAAAAAAATTACTTTATATATATTCAATATGGTTTCCTGTATTTTACTAAATTTATGATAAAATTATTTATTTTTATTTTATATTTTGTAAGATACAAATTTATTGAAATTTTAAGAAATAAAGTTTTTAAAAAATTACTTTTTGCACTTAGTTTTATTTCCCGTATTTTACTAAGACTTATATAACTATTTAAAAAAAATTAAGTAAAATTAAAGTTTCAAAAAATTAAATTATAATAAATTATAAATTTTTACTTTATAATATGTAAAATAAAAAATTTATTGATATTTCAAGAAATAAAGATTTAAAAAAATTACTTTCTATCCTCTGTTTTGTTTCCCCTATTTTACTAGGACTCATATCACTATTTTTCAAAAAATAATTAAAATGGAATTTAAAAAATGAATCAATAATAAAATTATTTATTTTTATTTTAAAATATGTAAATACAAATTTATTGAAATTTCATTAATTTAATAAATCTTTAATCTAATATTTGATGAAATATTATAAAATTTAACAAATACTCAGTTTTTTACCCTATAGGGGCAAAATCATAATTTTTGATGTAATTTAATTTTTCTTGAAATTTTTATAGTACTTTCCACACATTATTTTAGTGATATTCTCCAATTACAATGTGTTCTGACCCAAGGTATAAGAGTTATGGTGCATTTTTTGTCAATAAAGTTAAAATTTAACGTGAAATTTCCGTACGCGTAATGTGGTTCTAAAATCATATTTTCGATACACAAATTGCTTTGAATTAGATCATTTACTAATAAGTTCATTAATTTAATCAATCTGTACTAATGTTTGATGAAATATTATAAAATTTAACAAATACTCAGTTTTTTTACCCTATAGGGGCAAAATCGTAATTTTTCATGAAATTTAATTTTTTTTGAAATATTTACAGTAGATTCCACATATTATTTTAGTGATATTCTCCAAATTACAAAGTGTTCTGACCAAAGGTGTAAGAGTTATGGTGTATTTTGTGTTAATAAAGTTAAATTTTAACGTGAAGTTTTCATACGCGTAATGTGGATGAAAAATCATATTTTTGATGCATAAATTGCTTACAATTAGATCATTTACTAATATATTCATTAATTTAATCAATATGTGATCTAATGTTATGACACCCCACCCTTATAAACCACAACATAGATTACTTTCAACCCGGTTAAACCTGTTTATATTTTTTTCATTCACCTGTGAACACCTGCAACATATTTACGAGGTATAATTAATCTCCCAAATAAAGACTCATTTACACCCATGCAAAATCCGCGCCTGTAACAGATTTACAAAAAGACTCATCCACCCTCATAAGCAAGGATCAATAATAGACGCAAAAATATCCGCCACAATCACACCAGTATTTACACATCAAAAGTTCAGTACTATTATACAAGTCCCAACAGTAAAACAAAGTGAGATAATAAGTATAGTAAGCCCATGGTTTGGCCCCAAAGGTCGTCATCCATGTCACCGATTCCCTAAAGCTTGCTGAAGCACAAAAAGCATGCTTGGTAAGCCGTAAGCTTACACACCATTATCATCACGCTCCCCTACAATGCACAAACAAGGTGAGTTAAAGCCCAATAAGCAGAAATCATGAATGAACAATAAATTAACTGTTTTCAGAAACTTTGAAAGAGGCGTGAAATGCATACTAATGAAACCCTAACATATATTTTAGAATCTTTTATCTTTATAGGGCCCGTGACCCACCTACTGTGCACCGAAAAGAGCTAGCTCAATAAATAATCATAATCATAGAGTCTATCCATGTCTCACATGCCACCGGCCTGACAAATTGAGTCTATCCATGTCTCACATGCCACAGACTCAATATATCATAGAGCCTATCCATGTCTCACATGCCACCGACCTGACGAATCAAGTCTATCTATGTCTCACGTGCCATCGGATCAATATATCATAAAGCCTATCCATGTCTGACATGCCACCGGCCTGATGAATCAAGCCTATCCATGTCTCACACGCCACCGACCTCAATACACTAGTAGTGGTCAACATTACAGTTCATGTTTCTTTTCATCATACAGTGCATGCAAAGCAGACAACTTATGCATGCACATGCCAATGCTCATGAATGTTATGTTTATGCAGTATCAAATCAATCATACACACCACATATTTCATATCTATCAATACCAAGAAGCACAAGCTATAAATATTCCATACTAAAATAATGCAAACAAGTACTATGTCTATGCATTGTAGGTGCAAATGGATTACTATGTTTATGCATTGCAGGTGCAAATGGATTTCTATTTACCTTTCTCCTTTAGATGGTTAAATCTTCCTTAATCCTGCCTTGTTTTCTAGGTCATTCAGTCCATCGAGTACCTAATTCACTATATTGATTAAATCATCAACACTTTCCATTTTGTGCAACAATTATAATAATTACATATCAAGATTTCAGCTTCGACACCCTTTAGTATTTTTCCTCTACTATACACTACATATATGATATTAACATGCTTTAAGTGGGGTAAGAAAGCTAAGACAAAACTCTAAAACATTCATGTTTCACATATAATCAGATTTTATGAAATTCTGATCGAAATTATAGTTTCCCCAGCAGCATGCACAATTTCAATATTTCTTCACTACATATGTAAATATAAATTTACATTTAAAACACATACACATGATACCATAGTTAGTTTCACAACCCTTAAAAAACTTAACTAAACCAAGAAATTCCCTAAACTAATTTTCCATAATTTAATAAGCTCTTTCATCAAAATTAATTTAATCATCTACCTACGCACACAAAACCATGCATATAACCATTTCCCCAAAGTTAATTAAATTGGCAGCCATGAAACTTCTCAGCATATGGTGTGAATGGAATCAATCCTTACCACTACGTAGCTTAAGCATAAACCTAATCAAGTGAATACTTATATTAGTTAATTACCAAGGAATTAAGTATAAGTTCATCTACCTGCAACAATCGAGTTTCCTTTCCAGCGTGGTTTCATGAATTGCCCAGCCCCTTCTCTCTCTCTCTCTCTCTCTCTCCCCCGCTTTTGGAACCAAGGTCTCTTCTTTTAATGATTAAAGGATAGCACCGCCTTTATGTTTCTTAACCTAATTATCATTATTATTAATCTTCTTCTTCTTCTTCTTCTTCTTCTTCTTCTTCTTCTTCTTCTTCTTCTTCTTCTTCTCCTTCTTCTTCTTCTCATTATTATTCTTATTATTATTATTATTATTATTATTATTATTATTATTATTATTATTATTATTATTATTATTATTATTATTATTATTATTATTATTATTATTATTATTATTCCTCAATATTTGGCTCAAGTGGTTCCAACCTATACTGTAAACCCTTAAAAAATTTAACAGTAACATTCCAAGCATAATAAAATACGAGCCGCAATACAAATAAAAACACAATTTAAATAGCAAATAAATTAATAAAATAAATGCAATGCATGAACTATATTGGCCAGTGAGTAGTGAGTGGCATGGGGTATTACAAATGTTTGATGAAATATTATAAAATTTAACAAATAATCACTTTTTTTACCCTTTAGGGGCAAAATTGTAATTTTTCTTAAAATTTAATTTTTTTTGAAATTTTTAGAGTAGATTCCACACATTATTTTAGTGATATTCTCAATATTATAAAGTATTCTGACCAAATGTGTAAGAGTTATGGTCCATTTTTTGTCAATAAAGTTAAATTTAACGTGAAATTTTCTTACACGTAATGTGGTTCGAAAATCATATTTTTGATGCATACATTGCTTAGAATTAGATCATTTACTAATAAATGCATTAATTTAATCAATATGTATTCTAATGTTTGATGAAATATTATAAATTTAACAAATAATTTGGTTTTTACCCTATAGGGGCAAAATCATAATTTTTCATATATTTAATTTTTCTTGAAATTTTACAGTAGATTCCACAAATTATTTTAGTAATATTTTCCAAATTACAAAGTGTTCTGACCAAAGGTGAAAGAGTTACGGATAATGTTTCATCAATAAAGTTAACTTCTAATGTGAAATTTTCTTACACGTAATGTGGTTCAAAAATCATATTTTTGATGCATACATTGATTAGAATTAGATCATTACTAATAAATTCATTAATTTAATCAATATGTAATCTAAAATTTGTTGAAATATTACAAAATCAAACAAATACTTAGTTTTCTTACCCTACAGGGGCAAAATCATAATTTTTAATGAAATTTAATTTTTCTTGAAATTTTTACTGTAGATTCTACACATTATTTTTTTGATATTCACCAAATTAAAAAGTGCTCTGACCAAAGGTGAAAGGGTTATGGTCCAATTTTCGTCAATAAAGTTAAATTTTAATGTGAAATTTTCTTACGCGTAATGTCGTTCAAAAATTATATTTTTGATGCATTCATTGCTTAGAATTACATCATTTACTAATAAAATCAATAATTTTATCAATCTGTAATCTAATGTTTGATGAAATATAATAAAATTTAACAAATAATCGATTTTTTACCCTATACAGGCAAAATCATATTTTTTCATGAAATTTAATTTTTATTGAAATTTTTACAGTAGATTCCACACATTATTTTAGTGATATTATTTAATTACAAAGTGTTCTAACCAAGGTGTAAGAGTTATGGTGCATTTCTCGTTAATAAAGTTAAAGTTTAACGTGAAATTTCCTTAAACGTATTATAGTTAAAAAATCAAAATTTTTATGCGTACGTTGCTTAGAATTAGATCATTTATTAATAAATTCATTAATTTAAATAATCTGTAAAATAATATTTGATGAAATATTATAAGTTTAACAATTACTCAGTGTTTTTGCCCTATAAGGGCAAAATCGTAATTTTTAATGAAATTTTTACAGTTGATTCCACACATTATTTTTGTGATATTCTCCAAATTACAATGTATTCTTTCCAAAGGTGTAAGAGTTATGGCGCATTTTTCATCAATAAAGTTCAATTTTAACGTGAAATTGTTTTGCTCAAGTGTGGTTAAAAAATCATATTTTTGATGCATACATTGCTTAGAATTAGATCATTTACAAATAAAGTTCATTAATGTAATAAATTTGTAATCTAATATTTGATGAAATATTAAAAAATTTAACAAATACTCTGTTTTTTTTATCCTATATGGGCAAAATGGTAATTTCTCATGAAATTTTATTTTTCATGAAATTTTTATAGTAGATTCCACACATTATTTTAGTGATATTGTTTAAAGTATAAAGTGTTCTAATCAAATATGTAAGAGTTATGGTATATTTTTCGTCTATAAAGTTAATTTTTAACTTGAAATTTCCTTACGCGTAATGTGGTTCAAAAATCATTTTTTTGATGCTTACTTTGCTTAGAATTAGATCATTTACTAATAAATTCATTAATTTAATCAATCTATAATCTAATGTTTGATAAAATATTACAAAATTTAACAAATACTAAGTTATTTTACCCTATAGGGGCAAAATCGTAATTTTTCTTGAAATTTTACAGTAGATTCCACACATTAATTTAGCGATATTCTCCAAATAACAAAGTGTTCTAACCAAAGGTGTAATAGTTACGGTGGATTTTTTTTTCAATAAAGTTAAATTTTAACATAAAAATTCCTTACGCGTAATGTGTTTCAAAAATCATATTTTGATGCATACATTGCTTAGAATTAGATCATTTACTAATAAATTAATTAGTTTAATCAATCTGTAATGTAATGTTTAATGAAATCTCATAAAATTTGACAAATACTCAGATTTTTACCCTATAGGGGCAAAATCATAACTTTTCATGAAATTTAATTTGTCTTGAAATTTTTACAGTAGATTCCACATGTTATGTTTGTGATATTCTCCAAATTACAAAGTGTTCTGTCCAAAGGTGTAAGAGTTATGGTCCATTTTTCGTTAATAAAGTTAAATTTTAACGTGAAATTTTCTTACGCCCAATGGGGTTCAAAAATCATATTTTTGATGCATACATTGCTTAGAATTAGATCATTTACTGATAAATTTATTAATATAATCAATCTGTAATCAAATGTTTGATGAAATATTATAAAGTTTAACAAATACTCTGTTATTTTACTCTATAGGGGCAAAATTATAATTTTTCATGAAATTTAATTTTTCTTGATATTTTTAGTGTAGATTTCACACATTATTTTAGTGATATTCTCAAAATTAGAAAGCGTTTTGACGAAATGTGTAAGAGTTATGGTGCATTTTTGTCAATAAAATTAAGTTTCACGTTAAATTTTCTTACGCGTAATGTGATTCAAAAATCATATTTTTGATGCATACATTACTTAGAATTAGATCATTTACTAATAAATTCATTAATTTAATCAATCTATAATCTAATGTTTGATGAAATATTATAAAATTTAACAAAAAACTCAATTTTTTACCCTATAGGGGCAAAATTGTAATTTTTCAAAAAAAAATATTTTTTCTTGAAATTTCTATAGTAGATTCCACATATTATTTTAGTGATATTCTCCAAATTACAAAGTGTTTTGAGTAAAGCCGTAAGAGTTATGGTCCATTTTTCGTCAATAAAGTTAACTTTTAACGTGAAGTTTTTTTTATACGTAATGTGGTTAAATACTCATATTTTTGATCCATACATTGCTTATAATTAGATAATTTAATAGTAAATTCATTAATTTAATCAATATGTAATATAATGTTTGATGAAATATAGTAATATTGAACAAATAATCCGTATTTTACCCTTTTGGGGCAAAATTGTAATTTTTCTTGAAACTGAAATTTTCATGAAATTTTTACAGTAGATTCCACTCATTATTTTAGTGATATTCTATAAATTTCAAAGTGTTCTGACCAAAAGTGTAAGAGTTATGGTTCATTTTTTGTTAATAAAGTTAAATTCTAACGTGAAATTTCTTTACACGTAATGTGGTTCAAAAATCATATTTTTGATGCATACATTGATTAGAATTAGATCATTTACTAATAAATTCACTAATTTAATCAATGCGTAATCTAATGTTTGATAAAATATCACAAAATTTAACAAATACTAAGTTTTTATACCCTATAGGGGCAAAATCGTAATTTTTTGTGAAATTTAATTTTTATTGAAATTTTTACAATAGATTCTAAACATTATTTTAGTGATATTCTAGAACAAAGTATTCTAACCTAAGGTGTAATAGTTATGGTGGAGTTTTTGTCAATAAAGTTAAATTTTAAAGTGAAATTTCAGTACGTGTAAGAGTTATGGTGCATTTTTCGTTAATAAAGTTAAATTTTAACATGAAATTTACTTACGCGCAATGTGGTTCAACAATCCTATTTTTGATGCATACATTGCTTAAAATTGATCATTTACTAATAAATTCATTAATTCAATCAATCTCTAATCTAATGTTTGACGAAATATTATAAAATTTAACAAATACTCTTTTTTTTACCCTATAGGGGCAAAATCATAAATTTTCATGAAAATTAATTTTTCTTGAAACTTTACTGTAGATATCACACATTATTTTAGTGATATTCTTCAAATTAGAAAGTGTTTTGACCAAAAGTGTTGAGTTATGGTGCATTTTTCGTCAATAAAGTTAAGTTTTAATGTGAAATTTCCTTACACGTTATGCGGTTCAAAAATTTTATTTTGATGCATACATTGCTTAGAAGTGGATCAATTACGAATAAATTCATTAGTTTAATCAATTTGTAATCTAATGTTTGATAAAATAATATAAAATTTAACAAATAGTAAGTTCTTTTACCTTTTAAAAGAAAAATCGTAATTTTTCTTGAAATTTTTACAGAAGATTCCACACATTATTTTAGTGATATTCTCAAAATTACAAAGTATTCTAATCAAAGGTGTAAGTGTCATGATCTATTTTTCGTCAATAAATTAACTTTTATCATGAAATTTCATTACACGTAATGTGGTTTAAAAATCATATTTTTGATGCATACATTGCTTAGAATTAGATCATTTACTAATAAATTCATTAATTTAATCAATATGTAATTTACTGTGTTATTAAATATTATAAAATTTAACAAATAATCAGTTTTTTTACCCTATAGGGGCAAAATCGTAATTTTTCATTAATTTAAATTTTGTTTGAAATTTTTATAGTAGATTCCTCACATTATTTTAGTGATATTCTCTAAATTACAAAGTGTTCTAACCAAAGGTGTAAGAGTTATGGACAATATTTCGTCAATAAAGTTAACTTTTAACGTGAAATTTCCTTACACGTAATGAGATCTAAATATGATATTTTAGATGCATACGTTGTTTTGAATTAGATCATTTACTAATAGATTATTAATTTAATCGATCTGTAATCTAAGGTTTAATGAAAAATTATAAAATTTAACAAATACTCAGTTTTTTACCCTATAGGGGTAAAATCGTAATTTTTCATGAAATCTAATTTTTCTTGAAATTTTTACAGTAGATTCCACATGTTATTTTAGTGATATTCTCAAAATAACAAAGTGTTCTGTCCAAAGGAGTAGGAGTTATGTTGCATTTATCGTCAATAAAGTTAAATTTTAACGTGAAATTTCCTTACGTGTAATGTGATTCAAAAATAATATTTTTGATGCATACATTGCTTAGAATTAAATCATTTACTTATAAATTCATTAATCAAATCAATTAGTAATCTAATGATTGATGAAATTTATAAAACTTAACAAATACTGGTTTCTTTGCCCTATAGGGGCAAAATCGTAATTTTTCATGAAATTTAATTTTTTTGAAATTTTTACAATAGATTCCACACATTATTTTAGTGATATTATTTAAATTACAAAGTCTTCTGATCAAAGATATAAGAGTTGTCTGCATTTTTCGTTAACAAAGTTAAATTTTAACGTGAAATTTCCTCACGCCTAATGTGGTTCAAAAATCAAATTTCTGATGCATGCATTGCTTAGAATTAGATCATGTACTAATAAATTCATTAATTTAATCAATATGTAATCTAATATATGGTGAAATATTATAAAATTTAACAAATACTAGTTGTTTTACTCTATAGGGGCAAAATCGTAATTTTTCATGAAATCTAATTTTTCTTGAAATTTTTACAGTAGATTCCGCACATTATGTTAGTGATATTCTGAAATAACAATGTCTTATGTCAAAAGGAGTAGGAGTTAAGGTGCATTTATCGATAATAAAGTTAAATTTTAACGTGAAATTTCCTTACACGTAATGTGATTCAAAAATAATATTTTTGATGCATACATTGCTCAGAATTAGATCATTTACTAATAAATTCATTAATTTAATCAATTTGTAATCTAATGTGTGATGAATTATTATAAAATTTAATAAATAATATTTTTTTACCTTATAGGGGCAAAATCATAATTTTTCTTAAAATTTTTACAGTAGATTAATCATATCATTTTAGTAATATTCTGCAAATTACAAAGTTTTATGACCAAAGGTATAATAGTTATGATGGATTTTTCATCAATAAAGTTAAATTTTAACGTAAAATTTTATTACACGTAATGTGGTTCAAATATCATATTTTGATGCATACATTACTTAGAATTAGATCATTTACAAATAAATTCATTAATTTAATCATTTTGTAATCTAATGTTTGATGAAATATTATAACATTTAACAAATCTAAGTTTTTTTACCCTATAGAGGCAAAATCGAAAATTTTCATGAAATCTAATTTTTCTTGAAATTTTTACAGTAGATTCCGTAAATTATTTTAGGGATATTCTCCCAATTACAAAGTGTTCTAACCAAAGGTGTAATCGTTATGGTGGATTTTCACCAATAAAGTTCAATTTTAACGTGAAATTTCCTTACGCATAATGTGGTTCAAAAATTATATTTTTGATGCATAATTGCTTAGAATTAGATCATTTACTAATTAATTCATTAATTTATTCAATCTGTAATCTTATGTTTGATGAAATATTATAACATTTAACGAGTAGTAGTTTTTTATCCTATAGCGGGAAAATCGCAATTTTTCATCAAATTTAAATTTTTTTTGAAATTTTTGCAGTAGATTCCACACATTATTTTTGTGATATTCTTTAAATTACAAAGTGAATAGACCAAAGGTGTAAGATTTATGGTGCATTTTTCGTCAATAAAGTTAAATTTTAAGGTGAAATTTCTTACGTGTAATATGGTTCAAAATCATGTTTTAGATCATTTTTAATAAATTCATTAATTTAATCAATTTGTAATCGAATGATTGATAAAAAATTATAAAATTTAACAAGTACTTAGCGTTTTTACCCTATAGGGGCAAAATCATAATTTTTTATCAAATATAAATTTTCTTGAAATTTTTTAAGTAGATTCCACACATTATTTTAATCATATTCGCCAAATTACAAAGGATTCTTACCAAAGGTGTAATACTTATGGTACATTTTTCGTTAATAAAGTTAAATTTTAACGTGAAATTTCCTTACTCGTAATGTGGTTCAAAAACCATATTTTTGATGCATACATTGCTTAGAATTAGATCACTTACTAATAAATTCATTAATTTAATCAATCTGTAATCTAATGTTTGATGAAGTATTATAAAATTTAACAAATACTAAGTTTTGTTACCCTATCGGGGCAAAATCGTATTTTTCATGAAATTTAATTTTACTTGAAATTTTTACAGTAGATTCCACACATTATTTTTGTAATATTCTCCAAATTACAAAGTGTTCTAACTCAATGTGTAATAGTTATGGTGCATTTTTCATCAATAAAATTAAATTTTAACATGAAATTTCCGTACTCGTTATGTGGTTAAAAAATCATATTTTTGATGCATACATTGCTTAGAATTAGATCATTTACTAATAAAATCATTAATTTTAATCAATCTGCAATTTAATGTTTGATGAAATATTTTAAAATTTAAAAAATACTTAGTTTTTCTATCCTATAGGGGCAAAATCGTAATTTTTCATGAAATCTAATTTTTCTTCAAATTTTTACACTAGATTCCACACATTATTTTAGTGATATTTTCCAAATTAGAAAGTGTTCTGACCAAATGTGTAAGCGTTATGGTGCATTTTTCGTCAATAAAGTTAACTTTTAACGTTAAATTTCCTTCCACGTAACGTGGTTCAAAAATTATATTTTTGATGCATGCATTGCTTAGAATTGATCATTTACTAATATATTAATTATATTAATTAATTGCTAATGAAATGTTTGAGAAAATATTATAAAATGAACTAATACTCAGTTTTTTTCCTTATAAGGAATTAATCGTATTTTTTCATGAAATTTAACTTTTCTTGTAATTTTTACAGTAGATTCCAAACATTATTTTCTTGATATTCTCCAAATTACATAGTATTCTGACAAAATGTGTAAGAGTTATGGTGCATTTTTTGTCCATAAAGTTCAATTTTAAAATGAAATTACCTTAGAGGTCATGTTGTTCAAAAATCATATTTTTGATGCACATTGTTTTGAATTAGATCATTTACTAATAAATTAAATAATTTAATCAATCTGTAATTAAATGTTTGATGAAATATTATAAAATTGAACAAATACTAAGTTTTTTACCCTACATGGGCAAAATCGTAAATTTTCATTAAATTTAATTTTTTTTAAATTTAATTTTTTTGAAATTTTTACGGTAGATTCCACACATTATTGTAGTGATATTCTCCAAATTACAAAGTGTTCTGACCTAAGGTGTTATAGTTATGGTACATTTTTTGTCAATAACGATAAATTTTAACGTGAAATTTTCTTACGCGTAATGTGGTTCAAAATCATATTTTTGATGCATTAATTGCTTATAATTAGAGCATTTACTAATAAATTCATTAATTTAATCAATTTGTAATCTAATGTTTGATGAAAGATTATAAAATTTAACAAATACTCAGTGTTTTTACTCTATAGGAGCAAAATTGTAATTTTTCATAAAATTTAATTTTTATTGAAATTTTTAAAGTAGATTCCACACATTTCTTTAGTGGTATTTTCCAAATTACAAAGTGTTCTCACTAAAAGTGCAATAATTACAGTGCATTTCTCGTCAATAAAGTTAAATTTTAACGTGAAATTTCCTTACGCGTAATGTGGTTCAAAAATTTTATTTTTGATGCATGCATTGCTTAGAATTAGATCATTTACTAATAAATTCATTAGTTTAATAATATGTAATCTAATGTTTGATGAAATATTATAAAATTTAACAAATAATCAGTTTTTTTACCTTATATGGGCAAAATCGTAATTTTTCATGAAATCTAATTTTTCTTGAAATTTTTGCTGTAGATTCCACACATTATTTTTGTGATATTCTCCAAATTACAAAGTGTTCTGACCAAAGATTTAAGAATTATGGTGCATTTTTCGTCAATATAGTTATATTTTAAGGTGAAATTTTCTTACGCATAATGTGGTTCAAAAATCATATTTTTGATGCATATATTGCTTAGAATTAGATCATTTACTAATAAATTCGTTAGTTTAATCAAAATGTAATCTAATGTATGATGAAATATTATAAAATTTAACGAATAATCAATTTGTTTACCCTATATGGGCAAAATCGTAAATTTTCATGAAATTTAATTTTTCTTGAAATTTTTGTAGTAGATTCCACACATTATTTTTGTGATATTCTCCAAATTACAAAGTGTTCTGACCAAAGGTTTAAGAATTATGGGGCATTTTTCATCAATATAGTTATATTTTAAGGTGAAATTTCGTTACGCGTAATGTGGTTCAAAAATCATATTTTTGATGCATACATTGCTTATAATTAGATCATTTACGAATAAATTATTTAATTTAATCAATCTGTAATCTAATGTTTGATGAAATATTACATAATTGAACAAATACTATGTTTTTTACCTTATAGGGGCAAAATCATAATTTTTCATGAAATTTAATATTTTTCAAATTTTTTTAGTAGATTCGACACATTATTTTAGTGATATTCTCGAAATTACAAAGTGTTTTGACCAAAGGTGTTATAGTTATGGTACATTTTCGTCAATAAAGATAAATTTTAACGTGAAATTTTCTTACACGTAATGTGGTTCAAAATCATATTTTTCATGCGTACATTGATTAGAATTAGATCATTTACTAATAAATTCATTAATTTAATCAATATGTAATCTAATCTTGAGCGAAATATTATAAAATTTAACAAATACTTAGTGTTTTTACTCTATAGGGGCAAAATTGTAATTTTTCATGAAATTTAATTTTTCTTGGAATTTTTAAAGTAGATTCCACACATTATTTTTATTATATTCTCCAAATTACAAAGTGTTCTAAAAAAAAGGTGTAATAGTTATGGTGCATTTTTCGTCAAAAAAGTTAAATTTTAACATGAAATTTTCTTACGCGTAATGTGGTTCAAAAATCATATTTTTGATGCATACATTGCTTAGAATTATATCATTTATTAATAAATTCATTATAATCAATATGTAAGATAATGTTTGATGAAATATTATAAAATTTAACAAATAATTAGTTTTTTACCCTACAGGGGCAAAATCATAATTTTTCATAAAATTTATTTTTTCTTGAATTTTTACAGTAGATTCCACACATTATTTTAGTGATATTATCCAAATTACAAAGTGTTCTGAACAAAGCTTTAAGAATTATGGTGCATTTTTGGTCAATATAGTTATATTTTATGGTGAAATTTTCTTATGCGTAATGTGGTTTAAAAATCAGATTTTTGATGCATACATTGCATATAATTAGACCATTTACTAATAAATTCATTTATTAAATCAATTTGTAATCTAATGATTGATGAAATATTATAAAATTGAACAAATACTAGTTTCTTTGCCATATAGGGGCAAAATTATAATTTTTCTTAAAATTTAATTTTTTTTTGAAATTTTTACATTAGATTCACTAATTTAATCTATCTGTAATCTAATGTATAATTACATATTATAAAATTTAAAAAATGCTCAGTTTTTTACCTTATAGGGCAAAAACGTAATTTTACATGAAATATTTACAGTAGATTACACAGATTATTTTAGTGATATTCTCTAAATTACAAAGTATTTTGTCCAAAGGTGTAGATTTATGGTGCATTTTTCGCCAATAAAGTTAAATTTTAACGTGAAATTTCCTTATGCATAATGTGGTTCAAAATTCATATTTTTGATGCATACATTGCTTAGAATTAGATCATTTACTAATAAATCATTTAATGTATTCAATCTGTAATCTTAGGTTTGATGAAATATTATAAAATTTAACAAATACTAGTTTTTTTTTATCTTGTAGGGACAAAATCGTAATTTTTCATCAAATTTAATTTTTCTTGAAATTTTTACAGTATATTCCGCGCATTATTTTAGTGATATTATTTAAATTACAAAGTGTTCTGACCAAAGGTGCAAGAGTTATGGTGCATTATTCATCAATAAAGTTAAATTTCAACGTGAAATTTTCTTACGCATAATGTGGTTCAAAAATCATATTTTTGATGCATACATTGCTTAGTATTAGACCATTTAATAATAAATTCATTAATTTAATCAATTAATAATATAATATTTGATGCAAATACTCAATTTTTTGCCCTATAGGGGCAAAATCGTAATTTTTCTCTAAATTTAATATTTCTTAAAATTTTTACAGTAGATTCCACACATTATTTTAGTAATATTCTTCAAATTACAAAGTGTTCAGACCAAATGTGTAATAGTTATGGTGGATTTTTTGTCAATAAAGTTTAACTTAAACATGAAATTTCCTTACGCGTAATGTGGTTAAAAAATAAAACTTTGATGCTTACATTGCTTAGAATTAGATCATTTACTAATAAATTAATTAATTTAATCAATATGTAATATGATGTTTGATGAAATATTATAAAATTTAACAAATACTAAGTTTTTTTACCCTATAAGGCAAAATAAAATCTTTTTTCATGAAATTTAATTTTTCTTGATATTTTTACAGTTTATTCCACACATCATTTTAGTGATATTCTCCAAATTACGAAGTGTTCTCACCAAAGGTGTAATAGTTATGGTGGATTTTTTGTCAATAAAGTTAAATTTTAACGTGAAATTTCCTTACGCGTAATGAGGTTCAAAAATCATATTTTTGATGCATACATTGTGTAGAATTAGATCACTTACTAATAAATTCATTATTTTATTCAATTTGTAATCTTATGTTTGATGAAATATTATAAAATTTAATAAATACTAGTTTTTTTACCCTACAGCGGCAAAATCGTAATTTTTCATAGAATTTAAATTTTCTTGAAATTTTTACAGTAGATTCGACACATTATTTTAGTGATATTCTTTAAATTACATAGTGTTGTTAGCAAAGGTACAATTTTTATGATGTATTTTTATCAATAAATTTAAATTTTAACGTGAAATTTCCTTATGCGTAATGTGGTTCAAAAATTTTATTTTTGATGCATACATTCCTTAGAATTAGATCATTTACTAATAAATTCATTAGTTTAATCATATGTAATCTAATGTTTGATTAAATATTATAAAATTTATCAAATAATCAGTTTTTTTACCCTATATGGGCAAAATTGCAATTTTTCATGAAATTTAATTTTTCTTGAAATTTTTGCTGTAGATTCCACACATTATAATTGTAATATTCTCCAAATTACAAAGTGTTCTGACCAAAGATTTAAGAATTATGGTGCATTTTTCGTCAATATAGTTATATTTTAAGGTGAAATTTCCTTACGCATAATGTGGTTCAAAAATCATATGTTTGATGCATACATTGCTTAGAATTAGATCATTTACTAATAAATTCGTTAGTTTAATCAATATGTAATCTAATGTATGATGAAATATTATAACATTTAATGAATAGTCAATTTTTTACCCTATATGGGCAAAATCGTAAATTTTCATGAAATTTAATTTTCCACACATTATTTTTGTGATATTCTCCAAATTACAAAGTTTTCTGACCAAAGGTTTAAGAATTATGGTGCATTTTTCATCAATATAGTTATATTTTATGGTGAAATTTCCTTACGCGTATTGTAGTTCAAAAATCATATTTTTGATGCATACATTGCTTATAATTAGATCATTTATGAATAAATTATTTAATTTAATCAATCTGTAATCTAATGTTTTATGAAATATTACAAAATTGAACAAATACTAAGTTTTTTACCTTATAGGGGCAAAATCATAATTTTTCAAGAAATTTAATATTTTTTAATTTTTTTAGTAGATTCCACACATTATTTTAGTGATATTCTCCAAATTACAAAGTGTTTTGACCAAAGGTGTTATAGTTATGGTACATTATTCGTCAATAAAGATAAATTTTAACGTGAAATTTTCTTACGCGTAATGTGGTTCAAAATAATATTTTTCATTCGTACATTGCTTAGAATTAGATCATTTACTAATAAATTCATTAATTTAATCAATATGTAATCTAATCTTGAACGAAATATTATAAAATTTAACAAATACTCAGTGTTTTTACTCTATAAGGGCAAAATTGTAATTTTTCATGAAATTTAATTTTTCTGGGAATTTTTAAAGTATATTCCACACATTATTTTTGTTATATTCTCCAAATTACAAAGTGTTCTAAAAAAAAGGTGTAATAGTTATGGTGCATTTTTCGTCAAAAAATTTAAATTTTAACATGAAATTTTCTTACGCGTAATGTGGTTCAAAAGTCATATTTTTGATGCATACATTGCTTAGAATTATATCATTTATTAATAAATTCATTATAATCAATATGTAATCTAATGTTTGATGAAATATTATAAAATTTAACAAATAATTAGTTTTTTACCCTACAGGGGCAAAATCATAATTTTTCATAAAATTTAATTTTTCTTGAAATTTTTACAGTAGATTCCACACATTATTTTAGTGATATCATCCAAATTACAAAGTGTTCAGACCAAAGCTTTAAGAATTATGGTGTATTTTTGGTCAATATAGTTATATTTTAAGGTGAAATTTTCTCACGTGTAATGTGGCTTAAAAATCAGATTTTGATGCATACATTGCTTATAACTAGACCATTTACTAACAAATTCATTTATTAAATCAATTTGTAATCTAATGATTGATGAAATATTATAAAATTGAACAAATACTAATTTCTTTGCTATATAGGGTCAAAATTATAATTTTTCTTGAAATTTAATTTTTTTTGAAATTTTTACAATAGATTCACTAATTTAATCTATCTGTAATCTAATGTTTAATTACATATTATAAAATTTAAAAAATGCTCAGTTTTTTACCTTATAGGGCCAAAACGTAATTTTACATGAAATATTTGCAGTAGATTACACAGATTATTTTAGTGATATTCTCTAAATTACAAAGTATTCTGTCCAAAGGTGTAAGACATTTTTCATCAATAAAGTTAAATTTCAACGTGAAATTTCCTTACGCATAATGTGGTTCAAAAATCATATTTTTGATGCATACATTGCTTAGAATTAGATCATTTACTAATAAATCATTTAATGTATTCAATCTGTAATCTTAGGTTTGATGAAATATTATAAAATTTAACAAATACTAGTTTTTTTTATCTTGTAGGGACAAAATCGTAATTTTTCATCAAATTTAATTTTTCTTGAAATTTTTACAGTATATTCCACGCATTATTTTAGTGATATTATTTGAATTACAAAGTGTTCTGACCAAAGGTGCAAGAGTTATGGTGCATTTTTCATCAATAAAGTTAAATTTCAACGTGAAATTTTCTTACGCATAATGTGGTTCAAAAATCATATTTTTGATGCATACATTGCTTAGAATTAGACCATTTAGTAATAAATTCATTAATTTAATCAATTAATAATATAATATTTGATGCAAATACTCAATTTTTGGCCCTATAGGGGCAAAATCATAATTTTTCTCAAAATTTAATATTTCTTAAAATTTTTACAGTAGATTCCACACATTATTTTAGTAATATTCTTCAAATTACAAAGTGTTCAGACCAAATGTGTAATTGTCATGGTGGATTTTTTGTCAATAATGTTTAATTTAAACGTGAAATTTCCTTACGCGTAATGTGGTTAAAAAATAAAATTTTGATGCTTACATTGCTTAGAATTAGATCATTTACTAATAAATTAATTAATTTAATCAATATGTAATATGATGTTTGATGAAATATTATAAAATTTAACAAATACTAAGTTTTTTTACCCTATAAGGAAAAATAAAATCTTTTTTCATGAAATTTAATTTTCCTTGATATTTTTACTGTTTATTCCACACATTATTTTAGTGATATTCTCCAAATTACTTCTGACCAAAGGTGTAATAGTTATGGTGGATTTTTTGTCAATAAAGTTAAATTTTAACGTGAAATTTCCTTGCGCGTAATGAGGTTCAAAAATCATATTTTTGATGCATACATTGTGTAGAATTAGATCACTTACTAATAAATTCATTATTTTATTTTATTTGTAATCTTATGTTTGATGAAATATTATAAAATTTATTAAATACTAGTTTTTTTACCCTACAGCGGCAAAATCGTAATTTTTCATAGAATTTAAATTTTCTTGAAATTTTTTATAGTAGATTCGACACATTATTTTAGTGATATTCTTTAAATTACATAGTGTTCTTAGCAAAAATGCAATTGTTATGATGTATTTTTGTCAATAAATTTAAATTTTAACGTGAAATTTCCTTATGCGTAATGTGGTTCAAAAATTTTATTTTTCAAGCATACATTCCTTAGAATTAGATGATTTACTAATAAATTCATTAGTTTAATCATATGTAAACTAATGTTAGATTAAATATTATAAAATTTAACAAATAATTAGTTTTTTTACCCTATATGGGCAAAATTGTAATTTTTCATGAAATTTAATTTTTCTTGAAATTTTAGCTGTAGATTCCACACATTATTTTTGTGATATTCTCCAAATTACAAAGTGTTATGACCAAAGATTTAAGAATTATGGTGCATTTTTGGACAATATAGTTATATTTTAAGGTGAAATTTTCTTACGCATAATGTGGTTCAAAAATCATATGTTTGATGCATACATCGCTTAGAATTAGATCATTTACCAATAAATTCGTTAGTTTAATCAATATGTAATCCAATGTATGATGAAATATTATAACATTTAATGAATAGTCAATTTTTTACCCTATATGGGCAAAATCGTAAATTTTCATGAAATTCAATTTTTCTTGAAATTTTGGCAGTAGATTCCACACATTATTTTTGTGATATTCTCCAAATTACAAAGTGTTCTGACCAAAGGTTTAAGAATTATGGTGCATTTTTCATCAATATAGTTATATTTTAAGGTGAAATTTCCTTACGCGTAATGTAGTTCAAAAATCATATTTTTCATGCATACATTGCTTATAATTAGATCATTTACGAATAAATTATATAATTTAATCAATCTGTAATCTAATGTTTGATGAAATATTACAAAATTGAACAAATACTAAGTTTTTTACCTTATAGGGGCAAAATCACAATTTTTCATGAAATTTAATATTTTTTAATGTTTTAGTAGATTCCACACATTATTTTAGTGATATTCTCCAAATTACAAAGTGTTTTGATCAAAGGTGTTATAGTTATGGTACATTTTTCGTCAATAAAGATAAATTTTAGCGTGAAATTTTCTTACGCGTAATGTGGTTTTAAAATCATATTTTTCATGCATACATTGCTTAGAATTAGATCATTTACTAATAAATTCATTAATTTAATCAATATGTAATCTAATCTTGAACGAAATATTCTAAAATTTTACAAATACTCAGTGTTTTTACTCTATAGGGGCAAAATCGTAATTTTTCATGAAATTTAATTTTTCTTGGAATTTTTAAAGTATATTCCACACATTATTTTTGTTATGTTCTACAAATTACAAAGTGTTCTAAAAAAAAGGTGTAATAGTTATGGTGCATTTTTCGTCAAAAAATTTAAATTTTAACATGAAATTTTCTTACGCGTAATGTGGTTGAAAAATCATATTTTTGATGCATACATTGCTTAGAATTATATCATTTATTAATAAATTCATTATAATCAATATGTAATCTAATGTTTGATGAAATATTATAAAATTTAACAAATACTAGTTTCTTTGCCATATAGGGGCAAAATTATAATTTTTCTTGAAATTTAAATTTTTTTGAAATTTTTACAATAGATTCACTAATTTAATCTATCTGTAATCTAATGTTTAATTACATATTATAAAATTTAAAAAATGCTCAGTTTTTTACCTTATAGGGCCAAAACGTAATTTTACATGAAATATTTGCAGTAGATTACATAGATTATTTTAGTGATATTCTCTAAATTACAAAGTATTCTGTCCAAAGGTGTAAGATTTATGGTGCATTTTTCATCAATAAAGTTAAATTTCAACGTGAAATTTACTTACGCATAATGTGGTTCAAAAATCATATTTTTGATGCATACATTGCTTAGAATTAGATCATTTACTAATAAATCATTTAATGTATTCAATCTGTAATCTTAGGTTTGATGAAATATTATAAAATTTAACAAATACTAGTTTTTTTTTATCTTGTAGGGACAAAATCGTAATTTTTCATCAAATTTAATTTTTCGTGAAATTTTTACAGTATATTCCACGCATTATTTTAGTGATATTATTTAAATTACAAAGTGTTCTGACCAAAGGTGCAAGAGTTATGGTGCATTTTTCATCAATAAAGTTAAATTTCAACGTGAAATTTTCTTACGCATAATGTGGTTCAAAAATCTTATTCTTGATGCATACATTGCTTAGAATTAGACCATTTAATAATAAATTCATTAATGTATTCAATTAATAATATAATATTTGATGCAAATACTCAATTTTTTGCCCTATAGGGGAAAAATCGTATTTTTTCTCAAAATTTAAAATTTCTTAAAATTTTTACAGTAGATTCCACACATTATTTTAGTAATATTCTTCAAATTACAAAGTGTTCAGAGCAAATGTGTAATAGTTATGGTGGATTTTTTGTCAATAAAGTTTAATTTAAACGTGAAATTTCCTTATGCGTAATGTGGTTAAAAAATCAAATTTTTATGCTTACATTGCTTAGAATTAGATCATTTACTAATAAATTAATTAATTTAATCAATCTATAATATGATATTTGATGAAATATTATAAAATTTAACAAATACTAAGTTTTTTTACCCTATAAGGCAAAATAAAATCTTTTTTCATGAAATTTAATTTTTCTTGATATTTTTATAGTTTATTCCACACATTATTTTAGTGATATTCTCCAAATTATGAAGTGTTCTGACCAAATGTGTAATAGTTATGGTGGATTTTTTGTCAATAAAGTTAAATTTCAACGTGAAATTTCCTTACGCGTAATGAGGTTCAAAAATCATATTTTTGATGCATACATTGTGTAGAATTAGATCACTTACTAATAAATTCATTATTTTATTCAATTAGTAATCTTATATTTGATGAAATATTATAAAATTTAATAAATACTAGTTTTTTTACCCTAAAGCGGCAAAATCGTAATTTTTCTTAGAATTTAAATTTTCTTGAAATTTTTACAGTAGATTCAACACATTATTTTAGTGATATTCTTTAAATTACATAGTGTTCTTAGCAAAGGTGCAATAGTTATGATGTATTTTTATCAATAAATTTAATTTTTAACGTGTAATTTCCTTATGCGTAATGTGGTTTAAAAATTTTATTTTTCATGCATACATTCCTTAGAATTAGATCATTTACTAATAAATTCATTAGTTTAATCATATGTAATCTAAAGTTTGATTAAATATTATAAAATTTAACAAATAATCAGTTTTTTTACCCTAAATGGGCAAAATTGTAATTTTTCATGAAATTTAATTTTTCTTGAAATTTTCGCTGTAGATTCCACACATTATTTTTGTGATATTCTCCAAATTACAAAGTGTTCTGACCAAAGATTTAAGAATTATGGTGCATTTTTCGACAATATAGTTATATTTTAAGGTGAAATTTCCTTACGCATAATGTGGTTCAAAAATCATATGTTTGATGCATACATCGCTTAGAATTAGATCATTTACTAATAAATTCGTTAGTTTAATCAATTTGTAATCTAATGTATGATGAAATATTATAACATTTAATGAATAGTCAATTTTTTACCCTATATGGGCAAAATCTTAAATTTTCATGAAATTTAATTTTTCTTGAAATTTTTGCAGTAGATTCCACACATTATTTTTGTGATATTCTCCAAATTACAAAGTGTTCTGACCAAAGATTTAAGAATTATGGTGCATTTTTCATCAATGTAGTTATATTTTAAGGTGAAATTTCCTTACGCGTAATGTAGTTCAAAAATCATAATTTTGATGCATACATTGCTGATATTTAGATAATTTACGAATAAATTATTTAATTTAATCAATCTGGAATATAATGTTTAATGAAATATTACAAAATTGAACAAATACTAAGTTTTTTACCTTATAGGGGCAAAATCATAATTTTTCATGAAATTTAATATTTTTTAATTTTTTTAGTCGATTCCACACATTATTTTAGTGATATTCTCCAAATTACAAAGTGTTTTGACCAAAGGTGTTATAGTTATGGTACATTTTTCGTCAATAAAGATAAAATTTTAACGTGAAATTTTCTTACGCGTAATGTGGTTCAAAATCATATTTTTCATGCATACATTGCATAGAATTAGATCATTTACTAATAAATTCATTAATTTAATCAATATGTAATCTAATCTTGAAAAAAAATATTATAAAATTTAACTAATACTCAGTGTTTTTACTCTATAGGAGCAAAATTGTAATTTTTCATGAAATTTAATTTTTCTTGGAATTTTTAATGTAGATTCCACACATTATTTTTGTGATATTCTCCAAATTACAAAGTGTTCTAAAAAAAGGTGTAATAGTTATGGTGCATTTTTGGTCAATATAGTTATATTTTAAGGTGAAATTTTCTTACGTGTAATGTGGTTTAAAAATCAGATTTTTGATGCATACATTGCTTATAATTAGACCATTTACTAATAAATTCATTTATTAAATCAATTTGCAATCTAATGATTGATGAAATATTATAAAATTGAACAAATACTAGTTTCTTTGTCATATAGGGGCAAAATTATAATTTTTCTTGAAATTTAATTTTTTTTTGAAATTTTTACAATAGATTCATTAATTTAATCTATCTGTAATCTAATGTTTAATAACATATTATAAATTTAAAAAATGCTCAGTTTTTTACCTTGTAGGGCCAAAACGTAATTTTACATGAAATATTTACAGAAGATTCCACAGATTATTTTTGTGATATTCTCTAAATTACAAAGTATTCTGTCCAAAGGTGTAAGATTTATGGTGCATTTTTCGTCAACAAAGTTACATTTTAACATGAAATTTCCTTACGCATAATGTGGTTCAAAAAAAATATTTTTGATGCATACATTGCTTAGAATTAGATCATTTACTAATAAATCATTTAATGTATTCAATCTGTAATCTTAGGTTTGATGATATATTATAAAATTTAACAAATACTAGTTTTCTTTATCTTGTAGGGACAAAATCGTAATTTTTCATCAAATTTAATTTTTCTTGAAATTTTTACAGTATATTTCACGCATTATTTTAGTGATATTATTTAAATTACAAAGTGTTCTGACCAAAGGTGCAAGAGTTATGGTGCATTTTTCTTCAATAAAGTTAAATTTCAACGTGAAATTTTCTTACGTATAATGTGGTTCAAAAATCATATTTTTGATGCATACATTGCTTAGAATTAGACCATTTAATAATAAATTCATTAATGTACTCAATTAATAATATAATATTTGATGCAAATACTCAATTTTTTGCCCTATAGGGGAAAAATCGTATTTTTTCTCAAAATTTAAAATTTCTTAATATTTTTACAGTAGATTCCACACATTATTTTAGTAATATTCTTCAAATTACATAGTGTTCAGACCAAATGTGTAATAGTTATGGTGGATTTTTTGTCAATAAAGTTTAATTTAAACGTGAAATTTCCTTATGCGTAATGTGGTTAAAAAATCAAATTTTTATGCTTACATTGCTTAGAATTAGATCATTTACTAATAAATTAATTAATTTAATCAATCTGTAATATGATGTTTGATGAAATATTATAAAATTTAACAAATACTAAGTTTTTTTACCCTATAAGGCAAAATAAAATCTTTTTTCATGAAATTTATTTTTTCTTGATATTTTTACAGTTTATTCCACACATTATTTTAGTGATATTCTCCAAATTACGAAGTGTTCTGACCAAAGGTGTAATAGTTATGGTGAATTTTTTGTCAATAAAGTTAAATTTTAACGTGAAATTTCCTTACGCGTAATGAGGTTCAAAAATTATATATTTGATGCATACATTGTGTAGAATTAGATCACTTACTAATAAATTCATTATTTTATTCAATTTGTAATCTTATGTTTGATGAAATATTATAAAATTTAATAAATACTAGTTTTTTTACCCTACAGCGGCAAAATCGTAAATTTTCATAGAATTTAAATTTTCTTGAAATTTTACAGTAGATTCGACACATTATTTTAGTGATATTCTTTAAATTACATAGTGTTCTTAGCAAAGGTGCAATAGTGATGATGTATTTTTTTCAATAAATTTAAATTTTAACGTGAAATTTCCTTATGCGTAATGTGGTTCAAAAATTTTATTTTTGATGCATACATTCCTTAGAATTAAATCATTTACTAATAAATTCATTAGTTTAATCATATGTAATCTAAAGTTTGATTAAATATTATAAAATTTAACAAATAATCAGTTTTTTTACCCTATATGGGCAAAATTGTAATTTTTCATGAAATTTAATTTTTCTTGAAATTTTTGCTGTAGATTCCACACATTATTTTTGTGATATTCACCAAATTACAAAGTGTTCTTACCAAAGATTTAAGAATTATGGTGCATTTTTCATAAATATAGTTATATTTTAAGGTGAAATTTCCTTACGCATAATGTGGTTCAAAAATCATATGTTTGATGCATACACTGCTTAGAATTAGATCATTTACTAATAAATTCGTTATTTTAATCAATATGTAATCTAATGTATGATAAAATATTATAACATTTAATGAATAGTCAATTTTTTACCCTATATGGGCAAAATCGTAAATTTTCATGAAATTTAATTTTTCTTGAAATTTTTGCAGTAGATTCCACACATTATTTTTGAAATATTCTTCAAATTACAAAGTGTTCTGACCAAAGGTTTAAGAATTATGGTGCATTTTTCATCAATATAGTTATATTTTAAGGTGAAATTTCCTTACGCTTAATGTAGTTCAAAAAATCATATTTTTGATGCATACATTGCTTATAATTAGATCATTTACGAATAAATTATTTAATTTAATCAATCTGTAATCTAATGTTTGATGAAATATTACAAAATTGAACAAATACTAAGTTTTTTACCTTATAGGGGCAAAATCATAATTTTTCATGAAATTTAATTTTTTTTAATTTTTTTAGTAGATTCCACACATTATTTTAGTGATATTCTCCAAATTACAAAGTGTTTTGACCAAAGGTGTTATAGTTATGGTACATTTTTCGTCAATAAAGATAAATTTTAACGTGAAATTTTCTTACACGTAATGTGGTTCAAAATCATATTTTTCAAGCATACATTGCTTAGAATTAGATCATTTACTAATAAATTCATTAATTTAATCAATATGTAATCTAATCTTGTAGATAATATTATAAAATTTAACAAATACTCAGTGTTTTTACTCTATAGGGGCAAAATTATAATTTTTCATGAAATTTAATTTTTCTTGAAATTTTTAAAGTAGATTCCACACAATATTTTTGTGAGATTCTCCAAATTACAAAGTGTTCTAAAAAAAGGTGTAATAGTTATGGTGCATTTTTAGTCAAAAAAGTTAAATTTTAACGTAAAATTTTCTTACGCGTAATGTGGTTCAAAAATCATATTTTTGATGCATACATTGCTTAGAATTATATCTTTATTAATAAATTCATTATAATCAATATGTAATCTAATGTTTGATGAAATATTATAAAATTTAACAAATAATTTGTTTTTTACCCTACAGGGGCAAAATCATAATTTTTTTTTTGATATTTTTACAGTAAATTCCACACATTATTTTAGTGATATTATCCAAATTACAAAGTGTTCTGACCAAAGGTTTAAGAATTATGGTGCATTTTTGGTCAATATAGTTATATTGTAAGGTGAAATTTTCTTACGTGTAATGTGGTTTAAAAATCAGATTTTTGATGCATACATTGCTTATAATTAGACCATTTACTAATAAATTCATTTATTAAATCAATTTGCAATCTAAAGATTGATGAAATATTATAAAATTGAACAAATACTAGTTTATTTGCCATATAGGGGCAAAATTATAATTTTTCTTGAAATTTATTTTTTTTTTTGAAATTTTTACAATAGATTCATTAATTTAATCTATCTGTAATCTAATGTTTAATAACATATTATAAATTTAAAAAATGCTCAGTTTTTTACCTTGTAGGGCCAAAACATAATTTTACATGAAATATTTACAGTAGATTCCACAGTTTATTTTTGTGATATTCTCTAAATTACAAAGTATTCTGTCCAAAGGTGTAAGATTTATGGTGCATTTTTCGTCAATAAAGTTAAATTTTAACGTGAAATTTCCTTACGCATAATGTGGTTCAAAAATCATATTTTTGATGCTTACATTGCTTAGAATTAGATCATTTACTTATAAATCATATAATTTATTCAATCTGTAATCTTATGTTTGATGAAATATTATAAAATTTAACAAATACTAGTTTTTTTATCCTGTACGGACAAAATCGTAATTTTTCATTAAATTTAATTTTTCTTGAAATTTTTACAGTAGATTCCACGCATTATTTTAGTGATATTATTTAAATTACAAAGTATTCCGACCAAAGCTACAAGAGTTATGGTGCATTTTTCATCAATAAAGTTAAATTTTAACATGAAATTTTCTTACGCATAATGTGGTTCAAAAATCATATTTTTGATGCATACATTGCTTAGAATTAGATCATTTAATAATAAATTCATTAATTTTAATCAATTAATAATATAATATTTGATGAAATATTATAAAAATTAACAAATACTCAATTTTTTGCCCTATAGGGTCAAAATCGTAATTTTCTCAAAATTTAATATTTCTTAAAATTTTTACAGTAGATTCCACACATTATTTTAGTAATATTCTTCAAATTACAAAGTGTTCAGACCAAATGTGTAATAGTTATGGTGGATTTTTTGTCAATAAAGTTTAATTTAAACGTGAAATTTCCTTAAGCGTAATGTGGTTAAAAAATCTAATTTTGATGCTTACATTGCTTAGAATTAGATCATTTACTAATAAATTAATTAATTTTATCAATCTGTTATCTAATGTTTGATGAAATATTATAAAATTTAACAAATACTAAGTTTTTTTACCCTATAGGGCAAAATAAAATCTTTTTTCATGAAATTTTATTTTTCTTGATATTTTTACAGTTTATTCCATACATTATTTTAGTGATATTCTCCAAATTATGACGTGTTCTGACCAAAGGTGTAATAGTTATGGTGGATTTTTTGTCAATAATGTTAAATTTTAACGTGAAATTTCCTTACGCGTAATGAGGTTCAAAAATCATATTTTTGATACATACATTGTTAAGAATTAGATCACTTACTAATAAATTCATTATTTTATTCAATTTGTAATCTTATGTTTGATGAAATATTATAAAATTTAATAAATACTAGTTTTTTTACCCTAAAGCGGCAAAATCGTAATTTTCATGGAATTTAAATTTTCTTGAAATTTTTACTGTAGATTCGACACATTATTTTAGTGATATTCTTTAAATTACATAATGTTCTTAGCAAAGGTGCAATAGTTATGATGTATTTTTATCAATAAAGTTAAATTTTAACGTAAAATTTTCTTATGCGTAATGTGGTTCAAAAATTTGATTTTTGATGCATACATTCCTTAGAATTAGATCATTTACTAATAAATTCATTATTTTAATCATATGTAATCTAATGTTTGATGAAATGTTATAAAATTTAACAAATAATTAGTTTTTTTTACCCTATATGGGCAAAATTGTAATTTTTCATGAAATTTAATTTTTCTTGAAATTTTTGCTGTAGATTCCACACATTATTTTTGTGATATTATCCAAATTACAAAGTGTTCTGACCAAAGATTTAATAATTATGGTGCATTTTTCGTCAATATAGTTATATTTTAAGGTGAAATTTCCTTACGCATAATGTGGTTCAAAAATCATATTTTTGATGCATACATTGCTTAAAATTAGATCATTTACTAATAAATTCGTTAGTTTAATCAATATGTAATCTAATGTATGATGAAATATTGTAAAATTCAAGAATAATAAATTTTTTTACCCTATATGTGCAAAATCGTAAATTTTCATGAAATTTAATTTTTCTTTAAATTTTTGCAGTAGATTCCGCACATTATTTTTGTGATATTCTCCAAATTACAAAGTGTTCTGACCAACGGTTTAAGAATTATGGTGCATTTTTCATCAATATAGTTATATTTTAAGGTGAAATTTCCTTACGCGTAATGTGGTTCAAAAATCATATTTTTTATGCATACATTGCTTATAATTAAATCATTTACAAATAAATTATTTAATTTAATCAATCTGTAATCAAATGTTTGATGAAACATTACAAAATTGAACAAATACTAAGTTTTTTACCTTATAGGGGCAAAATCATAATTTTTCATGATATTTAATATTTTTCAAATTTTTTTAGTAGATTCCACACATTATTTTAGTGATATTCTCCAAATTACAAAGTGTTTTGACCAAAGGTGTTATAGTTATGATACATTTTTTGTCAATAAAGATAAATTTTAACATGAAATTTTCTTACGCGTAATGTGGTTCAAAATCTTATTTTTCATGCATACATTGCTTAGAATTAGATCATTAACTAATAAATTCATTAATTTAATCAATATGTAATCTAATCTTGAACGAAATATTATAAAATTTAACAAATACTTAGTGTTTTTACTCTATAGGGGCAAAATTGTAAATTTTCATGAAATTTAATTTTTCTTGGAATTTTTAAAGTAGATTCCACACATTATTTTTGTGATATTCTCCAAATTACAAAGTGTTCTAAAAAAAGGTGTAATAGTTATGGTGCTTTTTTCGTCAAAAAAGTTAAATTTTTACGTGAAATTTTATTACGCGTAATGTGGTTCAAAAATCATATTTTTGATGCATACATTGCTTAGAATTATATCATTTATTAATAAATTCATTATTTTAATCAATATGTAATCTAATGTTTGATGAAATATTATAAAATTTAACAAATAATTAGTTTTTTACCCTACAGGGGCAAAATCGTAATTTTTCATAAAATTTAATTGTTCTTGAAATTTTTACAGTAGATTCCACACATTATTTTAGTGATGTTATCCAAATTACAAAGTGTTCTGACCAAAGGTTTAAGAATTATGGTGCATTTTTTGTCAATATAGTTATATTTTAAGGTGAAATTTTCTTACGCGTAATGTGGTTTAAAAATCAGATTTTTGATGCATACATTGCTTATAATTAGACCATTTACTAATAAATTCAATTTGTAATCTAATGATTGATGAAATATTGTAAAATTGAACAAATACTAGTTTCTTTGCCATATAGGGGCAAAATTATAATTTTTCTTGAAATTTAATTTTTTTTGAAATTTTTACAATAGATTCATTAATATAATCTATCTGTAATCTAATGTTTTATGACATATTATAAAATTTAAAAATGCTCAGTTTTTTACCATATAGGGCCAAAACGTAATTTTACATGAAATATTTACAGTAGATTCCACAGATTATTTTTGTGATATTCTCTAAATTACAAAGTATTCTGTCCAAAGGTGTAAGATTTATGGTGCATTTTTCGTCAATAAAGTTAAATTTTAACGTGAAATTTCCTTACGCATAATGTGGTTCAAAAATCATATTTTTTATGCTTACATTGCTTAGAATTAGATCATTTACTAATAAATCATTTAATGTATTCAATCTGTAATCTTATGTTTGATGAAATATTATAAAATTTAACAAATAGTAGTTTTTTTATCTCGTAGGGACAAAATCGTAATTTTTCATCAAATTTAATTTTTCTTGAAATTTTCACAGTAGATTCCACGCATTATTTTTGTGATATTATTTAAATTACAAAGTGTTCTGACCAAAGGTTCATCAATAAAGTTAAATTTTAACGTGAAATTTTCTTACGCATAATGTGGTTCAAAAATCATATTTTTGATGCATACATTGCTTAGAATTAGATCATTTAATAATAAATTCATTAATTTAATCAATTAATAATATAATATTTGATGGAATATTATAAAAATTAACAAATACTCAATTTTTTGCCCTATAGGGGCAAAATCGTAATTTTTCTTAAAATTTTTACAGTAGATTCCACACATTATTTTAGTAATATTCTTCAAATTACAAAGTGTTCAGACCAAATGTGTAATAGTTATGGTGGATTTTTTGTCAATAAAGTTTAATTTAAACGTGAAATTTCCTTACGCGTAATGTGGTTCAAAAATCAAATTTTGATGCTTACATTGCTTAGAATTAGATCATATACTAATAAATTATTTAATTTAATCAATCTGTAATCTAATGTTTGATGAAATATTATAAAATTTAACAAATACTAAGTTTTTTTACCCTATAAGGCAAAATAAAATCTTTTTTCATGAAATTTAATTTTTCTTGATATTTTTTACAGTTTATTTCACACATTATTTTAGTAATATTCTCCAAATTACGAAGTGTTCTGACCAAAGGTGTAATAGTTATGGTGGATTTTTTGTCAATAAAGTTAAATTTTAACGTGAAATTTCCTTACCCGTAATGAGGTTCAAAAATCATATTTTTGATGCATACATTGTTTAGAATTAGATCACTTACTAATAAATTCATTATTTTATTCAATTTGTAATCTTATGTTTGATGAAATATTATAAAATTTAATAAATACTAGTTTTTTTACCCTATAACGGCAAAATCGTAATTTTTCTTAGAATTTAAATTTTTCTGAAATTTTTACAGTAGATTCGACACATTATTTCAGTGATATCATTTAAATTACATAGTGTTCTTACCAAAGGTGCAATAGTAATGATGCATTTTTATCAATAAAGTTAAATTTTAACGTGAAATTTCCTTATGCGTAATGTGGTTCAAAAATTTTATTTTTTATGCATACATTCCTTAGAATTAGATCATTTACTAATCAATTCATTAATTTAATTAATTTGTAATCTAATGTTTGCTGAAATATTTTAAAATTTAACAAATACTCAGTGTTTTTACTTTATAGGGGCAAAATCATAATTTTTCATGAAATTTAATTTTTGCTGAAATTTTTAAAGTAGATTCCATACATTATTTTAGTGATATTCTCCAAATTACAAAGTGTTCTGACCAAAGGTGTAGTAGTGATGGTGCGTTTTTCGTCAATAAAGTTAAATTTTAACGTGAAATTTTCTTACACGTAATGTGGTTTAAAAACCATATTTTTGATGCATACATTGCTTAGAATTAGATCACTTAATAATAAATTCATTAATTTAATCAATCTGTAATCTAATATTTGATGAAATATTATGAAATTTAACAAATACTAAGGGCCTGCTTGGTTAGAGGGTTTGTAAATTGATTCCTCAATACTGGGGAATGACGCATTCCTCATCATTTTGGGGGGAATGAAAGTCATTCCCAATAAAATAAGGCGGGTACTTTTTCCTCTCTCCTCCCATTACATTTTCTACCCTTTGCATTTCATCTTACATAACTACTCACCCAAAACAACATCAATATTCCCCACTTCTCCCATTAAATTTTCTACCTCTGCATTTCATCTTACATAACTCCTCCCACCAATCAACATCAATATTCTCTACTCAACATCATGTGAACATTCTCAAATTCTCTACTACAGTTTAGAATTTTACAGGTTAGAAAAAAGTTTCGATGTGCGGTCATTGTCATATTTTTCTCAAGCTACATACATGATATATTATGAATCTCGTTTATGCATTTATTATTCATATGATTTTTTATGGGTAGATTTTTTAACTATTAAACGGCTAGGGTTTTACATTATATTTCTTGTACAAGTGCTTTCATTTTGTTTCTTCTTTTTTTCTGTAAACTAGATATTGTGATTTCTTGTTTGTTTAATTTTGATGTGTTATGTATTTTACAGTTTGACATAAGTTATGATTTGATTATAAACTTTGATGGCTTTATAAATAATAATTCTTATCACATTAATTTTTTATATATACATATAGTGAAAAGCAGAGCAGAACATTAGATTATTGGATTATTAAATGGAAGAGTTGGGGTATCTTTCTAAACAGATAAAACTATTTATCACGAACGCTATTGAAATTGTGATAATTGTTATTGTTTTCATATGTAGATTAAAATGGCTCGCCCCCCAAAGGCTGGTCCACGTTGCAAAGTAAAGTAAATGTTATTGTTTCAACAAACTACTAATAATATGTTAGTTTTGTTATTTTCTATTGATTATGCTGTCGTGTGTTTGTACTTTCGAGATAAGGTTCGTGAAATCAAAACAAAAGGAAGAAAAAATGATTGATTGAATGAGATGGATTTATAAATTAACCATTCACCTCCTCAACCAACTAATTTTCTACCAAAGCCATTCCCTCGCAACTACTGCTCCACACTTGCCTCCCCACGAGGTGTTCTTCTCAACTTCTAAGAGGATGCAAATTCATCTCAAATTCGGTATTTTTCATCTGATTTTATAATTGTATTTGCACTCTTAGGTGACGTCTGACTTTATGTTGTTGATGGAGTTGGCTCGTAACCTCTCTCATTTTGAAGAAATCGAGGATGTCACTCAGTCATTCCTTAAATTATCTTAGTCGTTTCAATTTGTTTTTCCCCGTTGTAGAACAAAACAAAGACAAAGATAATAGTTTTTTTTTTTTTTTTTTTTTTTTTTTTTTTTTTTAAATAAATAACAATTCTAACTATTTTAGTCGATGTTTCAAACATCATGTTTCTGACATGTGAGCATCTGAACATTTTCTCATTTTAGATTCATGGCGTCGGTCATTATTCTTCTTTGGAAATGAATTCAACTTCGTGGGCTCTTGTGCTCGACTCTTTCAAAAGGATGGTTCAAATTTTCAATGGCAAATCAAAAACAAATGCGTCTTTGATTGGGAGTGTTGCAGTCATTAAACATACCAAGCATTGCTTAGAAAGCCTAAGGTGGGGTTATATGTCTTTTATCCCCCGCCCCTCTCCTTTTCATCACTTTCTTCCGTCACTTACCACCATAGGTCTTTCACATGCTTAGATGATGTAATCAAATATAATTTTTTCAGAAGATCCTTGCTTGTTGGGAAACATGTTTCATTTATTAAGCCCTGTAACTTAATTACTCTCACCCACCCCTACCCAGCTCTTTTACATTATCCTCATTAATTTTCACCTTTTTATGGACTGCGTGTTTGTTTTAGCGTATGTTTTAGTGGAAGAACAAATCTCCGCAATAATGTTTGACTGGCTGAATATTAAGCTTAACCTAAGTGACAATGAATATTCTTATGCAGGAGGAATTACTGGTGGAGCACTTCAGTGACCTAATCAAGCTTGTGAAGACTAGAGCATGTATGTATTGAGTATGCATTTGCAAGTTTCACCCTTATAATGATGTGTTTATGTTTTCTCTAAAAGTAACATTTTGATTTTATCCTCGTTGTGGTGTTAGCTAAGGACCCAAGTTCTGGCTCAGAGCGCCCACTTACTGTGAAGGAAGTTGAGCATATTGTGAAGGATTTTGGCAGCAGATGGAAAGCTGCAATAGAGCTGATGCAAATGATATCATCACTCCTTCAGCAACTTCTTATGTGGTACGGAAATTCATAGAGCTGCATTGACTCGGTTGTTGCTTTATTACACCAGGCTTTCGGAATACATCAAGAGAACCGCTGGTGGTTCTGCGCTGAACTAGGATTCGGTTTCCATATCTTCAATCATGTATGAAATTAGAAAATACTCAAGGACCTTTTAATATTTACTCATGTAGTAAGTATTTCATAGATAAGGACAGAATTGTCTTTTTCGTGTATTTTCAGAGTATCTCTAAAGATTTGTTGTGCTGGATTTATGAATCTTTCCTTTCTTTGACGGAGTTGCATAAAGAAAAAGAAGAGTGCAATATATATAGTTCGGCAGTTTCAATCAATTTAAATGTTTAAAAATTCTGTTACATTGCGAAATCAGTCATAATTCTGGTTACATTGTGAAATAAGCGTGGATTTGAGAAGGAACGAAGAGAGGGTGGGATTAAAAGCATACTGTGTGTTGGCAGAATCGGATATAAATCGACTAGCCAACTGTCTGTGCACAATTCTTATGGGAGGCTCCTGGCCAATCTGTCAAAATTTTGAGCAATGAGATGATGATTGCTGCTTTCTTACACCTGGATCATTGACTGAATTGTTCTAAATATAATTGTTCTAAATATAACATTCTTTTTTCTGGTCCATGGAGTTGCTTGTATCCCCAAGAGATGAGCACAAGTCTTTAATCCAATTCTCAATAAATGACGCTTTCTGTAAGAGAAACCAAACTATACTTGGTCACGTTCAAAACATAAAGTTTGAAAACATGCATATTAGCAAAGATATTAAGCAGAATATAATAAGAGTACAAAAACAGGATTCATGTTAAATTATCTGATGCTATATACTAATCTTACTTTAATAAGAAAATCTTTTATGGCTCGTTGGTCACATGTTGAAGCAAGACCCAGCAGATGCAGCATAGTGGAGGTCAACTGAAACAAACACACACAACAATGACAAAACTAAACCCACAAGACTTTGATAATGATTAAATTCATTTCTATAAGGTACAAAAAAAATTAGGAGCTGTGGTCACACAAATTAGGGGTTTTCCCATTGATCAATTTCATTTATGAAATCTAAGAATTTATTCACTTAAACCAATATGGACGGGGCAATGATGGCAATGAATGTTAACATTTTCATAAAGATTGTAGCGATCAGTAGCAATTCAAGTTGAATTGGGATCGAGGTTGGGTGCTCAATACTAGGGTTTTTGTTTGATTTTTACAACTTTTGGTGATAAAACGAAGGAAATCAGCTTTTGTAATTGATGCGTTTCCGACCTTAGTAATAAGTATCGATAATTTATGGACAGATTGCCGAACATCCCCAAAGTGTTCCACGAATACCAGCTGAACAGATTGTTGTTGTCGTTGGACAAGCATAGCTCAGCCAAACTAGGTTGAACAGTTGGCGAACACAAATTCATTGCTGAACTGTAACTCACGCACAGAATAGTAGTTCAAGGTGATTGAAGCATAGAAAATAGGAAAAACGCTCACATTGTTCATCTCATTCCAATTTAATGGTCCGTTAGTGAATTCTTGTTTAAAATTTATGGTTTGAGGTTTAGGGGAGGATGAAAATTATAGAAGAGTAAAGAAAAGGGGAAAGAGGGAGGAGGGAAATTGTTATGTTACTTACAAGAGATATTTATGTAAGGGTATTTTAGTCAGGTCCATTTTAGTAATAGAAAAGCTGGGGAGTAGAGGGTTTTGGGAGTGTTAATGGTTCCACAACAAACTAGGAATAAGAAAAGTTCATGGGAATTGCTCAAACTGACCTGCTTTCCAAGTGCAATCCAATATTTGAAATTAGAACGCTCCGAAATCTGATCGGTTCTGAAGTTCTCCACAACATGCTCCACACTTTTTACAACATCACAATATGATTTCCCATAATCTGGAAAATCAACATACCATAAGAAGATACAAAGAAATGAATATAATCACAATCAAGACAAGGATCAAAGTTCCACCTCTTATACTTTTGAGATAACAATCTCACAATACCAAACGATTTAGAAGTTGAACAATACTAAGCCATTTAGTAGTTGAACAAAGTGAACATGATTGAGCTCCATACAAATTGATGTATGGTTTAACAATCCATTTTGAGCTGAAGCAAGGAGAAAATGGCCAAATCATTTTGCAGTAGGTTCAATCAGGGCCTACTTTTCCAAGTCATCTTAATTTCTTGATGTAATCATCATTGAGAGCTTTGGCATAGTAAAAGCTATAAAATGACAAATTCCATGAAAGCCTTACAGGTAGCTTTCTGTAAATCTCGTCCATAACAGCATGACTTGCTATTTCCTATGTTAGTGCATATCTTAACTCCATTCCAACTTGCACTGGTGCCATGACACACTAGTTGAGGTCTTAAATCATATAGGTAGACCTATTTCCACAGAGAAACAACTCCCGTTACATTGAGGCAAATTTTGCTGGTATCATAATGATGCAAATTTTTGTGGGGAGTCATTGATAAAACCATCTGTTGGTCCATCTGGCTTGAAAGAAATAGAAGAATCTTGAAAATGTGGAGGAGCCTTTAGATAAGGTTTGGAAAGGATCAAGTTTAGAGTAGCATGGTTGGTTTTCACCCACAAAATTTTCAATCATTTTCTTGTTTTCGATGTTGCTAGTGACTGTAGCCTTCCGCTTTAGCTTGTAATTGGGGATTCCTCATCCCTTTGTACCTTTTTTTTCAATAAAAGTATGTCTCTCAAAAAAAAAAAAAAAAAAAAACAACAAAAAATAATAGAACAAAACTAGTGATGCTTGCGACCAAATTTCTTGTGGTAAGATTCTGGAGAATCCGTAGCAAAGTTCTTATGGTTTCAAGTCGTCATCACAGAAAATCAATATATCAATGCAACATACTATATGTTAGAGTCAGAGGAGTGATTCAAGAATCGAATTGCAAGAGAAAGAGTCGAACAAGATTCGATTCGCAATGCACAATCAATCTCACAGCACAAGAGGCTGCCCAATTCCTAATTCCCCAGTTTTTTCCTTTCCTCACTAACTGATTCCTTTTGGGCTTAAAAGGCACTTACGGAAACTAACTAACTGACTAAACTGCTACATGAACTAACTAACTGACTAAACTGCTTAACTAACTAAACTGCTACAGGAACTAACTAACCAAACTGTTATAACTAACTAAACGGGCAAGTGAACGATAATTCTCCTCCCCTCTTCTATCTCTCTCATGCGGCTGCCCCTGGTCCGTCGTGATTTCTTTGGTGACGACGACGGCGGTACGTAATAATTCCCTTCCCCTTAAGAAACGCCTTGTCCTCAAGGCGGAAGTCTGGAAACTGCGCCAAGAACACTTCATCGTCAACCCACGTCGCATCTTCGGCCGGAAGACCAGTCCACAAAACCAGGAACTGTGGAACCCAAACATTCCCCCTCCAGATTTCTCGCCACTGAAGAATATCCACGGGCGTGAACTCCGGTCCATCGTCGTAAAGGTCGGGCGGCAAGTGAGGGTCGACACTGTGGGTCCCCACGGTAGCCTTTAAGAGTGAAACATAGAAAACCGGATGGAGCCGAGACCCCAGAGGAAGCTGCAGGCGATACGCCGCCGGGCCGATACGCTCCAACACCTCAAAAGGCCCGAAAAATTGAGGTGCTAACTTCACGTTCAGCCGACGGAAAAGCGAGACCTGGCGATAGGGTCAGAATTTCAAAAACATCCGGTCCCCGACCTTGAAGTGGACGTCTCGACGATGGCGGTCGGCGGATCGCCGCATACGGGCTTGCGCCTTCTCTAGCTGGACTCGCAAGTTGCGAAGGATGGTATTGCGGTCCTGTAACTCTTCAGCGACGGCACGGACTCGGATTCCCCGGGTAGGAATTGGGAAAGAGTAGGCGGAGGTCGATCGTAAACGGCCTCGAACGGTGTACACCCCGTGGCAGTATGGAAACTGGTATTAAAGCAGTACTCGGCCCAATGGAGCCAATGTGCCCAGCGGCGGGGGTGCTCGGATGAGAAACAGCGAAGGTAAGCTTCAAGGCAGCAGTTCATGACTTCCGTCTGACCATCCGTTTCCGGGTGGTATGCCGAGCTCATCTTCAGCTTTGTGCTCATCGCCTGAAATAACTCTTGCCAAAACGAACTCAAGAATATAGGGTCCCGATCGAGTACTATAGTCCGGGGAATGCCATGAAGGCGAACAACCTCTTTCCCAATGGCCAAGGCGACCCTCTTGGCTGTGAACGGGTGTGTCAATCTGATGAAATGGGCGGCCTTAGATAGACGATCTACCACCACAAGGACCGTGTCGATTCCATGAGAACGAGGCAAGCCCGAGATAAAATCCATGCTAATATCCTCCCAGACCCGAGAGGGAATGGGTAAAGGCTGTAATAACCTGGCCGGCGTACGAGTGCCGGCCTTGTTGCGTTGGCAAACCAAACAATCCGCCACGTGTTCCCGAATCGCCTGCAACATCCCCGGCCAGTAGATGTTTGCCGCCATCCTCCGATACGTTCGAAACGCACCCGAATGCCCCCCTGCTGGGGTCGAATGAAATTCCTCAAATAACCGATCCACCCATTGGGATTTACTCGGAACCACAAGGCAGTCCTTGTAATAAAGAACGCCATGTACGAGAGTGAACGGCTGGGACACAGTACCCCCCGGCTAAGGTCGCGATATCGAGGATGGTGGGTATGAGCGGCCCGATACTGCAGTCCCTCTGTTTCCGAAGGTCGAAGGTCGGACCCCCCGAGATCCCCCCAGTTCCTGTTCTATTTTCCATGCCAGGTGCATAGTTTGATAGATGTCTTCAGCGTCCCTCGACCGAATATGAAGGCGGATGTCGTCACGGAGACCGTGCAAGAATAATCCCAGCGCATGATTTGGTGTTAGGTTTTCCACAGCTGCCATTCGACCAATAAATTGGTCGACGTACTCGATCACAGTCCCTGTTTGCCGTGTGAGGGCCAACGTTTCAAACGGATCCGCACGTGGGTCCTCGCCGTAGCGACGGAGAAGCTCTACCATAAATTTCCTCCAACTAAGCCCAGGGTATTGTTCTTGCAGCCATTGCAACCATTGCAATGAGTTCCCTTCCATGGCGATTAAGGCCAATTCCAATCGCATATCATCCGGTGTGTTGTCCAACCGGAAGTACTGCTCCGCTCGCGAGATCCAGGCATAAGAGTTCTCGCCCGTGAACGCTGGTAATTCCAGTTTTGTTGTGGACGTGATTGGCCGAGTTCGAGTGGCAATTCCAGGCATCCCCATTGGCGCAGCCTGTTCGCGGATTCCTCCTTGGGCGGCCGATGATTCCCCATGATCCCCTCCCTTACCCTTCAGCAAGTCGCGCATCATTCCTTTTAACTCGTTCATATCAGCCTGCAATGTTTCTGATCGGGTGTCTATCGTTGTCACTCCTCTCTCCAACGTTGCGATCGACGCTTGAAGCGCGGCCACCGTGGTTTCCAAAGCCCCAATGCGCTCTTCGCTTCTCGTCATTGGGATCCGGCAGGTCGAACCAAAATGTTAGAGTCAGAGGAGTGATTCAAGAATCGAATTGCAAGAGAAAGAGTCGAACAAGATTCGATTCGCAATGCACAATCAATCTCACAGCACAAGAGGCTGCCCAATCCCTAATTCCCCAGTTTTTTCCTTTCCTCACTAACTGATTCCTTTTGGGCTTAAAAGGCACTTACGGAAACTAACTAACTGATTAAACTGCTTAACTAACTAAACTGCTACAGGAACTAACTAACCAAACTGTTATAACTAACTAAACGGGCAAGTGAACGGTAATTCTCCTCCCCTCCTCTATCTCTCTCATGCGGCTGCCCCTGGTCCGTCGTGATTTCTTTGGTGACGATGACGGTGGTACGTAATACTATAATAGAAAGGCAGCAATGCAGTTGGAAAGAAGGGAGATATTATTAACGAAAGAGAGTCATCTCCTTCTAGAAGAATTGTTACTTCATCATTTATAGTTTCAGGCACAGCCAAAGCAGCAGCAGCAGCTTGTATCCTTATCTTAAAATTAGAAGAATCGAGAAACAACAGCAGAAGGATACTAAAAACAGAAAGAAGCCCTGCAAAATGTGAGAAAAGATCTAAGTTTATACCAATACTTCATAAAGGACAATGAACGAGAACCATTCTATTTAATATCTCAAATGGAAAGATGCTTGCCTTCACATTTATAAGTTATCAAACAGAATCTATTTGATCAATGAGTTTTCTTTAAATGTCAGTAACTTGTCTCCCCTACTTCCTCTCTTTCTTGTACGAACTGGTAAATCTACTCCCAAATGATAATGCTTAGGGCTGTACTAGTTGTACAATACTGAACCTGACTTTAGGTTTTAGAAATACCAATGACTTCCAAGGAAGAACATTATTATTGAAGTCCATCTAGCCTAAAGATTTTTTGTTAATTTTAGGTAGATTCACAAGAAAGAACATGAAAAATTAGTCTGAAAAATCTACTTATTATTTTTTAGATAATCTTGTTTTATTAAGAACTAAGATGTACAATGTAATAGTCCACATCTAGTTATAATTATAAGATGCAGAAAGGGCACCAATCTATGCATCCTAGTTTCCGTGCACTTTGGTGGAAAAAAGCATAGTTAGAGAATTACCACTGTAGAAGGAACATACATGCATTACAGGGCACTCGGCTCCATTTGGGAACCAAGAACTCGATCAATTCATATCTAACTAGGCTTTATAATCAAGATAAGGCACTCAAGATTCGTTGATGAGTATTGAATTCACTAAAGTTTTTAGATTATAGATTTCCACTTAAAGTTCCATCAGAATCCCTGATTGACAACTTAAAAAACTAAAGACACAAATATCAAAATTTTAGAAATTCTAGGTTCCCTTTCTTCCATCTATGATTAGGAACTACCTTGATCCAATTTCTTGGTACTCGTTGTACACAACTTTAAATTCTACAGAAACTCCCAAATCACTACCCTAATACCTCTTCACAATCAGAGAGAAGATGCAGGAGCGTATATTGACAAGGATATTATCTGAACTAATCAAGGTGGCGGACAAGTAACAGGTTCAACCCAGGTAATGAGAGCACTAATTGAATTAACAATGATGATACATTTGAATCTTCAAATCACCATCTTGAGGTATAAGGTCTAGCATTTACAATTGAAGAATGCAACAAAAAAAACAAACTAGAGCCTCTAAATTTAATGATTACTTCTGCAAAAAAATTTGATTCTCTTGGATCGCAGAAATTGCATCAGAGTAATATGTAGACTACTGAAAATGCAAAACAAATTGAGTTTCTTCATATCAACAAAAAACTCCCATAATTCATGTGTAGCTTGTACATGCAGTGTTCTGTTCTTTCCAATATACATATGTACATATACACACATACATATATACAGTAAATTCTCACCAATCCATGTCTTTCAGTTTCAAAGTTCTGTTGAGAAATAAATTGCTCAATGCATGGCATACATTCCATTGAACCTGTTAGCATGGCTCAGATCAAGATATGTGATTCAAAACACAATGCTTCAAAAAGGAAACTTGACAATACAAATCATAACATCTCAATAAACCTTAACGTTTCCAGTTGTCACACAAGAAAAGAATGCCTGCACCATCTGTTCAAGCCAACCAAAACTCTCAGAAGATGATTGTAGTGGGTGCAACCCTTCTTCCAAATGATCTTGGGATCCCTGTGCCCCAATTTTGGAATGTATATGATCCACTGGATAACTACGAGCAGGTAACTGTACTGTAAATTGGATAGATCTAAAAAGATTCCCTAGACCTCTAACAGCATTTGCTTTGACCTGAATCACATATAGACCAAGATGATTAACGAAAGTAGAGCAAATTATGCTCCGTAGAGTAACTTGTAGGAAATTATGTGCAAATTATAACATCATGCAGTAACAGTCCACATACAAAATGATGGAGCTTTTAGATGGAAAATGAAATCTATGGAAGTTTCTGTAATTAATGTTTTCACACTAAAAAATCCAGATGTTACTTTAACTCTTACCAATGCTTGGTGCTTACATGTCATACAACAGTACGTGATGATTGTTCTATATTTCCTAACAATCAATACAGTACATTTGAGATCTTTAAATGAATACAGCCATCAATTTAGAGATTTAACAAGCACTGGTGCAGGAGACATTTCTCAAACCAAGATCATTAAAACAAGCTCAAGAGCAGCAATAAATTTTAGGAGATCAAACTGTTAGAGTACAGAGAGACACACTGAGATCTGATATGCAACAATGCACTGAAAAATCTGGAGGTGCGGAAGAAAATTAGTTTGTGGAATAAAGTGAAAAGTTTTAAGGCATGTACAAACCACATCACCAGAGAAATCACCAGGAGTGTACACTGCATTTTATTTGCTCAGGAAATTGCTCAGGAAAGCAAAAAGGTTTTTGAAATAAATCAGAGCCTCATATAACCTGGCAGATAAACGCTCAAAGTTTTTCCCAGCTTTCTTGTGAATGAAGAGACTTGTCTGATAGAGTAAAGACAGGGGATACAACTAGTAAAACTGTAAACGGAAGTAGGCAATCCTCAAAGAGGCTCCAGATGTGTAGCTCTGCCACAACTAATGTTGCTAATCCCTATTGTTCCTCATGCCCCAAACTAGGGTACGCTGTAGGTATATATAGATATATGATAAATAACGCCCATGCACAAAGCCCATAATAATAAATACTACTCAGCATCCTTTAAGTAAAAGGATTAAATAATTAATTAAGCAACTCCAATAAGCCCATCGGCTCGGCCCGGCGGATGTAAACTTGCGTGACTAGTGGCCGTATGTTGCTAACAATTCCTCCCCCGGGCGAAACAGCCTTGTCCTCAAGCCTGAAGGTCGGAAATCGGCCTCGTATATCACTAACATCCATCCAGGTATCGTCCTCTTCACTTCTATCTATCCAACGGACAGAACCTGCTCCATCACCCCATCCGAACAACGAACTTGGCGATGTCCAAACGTTGCATACAGCAGCTTTGAGCAGGGAGACATGGAACACTGGATGCACCTGAGACCCCAGGGGTAGGCGGAGCCGATATACCACCTTGCCAATGCGTTCCAAGACCTCAAACGAACCAAAAAAATGCGGGGCTAATTTTGCAATCGTCCTAGAGAATAAGGATCGCTGACGGTAAGGACGAAATTTGATATACACCCGATCACCTAAGGCAAACTCCATGGCCCGACGGTGCTTGTTTGCCTCACGCACCATGCGTTGTTGCGCCCTCTCCAAATGACCGCGCAATGTGCACAAAATCTCATCCCTCTCTCGGAGTGAGTCAGCTAGCATTTGTACTTGAACTTCCCCTGGCATGAAGGGCACAATCGTTGGGGCCGGCCACCCGTAGACTACCTCGAAAGGTGTGGTGCCGGCACCTGAGTGAAACCCCGTATTGTAGTTGTACTCGGCCCAGGATAACCATTTTTCCCCATGATTTCGATCATTCAGATGCAAAGCAGCAAAGATAAGTCTCCAAACGATGATTTGAAATTTTTGTTTGTCCTTCTATCTCCAGGTGGTAAGAGGAACTCATACACAACTTGGTGCCCATAGCTTTAAACAACTCGCTCCAAAAAAGAACTCAAAATAATACGATCGCGGTCTGATACAATGGATGACGGAACCCTGTGCAGGCGAATAATTTCCTTGCGAAAATATTAGCTACCATGATTTGATGATAGTCGGCTCATAAATCAAGCTTAGTAAACCAACGGGCACCATGCAGTTCGTCCAAGAGTTTCTGTATAACTGGAATAGGGTATTTATCTGGCACTGTGACTTTGTTCATCGCCCTATAACCAACGCAAAACCGCCATGATCCATCTTTCTTCCGATCTAATAAAATACGGCTAGAGTACGGACTACAGCTTGGTTGGATAATCCCTGCTGCTAACAATTCTGCTACCAATTTCTCCATTTCGTCTTTATGAGAGTGATTGTGTAAGTTTGTGTATAATTCATAGAGAGATTTTGTGAGAATTAATCACCGTGTTTATCACATCGGTGTGGTTGTGTATATATATCAAAAAAGTACGAGAATGCATAACAACCTCCTATAATGAAGGAGAAGATTACTCTAAATCACTACCAAATATATACAAAAATCTATGCTAAATATATACGAAGTTGACTAATAATTTGAATTAGTCATTATCTCTATTACCCCCCGTCAAGCGTTGCGTAGGATGAAGACACACGCATAGCTTGGATCGTAAAAACTCAAAGGCAGGTCGGGGAAGACTCTTGGTGAAAATATCCGCCAGCTGAAGATGGGAAGGCACGAAGCTTGTAGCGATGCGCCCTGAGGATACCAACTCCCTAACAAAATGGTAGTCCAAATCAATGTGTTTTGCTCGCTTATGTGCAACTGGATTTTGACTCAAGAAGATGGCACTCTTGTTGTCACATAACAAAACTGGTCGAGTAGGTGGTAATGCTCGAATTTCCTTAAGCAAATTGAGAATCCAAACAATTTCGGATGCAGTATTAGCCATAGCACGATACTCAGACTCACAGCTGGATCGAGCAACGGTAGGCTGTTTCTTAGCGCTCCAAGAGACAAGATTGCCTCCAATAAATATAGAATACCCATATGTGGAACGACGAGTGTCGGGACAGCGAGCCCAATCAGCATCAGAATAGGCCAAGATAGAAGAATCGGATCGCTTATTAAAGGAAAGCCCAAAATGAATAGTACCTTTAACATAGCGAAGGATTCGTTTTACTGCTAGAAAATGATCTTCCGTGGGCGACTGAAGAAACTGACTAACAGAGCTTACAGCATAAGATAAGTCAGGTCTAGTGATGGTGAGATACTGTAAGGCCCCAACCAGAGAACGATAAAGTGTAGGATCCTTAAAGGCAGGTCCCGTGCTAATAAGAGACTCACCAGCAGCTAAGGGAGTGGAAATAGGCTTCGCCTCTACCATGTCTGAACGCTCGAGAATGTCGAGTGCGTATTTGGCTTGACCAACAAACAAGCCACCATCAGCGGAGGAAGAGACTTCAAGACCGAGAAAGTAGCTCAAATGACCAAGGTCCTTGATAGCAAATTCAATGCCAGTACGGGTAATAAAACGACGAAGAGCTGCAGAGTCATTACCGGTAACAATAATGTCATCTACATATAAAAGAAGATAAATGACAGTGGTACCCTGATGTAGATAGAAAAGCGAGGAGTCAGAGCGACTCTGAGAAAAACCCAAGCGAAACAAGAAGGAGCTGAAACGCTGGTACCAAGCCAAAGGAGCTTGGCGAAGGCCATATAGGGCCTTCTTCAAACGACAAACATGATCAGGATAACGTGGATCAACGAAGCCAGGGGGCTGAGCCATAAACACAGGTTTGTGAAGAATCCCATTGAGGAAGGCGTTCTTGACATCGAGCTGATGAAGAGACCAACCATGCTGAACAGAAAGAGCTAGAATAATTCTAACTGTAGCAGACTTAACCACAGGGCTAAACGTGTGGTGAAAGTCAACACCAGGAATCTGAGTGAATCCCTGAGCCACCAGACGGGCTTTATGACGTTCAATGGAGCCATCCGCGAGAAACTTCGTCTGAAAGACCCATTTTGACCCAACAATGTTAGAATTCAGAGGACGAGGCACCAAATCCCAAGTGGAGTTCGAACGAAGGGCATCAATTTCCTCTTGCATAGCAGCAAGCCAATGAGGGTGCTTGACGGCAGACTTGAAGCCACGGGGCTCAGAAGCAGCAACAAGAGCCGAGAAGAGAGCATGAGATGCGATATCAACAGGATATCGAGGCTTGAAGATTCCAGCACGAGCCCTAGTTATCATGGGATGAGTGGGAAGAATAGGTGCAGGTATCTCGGGAATGACAGGATCGGCACGAGGAGACGGGGGCTGAACAGGCGCAGCCGGCTCAACACGGGGAGATGGGAGCTGGTCTGGTTCATCAAGCGGAAGGTGAACAGCCGGAGCAGTCGGCAAGGAAAGGTCAGGGGTTGCATCGAAGATCGGGGGCAGGCACCGAATGTCATGATCAACCGAAGACCTGGGTGGAGAGCGCACGGGCGCGGAAACTGAATCCAAAGGAGATTTGGATGAGACATCCAAGAATGTGGATATATCTAAATCAGATACCTTCATTAAAGAGGGAGCCCCGGAAAAAGGAAAGAACATTTCGTCAAATTGAGCATGGCGAGTGACAAACATTCTAGAGGTAACCGGATCAAAACATCGGAAACCCTTCTGAGTGCTGCTGTAACCCAGAAAAATGCAAGGACGACTCCTTGGTTCCAACTTATGGGCTGCATAATCTCGTAAATATGGATACACACGACAGCCAAATGGCTTGAATGTAGCATAATTAGGGGGATGGCCAAATAACACTTGAAATGGTGAAGTGTTATCAAGAATGGGCGACGGAAGTCTATTGATGACATAGACCGCTGTGGCAAATGCATCTACCCAAAGAGAAGTTGGGGCCTGAGCATGAAACAACATGGATAATCCTGTTTCAGAAATGTGACGGTGTTTACGTTCGGCCCTGCCATTTTGCTGAGGTGTATATGGACAGGATAGTCGATGGTGTATGCCATGTAACTCCATAAATTGTCGAACCCTTCCATTTACAAACTCAGTACCACCATCTGACTGAAACGATTTCACAGTACGAGAAAATTGGTCGCAGACAAATGCATGAAAACGGACAAATACAACATAAAAATCGGACTTTGCACGCAAAGGATATAGCCAAGTGAAGCGAGAGAAGTCATCCACAAAAATAACATAATACTTAAACCCATCAGAAGAAGTAACAGGTGTTGGACCCCACAAGTCACAGTGAATTAAATCAAGAACTGCCGAAGCTCGTTTTTCATTCAATGGAAAAGGTAAACGCCTGCTTTTAGCTAACTGACAAGAAGAGCAAATACTAGGGTTTGGCAAAACTGAAGTAACAGACAGACAGCCCAATTTATTTAACAAAGAGACAACTGAAAAAGGGACATGCCCCAGACGTAAATGCCATAAATCATAACTGGCTTTTAAATTCTTGACCCGAATAGCTGCCACCAAAGCTGGAACACCCCGGTCAAGTAAATAGAGACCTTGACTACACCTTCCCTGGGCCAGAATTTTCTTTGAGCTCCGATTCTGAATCGCAAAGAATTTATCAGAGAAAATCACATCGACAGAATAGTCCGCAGTTAATTTACTGATAGATAATAAATTCTTCGTGATGTGAGGTACTACCAAAACATCTAATAACTGAACATCTTCGGAAAGTTTAGAAGTACCAATGTGCGAAATATTTAAGGAGTTACCATTTCCAACAATGACAGATCCATTACCAGAGTAGGACTCGTGAGTGTCAAGAGCGGAGAGTTTGTTTGTCATGTGAGCCGAGGCACCTGAGTCGAGGTACCAGTCAGGGGTTGGATCCGAGACATTGCACGTAGAGGTGAAGGCCTGAGCAAGGTTGGCAATGGGAGAAGAGCCACGAGCATTGAGGTATTTCGGGCATTTGTCGGCAAAGTGTTCGCCACGACATAGTTGACACTTAGGCACAAATGGACGACGCCGGCCTGAATTTCCACCCCCACCTGAGTTACTACCACCTCCACCAGAATAACTAGATGATCGGGAATGAGAGTGAGGCTGCTGATGAGCACGATGGGAAGAGCCGGACGATGGGCGTTGATTGGATGAAGCCTGAATATGGCGAGTAGCAGAGAACGCCGCCGACGAGGGAGAAGATCCCTCCATCGATTTCAACATCAGATCGAATTGGACAGCCTGGTGCAGGAGATCGCGAAAGGCCAGAATAGGAGTGAGTGCCATGCGAGTGTCCGCAAACCCGGCAAATTGAACCCCTAGGCCACGTAGAAACCAATGGCATTTATCAGTAGCATCTATAGGGCGACCAATCGCCTGCAATTGATCACAAAGAAGCTTGAATTTACGACCGTAGTCGTCGACAGACAGATCGCCCCGACGAAGGGAGAACAGCTCCTCACGGAGCTGATGTGATCGGGAGGAAGAAGCATAGACTGCTTCGAGAGCGACCCACGCCTGATGAGCCGTAGTACAGTCAATGACCTCGGACGCCGCATCAGATGATAGAGAGGTAAATAGAACGCTGAGAAGGCGCTTATCCTTGAGACGCCAGGAGACGAACTCAGGATTCGGAGAAGGAGTGGCGGTACCACCAGTCGTCGTGGTGGTTGGGGCGATGGTGGGCGATGGCGAAGGAGAAGAGCCATCTAAATGGCCAAGAATGTCGAAACATTCTGCCATATGTATCGTTTGACGCCGCCACATGAGGTAGGTTGAGGAGTCGAGCTTGATCTGCATCATGTTGATCATGGTAGTGACAGGAAGAGGGTCTGTGGCATATGAAGTCATGACGAGCGATTGTTGTAGGAGGCTACCGGTCCAACAGATAATCGCTAACAGAAGGAATCCGACGGAGGCTACCAGTCCGTGCGATCAGAGAGAAAAATAGGGATGAGGAAGAATTAGGGTTTGGATAAGAAAGTTAGGCTGATACCATGTAAGTTTGTGTATAATTCATAGAGAGATTTTGTGAGAATTAATCACCGTGTTTATCACATCGGTGTGGTTGTGTATATATATCAAAAAAGTACGAGAATGCATAACAACCTCCTATAATGAAGGAGAAGATTACTCTAAATCACTACCAAATATATACAAAAATCTATGCTAAATATATACGAAGTTGACTAATAATTTGAATTAGTCATTATCTCTATTAGATTGTAACGGTAGGGACGCATAGACACTGGTGGGACACCTAGCTCTAAGGTGATATGGTGATCAGTCGTCCGACGGGGAGGAAGGCCTGTTGGAAGTTGTGCTATGGTGCTGTATTCTGTCACCAACCCCTCCAATTCAGCTCGTTGATCGGCTGCAATGGAGTCTAGAACCCCGAATTGTTGCAACTGTGATGATTTGTTCAACCTCCACAACAACCACATATGCTCGTCGGCGTCAAAGGTACAAAGGTCGGCTGCCTGGCAGGCCCGGCGAGTGAGGGAGGGATCACCAGTGAGTCTTATGGCCTTTCCATCGACCTGAAAATCCATTGTTAATGTTGCCCAATTAGCAGTAATGTCGCCCAATTGGGCCAACCAAGTGACACCTCATATAACATCCACACGGCCCAGTGGAAATAAATAACAATCGATAATAAAATCATGATTGTCCAAAGTAAATGGGACACCCTTACAAACTCCTTTCGTTTTGAATGTGGTTCCATCCCCCAGTATCACAGTGAATCCCATAGATACGTCAATATGCAGGTCCAACTTTTTGGCCACACTTTCAGATAAGAAGCAGTGGTTGGCCCCATTGTCTATGATGGTGAGTAACCTTCGGTCCCCCACTCGACCGAATAACTTCAAGATTGCAGCTCCATCAAATCCATTCGACGACAATTCTGATAATTGCAATGCTTGCAACTCGAACTGGTCGGTAGGTGATCGCCGCTCCCCATGTTGTCCATAGGGTGACGTAAGCGATTTTCCTAGCATCAATATCCTCCTCATCATCGGCCTCCAGTATGGTAAGGGTTTTAGTGGCACACTTGTGGAGAGGGTCGTAAAGCTGGCTGCAACGGTAGCATAGCCCCTTGGCGCGATATTCCCAAGCCTCCTCTACAGACAGGTTATGTGTCTGAGTATATGGACTGGAACCGTACGTTTTCCCATCCACAGGTATTAAATCCCGATTATACATCTATAGCACGACACTTTTCTGTTGATGCAAACCCCAGTCAAGGGATCGAACCGTTGAGGCACAGAACATTCTCGACCCACTAGTTTGCATGTGGACAGCTCATGATCCGCAATTATCTATTGATTACATTATGCCAAGAGTTGAGCAAGCTGCAAGAGTATTCCACAGTCTAACATTAGATGATGGACATGACACAGATGAGTAGTCTCATTAGATGACTTATATATTTTGTATTATCTTGGATGAATTTGTAGACGGCTTATATATCTTGTACTGTTTTATGAACTATGTAGACAATTTATATAATTTGTATTCTGGACTTGAAGTTTAAAAAAAAAAATTGCCAATGACGATTGAAGTAGATGGGCAATTTCAAACAGAACACAAAATAAAATGTCAAATGTATAAGTAAATATCATGCATTTCCTAATCAAAGTGCATTATACATCTAAAATTGTGTTTTGTAGAATATCTCCCATCCAGCTACACAAGCACTACGATGTTCATGCCATACCTGAAGAACAAGAGGCAACGGGCATCCAGAAATCAATGAGACCTGCCACAAAAAACGTACAGTTACTACTACACAAAGATTAATATGAAAATAATAATAATAATAACACATCCTGCAAAAATGTCTGCTTTGGTCCACCAATGTTATGCAAATAAGTTTCGGATATTTTAGATTTACAGTCCTCAGGGGAAGGAAAGTATAGTTTGCAATTGGTGTTAGTGCGACAAGTGCTATGTTGTAGACAGTTGCTATCATGTGTCACATATCAGGAAATATCTAGCCAATGTCGTCTTTAGCTTCTCTCTTTAAAACAATGTAATGCATCTTCAACTTCCCCAACATGTCCATGTTATTTAAATATTGGTGCATGCATTTTTGCAAATTTTTGTAATTCATTAATGAGGTCAAAACGAACTCTAGACCACGATTCTTACCCGATGTTCATTAACTCGGCAATTGCATGTAATCCGCAATGTCCATCTTCTCTAACATTCTTAGTTCCATAAATATATGGTCGAAAGATAGGTGGAATATCTTTAAAAAAATTTAATATCCTTGTTTGTGGTAACAACATTAGATGTATGACGAACCACCTGTTAACCATACAATTATCATAAATAAAATGGAAAAAAAACAATTCTCTTTAAGTTTACCCATCAGATATTGCATTTGTGACCAGCCACAATGTTCGACTTGTTTATTCTTCTGTCGAATATTGTAGATAATCTTTATCATAGACTTACTTTCTGTATACCTCTTCTACAAAGTAAACAATGTGTCCCTAGGACGACTATTACCCGTACACAGATTAGACACCAATTTCAACTCATCTGAAGTCAAACGATCAGCATAAGAGTGATCCTCTAAATATCTTGCCAACTCATGATTATGCGAACCAAAAATAACCTCCTATGCCCATGCATCAATCTATTTGTAATATGTTCCTTTTAGATAGAATGGGCAATCACATTTCTTAGTTCCGGATCTCAATTGATTTTCTTTTCCTTGACATATCCTCTACCTCTTCCTCTTCTCTTCCACATTCATCTCTTTCTTTATTTTCATTTTTCTCTGTGGAATTTTTTTTGTGGACAATATTTATCCCCTCGTTCGCAACCTAATCACGAACGAGGTCATCTTCATTCATCTCCAATTTATGACCTCATCACAACCACCATCATGCCTAATGAGATAGCTTTTTCACGTACCCAAGAAATCAAATTTCACGTGATTCAAACAATTTCATTATATTAAAGAAATCCTGGTAATCAACTATTAACTCATTGTTACTTGAAATAAAAGTATTGTTCTTGATGACTCTAGCAAATAATATAATAAAAGTACTATTTAGCAACATAAATTGAACATAAAACTACCAAAAGAAGCTGAAAAAATGTGACAATGTTCGGTCAAATAAAATCGAATAATCTGTAAACATTTGGTGTTCAAATGTCTAACATTGTTGGATGTGTTCAGCTTGCGGGCGCCGAACATCATATGATGTGTTCGACCTACGGGCGCCGAACGTTGTTGGACGCATTTGGCCTGTGGGCGCCGAACATCATATGATGCATACGGTCTATACCTGCCGAACATCTTGTAATATGTTCGGTTGATGCAGGCCAAACGTTGTTGTTTGTGTTCAGCTGATGCAAGTCGAACGCTTTCAAAATCAGAGTACGCAGTTTATGATTTCTGATATGTTTTTTGAATGTATAAAAGGAAGAAACTTCTAATAAAATATATGAAAAACATACCGAGTTTACAAAAAAATGTCGATTGTCCATCATGAAAATCTCTCGTTTATTTCAATGCTTCAAATTAGGGGCTTTTTTTGTATTTTTCAAAGAGGATTCAAAGAGAATATTTTGGTTTCTTAGTATCTGAATTTTTTTGAATGATTTTAGGTTATATGTTGATTTTTTTTAATTTTTTAATTTAAAATAAGGGTATATGTGTCATTTACATCATGTCTATTTTGTCCAAAATATTAATGTGGTGCAAAACAATATTTTTGTTATGAATAGAAACACCCTTACACAAAATTAAAGCATATATTTACAATAAATAAAAGTCAATTAAATTATGTAAGATTGAAGATCTGAAAATCAAATCAAATATAAACAAAAACCACACACATAACAGTACTGTTAACAAAAATTCATGGTGGATACCTTCATTTCTTCGAAGGAGAAATCGAACATCAGGATATTCCATTGTAGGGTTTTAGTCGTATGAAATATAAGCATTTCAAGATTAAACACAACAACATATTAAAAATTGAGACTACAGAACATTGTATCACATATAAAGCTTTGAATCAAGCCATAAAAGTTTGAGAAATAAAGAGATGGTTGTATAATTTGAGAGATTGTTGTGAAGCCGATGGTGTTTCTTTAGGGTGAGGTAAGATAATGGGGTTTTTGATACAATAATGGATTGTGTAATTAAAACTTGCAAAATGAGTTTAGATTTAAAATTTTAGATGAAGTCGCCATTGGTGGAGGAGACTATATGCCTTTTTCAGTGGCAACATATATATATATATATATATATATATATATATATATATTTTTTTTAAATAGAGTCGTCTATAGCAAATGCGACATTATTTTGTGTATATATAGTTTAATGAATGTGGCCACTATTTTTTTTTTAATAATAAACCTGATTCTTGATATATACATATGAAAACACAACAATTACAACTGAAATGTCGCCATCAACATTTGCAACACCTTTTTGTGTTTTTCTTAAATTAAATCTATGACCATTAAAATGATGTTACTGCAACAGTAATCTGACCTTCCTTAATTGAACAATCATTATATATTCAAATTTAATGATTAGTAATGTAACATATGAAATGAGTAGCAAATAATTGATTAATATATAATAATTAAACAATAGTAATTAGTGATGATTTAAAACGACAAAAAATTATGCACAAATAATTAATTTTACAACAAATTATTATATAATAATTCAAAGAAAAATTGTATGATTATAATCTTATCATTATACACTATATCATTGTTAAAAGTTTATTAAAATAAATTTGATTTATTATTAATGATTTAATTTATTAAAAATAATTAGCAATAAATTAATAATGGTATCTCATTCATTATGATTAATTAAGTCTAGACAGAGCAAAATTTTTATTTTATTTTACTTATATATATTTCGTAAATCTATTTATATAGTTGGCAATAAATTCAATTTTTTTTTTAATATTGTAAATAAAACATAGTATAACATTTTGCTTCCAATTTATTTTTTTGTTGTTATCATGAAAAAAAATTCAATCATATATCATGTATTTTCAAGTGGGACAGAAAATTTTTGAAATTAAAATTATCAAATTGTCTAAAAATCTATTATTAAATATTGTATACTAATGAAATCCAACAAATAATAACATTATCCAAAACACCAAAACAAAATAGTTCGAACCAAACCAAATAATATTACGTCATGTCCAAATTAATGTTAAGGCAAATTAAAAATCCAACCCACAAAACATTAAGATAAGACATAAATAAAATAAATTGCATAAATATTGTTAGGATTTTAATGTTATAAAATTCTGATTATTTTAATCCTTTTATTTTCCTAAATTTACAAAATCTCAATACATGGATTTACCGAGTCTATAGCCTGGAATGATCAAGTTTTTGTTGACTTTTATAAAAGACCAATTTAAATCCAGAAAACTGAAGAAGAAGTTAGAGTTAGTGCTATTTTTTAGGGTTATTGGGAGATAAATGGAAGTGGACTTCGTCCATCAACTAACTACGAAATTGAAGGCTAGATTCATAAAAAGAAAGCTGCCCTACGCCTATAAAAGACAGAAGAATATATCGGCAGAAGACAGAGCTCAAAAGAGGGAGCAGACGATTGGTGTCGTCAAGAGTGTTGTAGCACATCTGTGCGTATTTTAGTTTTTACTCAATTGAGTGAATGTTCTACTCAATTGAGCGTATGTTTTACTGAGATTGTATGAGAGAAGAATTCGGTCTGAGCTATTTGGTATAGAATAAATCTCAATATGTGTTGTAGCACATGTGTTCGTATTTCAGTATATCTCAGATTTCGTGTGTGTTTGGTCATGAGACTTTTGATATTTGCTAAGTGAAATAACTCGAGTGAAGAGTGGATTCTTAGTGGTAACCTTTTATGCATTTACAATGATTATAGTGAATCTTTTCATCATGGGACAATCACAAGTTATTTATAACTTGTGATAAATTTTAATCGCACTTTTTTATTTATTTATTTTCGCTGTATTTTTCATAGTGTTGTTTATACTGTTGGCAACATTCTACTATGTTTGCAGCACACATTTTCTTTCGATTGGCATCTAGTGCCTACACTTGATACACTAAGTGTTTGTTTCATGGTATTTTTCTGTGTGTTGCTATGGATGCTACATGTCTCCTACGACCTCCAGTTCTCATAAGAGACAACTATGACTACTGAAAATCCACGATTCATCAACTAATTAAATCTGTTGATGTGAAAGCCTGGGTGTCTATTACTGATGGATGATTAGTACCAATGAAGCTTGAAAAAGATGGGGATTCTCATCCAAAACCGGTCATGGAAGGACTGTCGAAGAATCTTCACTAGCTAACTACAATGAAAAGGCACTAAACATCATTATTGGATCTATTGATCTTTCGACGTATAGACTCATCAAGATGGGCAATAGTGCAAAAGAAGCTTGGGAGATTCTGGAACGACATTGTAAGAAGTGATTGTGTCCGAGAAAGAAGACTCATGATGATACAAGACAAATTTGAACACTTGAAGATGGAGGAAGATGAATAAAACGATCGAGTGATTAAATTTTCAAATAAATCATACTCACTTGGTGAAGCATTCTCTAATAAGATTATGGTAAGTAAAGTTCTACACACTCTTCCGCCATAATAAAATACTAAAATTTTAGCAATAGAAGAGTCCCATCGTACTTCCGTGATGGATCTAGATAATTTGGTGGGTATCTTACAAACCTATGAAATGAACTTGGAGCACCAAAAAAATATGTATGGTGGAAAGAATACAAACGACTTCAAAGCAGGTACATCCTCAACAACATTGTCGATAACATCAGGACAGGAAGATGACGATGAAGAAATTCAAATCAGTTCAGATGCTCAGGTAAGTGCTGCAATGCTAGCTAAACGTTTTAATTATCTTGCTAGAAAATACAACAAGAATGCAAAACCTAGGATGATAGAACCAAAGAGAGAATTATTTTCTTCTCCTCGTAGTGTCGAAACTCCAAACACAAATCTGAAAACATTAAGAAGAACAACTTTGAATAAATTAAAAAATGATCCAAAGCAAGTGGATAATATTCAGTGCCACACATGTTCGGGATTTGGGCACTATGCAAAAGAATGGGCCAATGTTCTGAAAAGACAAGGAAAGAGCATGTGGATTTCACTGAGTGATGAGGAATTTGAGGAAATCAAAAGAAAAAGGAGAGACAAGGCGATGTTTGACATATGTCCAAGAAACGATGGAAGTTAGAGTGTTGACTCCACACCAAGGGACACATCTGAGAAGTTTAATTTTTTTTCTATTCTGATATAAACTATTTTAACACTTGAATCTATGATGACACAAACACTATCAGCAATAGTGAAAATCTGAATGTTATTGAAGAAATGCAGAGCGAATAAAATGAACTGCTCACTAAATCGGAAAACCTCAATTGATATGTGAAAACTCTGAAGGATGAAAACAACAAACTTGAAGTGCTAGTGACAAGAAAAGAACTAGACTTGAACAAGGTAAAGGATGAACTATGTCTAACAAAAGAAACCTTCAGAAAATTCAACACAGGTACATCACATCTCAAATAAAATTATGTCCATTGGTAAGCATGACACAACAGGTCTAGGTTTTACTGAATCTAGTGGAACTGTTTCTTTGAAAAATTCTTTGAACATAGATAAAATCACATTTGTTAAGGAAAATAAATCAAGTGAACTTGAAACTGAAATTAACAAATCTGGTGATAGGAAGAGAAACTTCAAATGTAATACTATCTTCATCCAGGATTATAAAGCCTTATTGTCAAAAATTAAAGATGGATATTGAAAACAATTTTGTGATATCCAGAATGTCATCTAACACTCATAATCACTCTTCAGAAAAAAAAAAAAAAAAAAAAAAGAAACTGTCCTTGAGTAACAAATGGATTTGTAAAGATCACATGACGTGCAATGTTGTATTTACTGCCTTTAAGACTAATATTGCAGGATCATGGTACTTTGATAGTGGTTGTTCCCGCCACATGACAGGTACAAAAACCTTTCTGCAAAAATACGAAACATACGATGGAGATAGTATAACCTATGGTGGAGGTTCAAAAGGTAGAATCATTGGAAAATGAACTCTCAATGTGAACGGATTCCTATAACTTAGAAATGTTCTCCATGTAGATGGACTCATAGCAAATCTGATTAGCATAAGTCAATTATGTGATGATAATATACATGTTGTATTAAAAAAAGAACAAATGCGAAGTTTATGATGCAACTAACAACTGTATAATGACATGCAAAAGATCAAATGATAACTGCTATATTCTGGGAAATTGTTTCATATGCAACCGGGCACAAGTTGAGGACATTATCTTGTGGCATCAAATGCTGGGTCATGTAAACTTCCAAAACCTAAAAAAGTTGATAAAGTATGATGCAGTGAGAGGTATTTATAAACTGAACCACAAAGAAAAACTCATGTGTGGAAACTGTCTAAAAGGTAAACAAATTCATACTTCATACCCTACACAACAAGGTAACCAACATTGTGGTACCACGAACTATCTTTAATTACTTCATATGGATCTCATAGGATTAATTGAAGTAGAAAGCTTATGAGGTATGAGATATGCATATATAATTGTAGACGACTTCTCCGGGTACACATGGATTAAATATTTACAAGTCAAATCTGAAACTTAACTCATTTAAGATCTTGTATGCTAGAATAAAAAATTTATATAATATGTCTGTTGCTCGTATAAGATTTGATCATGGTAAAGAGTTTGAGAATAATATATTTGCTAGTTTCTACAACTTAGAGGGAATTTTTTCATGAATATTCATCTCCAAAAACACCTCAACAAAATGGTATTGTTGAATGAAAAAAATAAACATCTCCAAGAAATGGCTCAAGTAATGTTAAATTCAAAACATATGTCTAAACTACATTGGGTTGAAGCTCTAAATACAACATGTCACATTATCAATAGAGTGTACCTTAGACCACAATGCACCAAGACACCCTATGAAATTTTAAATGGGAAAAAGCCTAACATTGAATACTTTCGTGCTCTTGGATGCATTTGCTTTATCCTAACGATAAGGGAAATTTTGTCAAAATTTGATTCAAAAAGTGACAAGGGCATGTTTCTAGGATATTCAGTAAATACTCAGGCATATTGTGTTTATAATCTACGAACTCGTACCATTCAAGAAATTGTAAATGTTGTATTCGACGACAAACTCAATCTTGCAGGAAAAACAGATAAAGATCATAATGAAGATTTGGGGGACATGGAAAAATTGTATGAATCAACAGTTGTACAATCAAATGTGGAACAAAATGTTGTCAACACATCTCAAGATACATCTCCAGAAGAAGTCGACACAAGTTCGGAGCCTGAAAATTCAGAAATTCAAGATACTGCAAGAGGTGATCCCCTTGGTAGAATCAGAAAGAATCATCCTACCACTCAGATTATAGGAGATATTAATGAAGGTGTTAGGACACGAAGGAAAGAACCTGTTAATTATCGACAAATGATTAACTTGGTTTGTATGTTCTCTACTTGGTTGTTAATTAATTCTAACTGTTGTGTATCGTTAATTGATCCCAAACATGTAAAATAAGTGTTGTTAGATAATTTTTGGATAGAGCCAATGCATGATGAACTAAACCAGTTTACATGAAATGATGTATGGTCTCTAATACCTAGACCTAATAACGTAAATGTCACTGGCACAAAATGGATTTTCAAGAACAAATCTAATGAAGAAGGTAATGTGATTCGAAACAAAGCTCGACTTGTTGCATAAGGGTATACAAAAGTTGAAGGTATTGATTTTGATGAAACATTTGCACCTGTAGCGAGGATTGAGTCGATAAGATTACTGCTTGCTATAGTTTGTTATATGGGAATCACACTACATCAAATGGATGTTAAAAGAGCCTTTCTAGATGGTATTTTAAATGAAGAAGTTTATGTTGAACAACCCAAAGGGTTTGTAGACCCTTTCAATCCAGGTAAAAAAAGTATTGTACGAATTGAAACAAGTTCCTTGAGCTTGGTATGGATGCCTACTAATTTTCTTCTTCATTTTGATTTTGCTAGAGGAGAATATAATAGAACCTTGTTTATAAAAAAGGACAAGAAAAATATTACCATCACTCAAATCTTTGTTGACGACACTCTACATCTCAAAAACTTCTTGACGAGTTTGTAGAAGCTATGTCATCAACATTTGAGATGAGTATGGTGGGAAAACTAACATTCTTTGCAGGTCTACATGTTAAACAAACAAATGATGGAATATTCATTTCACAAAGTAAATACGCAAAGAATCTGGTACAAAGATTTAATCTGGAATCTGCATAACATATGAAGACACCTATGGGATCAAATCAGAAGCTAAGTCAGAATGATGTTGGAGATGATGTCGATCCAGTGCTGTAAAGATCAATCATTGGTAGTCTACTATACCTCACGACTAGTTAACCAGATATAATGTACAGTGTGTGTCTGTGTACGATATCAATCAAAACCAAAGGAAACTCATATTAAGGCCGTCAAACAAATTATAAAGTATGTAGCAGGTACGTATGATTTTGGTATTTGGTACACAACTGATACAAATACAATTCTTGTTGGTTATAGTGATTCTAATTGGGCTAGTGATTTAAATGATAGAAATAGTACCACTGGAGGCTGTTTCTATTTAGGTAACAATTTGGTTTCAAGGCATAGCCGAAAACAAAATGTGTTTCACTTTCAACTACTGAATCTAAATATATAGCAGTTGGAAGTTATTATACACAATTCATCTAGTTAAACCAAATGTTAGATGATTATGGTTGTCAAAGCAATACGTTAATTATGTTCTGTGACAATTCCAGTGCTATTAACATTGCTAAAAATCCAGTTCAGCATTCTCACACAAAACATATTGACACCCACCATCATTTTATTCATGATCAAGTTGAGAAAAATTTAGTTTGGATGGAATATTTAAATATTGAGAATCAATTGGTAAATATATTTTCTAGAGCACTTGAATTTGAGAGATTTTCAAGTTTACGAAAATCTCTAGGAGTTTGCGTTATGTAGAAAATATTCTGATCATGTAAATATTTATTAAAAAAATTCAATGATATTTATCAACAAAGTAGCTCATAGCATGACGCTCGCTACGATGATGCTCCCTTGTCGAAACATTGATAAATTGAGAAATCTTAAATTTGTATTTGATGATACTCATCAATAGAGTAATTTGGGGGGCACTACGCTCACTGCGACGATGCTACCTTGATAAATATTGATTAGTTCAATAATTCAAATTGGTTGAGTAACTTGGGGGGCACGGTGTTCGCTACGACAATGGTATCTTGACAAAAACCAGATATAAATTATTCGTCTCAAAATTGAATTTATGGAGGTACAAGAAGTTCAACTTTCTACTCACGTACTTACTTGATTCACTTTAAGAATCCTCCTATATATATTTAAGATGCCCATATATATATATATTTTTTGAATATTTTCTTCATTTCCGTAGATTTTAGTTAGAAATTTGGATATATGTCAAGTCAGCTCAATGTTTTCAGATTTATCCATTACATTTAAGTTAGATTTTCTTTAACAGAAAAATCGAAGAAAATGGGTAGATAATTACTGTTTTTGTTGAGATATGCTGTTGCACTAAAAAATTGGAACTAACACCCATTAACCATTCCCTCAGCCTTAAGAATCAAAAAGATGTTAGGGTTTTAAATATTCGTTAAACAAACCTCCAAAACCTTTCACCTTCCCCAAAATTCCTTCATCGTCTCCACTGAAGCTTGCTTTTCATTCATCTAAAAATCACCTAGTGTCTTTCTCTTACCATGGCTGACAACATTGAAGACATCCTTGACAAACTAAGGGATTACTTTGCCCAAATCATGTACCTAGCCCTTCATCTTCTTCTCTAGGTGCAGGTTTCGCCCACGACGACATTGCTGGTTCTTCAGCTTCCCCCTGATGGACATAACACCACCAGTGTCCACCATGGTGGGAAGAACATAGGACACAGTATGCCTATTCCAATTTCTGCTGCAATACCCACTCTTGTCCACACAGAATCCACTCTGCTGGCACTCAACCCGCCGGCGCCAGAAAAATAAATTGCTCTAAATCTGTATCCTAAATTATTTTCCGCCCTATTTTCGACGTCATTTCAAGTCCAACTGCTTGGTGACCCAAGCAACCCAATCGACCTAGATAATCCTACATATCTAAAAAAGGTCGGAGAAATGAGGAAAAAAATTAAGGAAAACTAGCTTCCCGTCTCGCCATTCTCAGAGACTTTCCAAAAGATGGATACCAGATAAACCATCTCAAACTCCTTTGCATCTCAACTATGAAAGCTCCAATGATGAGGTTTATAAACTGGTGGATGATCACGTAAGTCATAGTGGCAGTGACACTGGGTCCAACATTAAGTTGGATGATGAAAGTGACGGAGACTATGATCGCACCAAGGACACCCAAGTTCCCTTGTCTGAGAGTAATATTCCACTACCACGAGTACCACCTCCCAAATCTAAGATTTTTATCTCCTCCTCAAAGGGAAAACAAAGATTGGCCAATCCACCAAGGCGAATGACTCGCTCATTTGCCAAAGCCCCCAAATCAAAAGACGATTCTTCTCAAACTTCAACAGTTCGTAAGTCCACCCGAAATCGTTCCCAGTTTACAGAATTTGAATCATTTTCCACAGGTAATCTGACTGACTTCAATTCGTCATGGCATGCAAAATGATGGGATCGTTTTTGCGCCCATGAATTAAAAATTGAATGAAGAATTGATACTGAGAATTTTAAATGGTATCGGGTATATCACCTGCTAGAGCAAAGAGGATTGTTGTCTAAGATGACATCAACATCTCCATTCGTCAAGTCTGTTGTCAAGAATTTTTATTGCAATCTTCCTAAAAAACCATCATTGCCTTCTCTACTCATTTTGGAAGAGTATATGTCCGTGGTCAGTTTTACACCTTCACACCTGAAATTATCAATGAATTTTTTAATATAAGTAATGATATAAAAGAAGGTGTTTGTGATGACTTTGACGAGATGGTGAAAATGATAATAGGAACTCAGGTAAGAACATGGCCGAAGAGGATGTCTGCTGCTAATTGACCTCATTATGTTATGTACTTCACAAGCTTGCGATTAGTAACTGGCTGCCATCCAAGATTTCCTCTATCGTCACAAATGACCAGTGCTGCTTAATCTTTAAAATTGGATGTGGAATGCAAATTAACTTCGGTCAACTAGTCTTTGACCAAGTTATGATAATGGCAGAAAAAGACATACTTGGAATTCTCCTATTTCCCTACTTGATCTACAGTATTTTGAAATCTCAAGGGCTTAAGCCTCGGCTTAATGAAGGACCACCAATGCCCCCAAATTTTGAGAATACTGCTGACAACATCTAAGACATCAGGGGTCCTCGCTTATCTATTCCCCACTACACAGTTCTCCATCATGCTCGTATTTTGACTGAAGAAATAACATGCCTGATCAAAATTTGTGATCAACTCTTACAGGCTTTCTTCCCAAAAAGGAGGAGAGAATGATGCTGTTGATGATGCTGATGCTGGTTCGTCCGGAACTGCAACTGGTGATGACCTAGATGATGTGGATTTTGAGGATGGAAGAGAGTATGAAGAGGACGAGGAGAATTCTGATGCTGATAAGAGTGTCAATGACAGCATTGACTGAGTCTATTTTATTTGGTTGCTAGAAACTGAATGATTGATGCTTATTTGGTTCTTATGAACTAATGATTGATGATTATTTGGTTATTATGAACTGGATGATTATGCTTTCCATTTATGAACTTGTTTTTTTGGTTTTTCCTTGATTAGGCTGATTGTTTTTATGACTTTAATTTATATAAAGTTGTTTTGTTAAATCAGTGTTACGTGACGCATTGTTGTTATTTGGTATTTAGTTCAGGGGAGCAAACATTGTGCTCACTTTGGTTGATATGACGTACCTGTAAGGGGGAGATATATTTATGTTTATGTATATTGCAGTTTTGTGAAGAAAGGAGAAAGGGGGAGATTGTTAGGATTTTAATGTTATAAATTCCTGATTATTTTAATCATTTTATTTTCCTAAATTCACAAAATCTCAATATATGGATTTACCGAGTCTATAGCCTAGAATGACCAAGTCTTGGTTGACTTATTCAGAAGAGCAATTCAAATCCAGAGAACTGAAGAAGAAGTTAGAGTTAGTCCTATTCTTTAGGGTCATTGGGAGATAAATGGAAGTGGACTTCATCCATCAATTTAGTACAAAATTGAAGGCTGGATTCGTAAGAAGCAAGCTGCCCCACGCCTATAAAAGACAGAAGAAGATATCGGCAGAAGACAGAGCTGAAAAGAGAGATCAGACGATTGGTGTCGTTAAGAGTGTTGTAGCACATCTGTGCGTATTTTAGTTTTTACTCAACTGAGTGAATGTTCTAATCAATTAAGTGTATCTTTTACTGAGACTGTATGAGAGAAGATTTCAATCTGAGCTGTTTAATATAGAATCAATCTCAGTATGTGTTGTAGAACATTTGTGCGTATTTTAGTATTTACTCCTTTGTGTGTATTTTTCACTGAGATTGTATGAGATAAGATTTCGTTCTGAGCTGTTTAGTATAAACTCAATCTCAGTGTATGTTTGGTCGTGAGACTTTTGATATTTACTAAGTGAAACAACTCGAGTGAAGAGTGGATCCTTAGTTGTAACATTTTCTGTATTCACAATGACTATAGTAAATCTTTTAGCCATGAGGCAATCACAAATTATTTATAACTTGTGATAAATTTTAATCGCACTCTGTTTATTTATTTATTTTTGCTGTATTTTTCGTAGTGTTGCTCACACTGTTGGCAACATTCAACTCTATTTATAACACACATTTTCTTTCAAATATATTTTTAAAAATGATAAGAGAACTAATTAATTCATTTTCTTTGTAAATCAAACCCACCAAAAATATTTCAAATATACTCTAACCTATTAAAATATAATGAGAAAAATAAATAGCCAAAAGACTTAAATCCAATACAAATCTCACAACATATATATATATATATATATATATATATATATATATATATATATATATATATATATATATAAAGTTAAAATAATCAAATAATCTATTTTTTAAAATAAAACATATGAAGACTTTAAATAATATATTTATTTTTTATAAATAGTTAGTTCATGAGATATTATAATTGTAGCTTATATCCACTACAAATAATCAAATACAATCCAGTTATTTCAAACCATAAAAAATATTAATATGGAAAATTTGTTAAAATAAATAGAATAATATAAAAATTTTAAATAATAATTTATTCCAAATAACTAATATTTTGATTGGTTGAATATATATACATATATGCTATGCAATATGGATATTTTGGTGGCTTAATTGTTTTTATGTTAGTACAGACTATCTTTTTCAATACTATATAATAATAATATTGATTCTGTGCAATTCACAATTTTTAATATATAAAATAAAAATATATATTTTTAATACTATGTTAAGTAAATTAATGTTTTAAGCATATATTTAATAACACTGAAAGTATTTTATAATTTTATTGGCAACTAGTAAAAATATATAGTTTTTATATAAAATATATTCACCCCATCATAAAATAAGAAAATTTTTCTATGATTCGTTGCTCAATTGTATTAAAAAATTAATCATTTGATATATTTTTATAATTATTAGTTAATATTTATTTTCAGTTCAAATCCAATATAAATAATTAAGTACACCAACCAAAAATAGTCATATTTTTTATTCTAATATATATTTTAATAGATGCAACATGGATAGCAAATCAATAATCATGAAAAAAAAAACAATTAGTTAAAAAGGAAAAATGTATTTGTTCTAACAAATTATAAATTATATTTTCTCAAGGTAAAAAAATAGTTAACTAATCAAAAGCTCACACATTATTATCCAAAAATATTTTTCCTTGTTTGATCTAAAAATTGGTGGAAAATCAACTATTCTATTATTTTATTAGTATAGATGTAACAAATACATTTTGTTTGTTTTATTATTTTCTAATACATGTAGTTTAAGTTAACTATTCCATCTCAATTAAAATATTTAAAATGGACTCTATCACTATCATACGATCAATTAATCTAATATATTATAATAAATATCAAACATTATTATTAAATGAACATATTATTTACATAATATTTTAATATTATATTTAACTATAATATTGAAAGTAAAAATTTCACCATTATTAATTCATATAATATAATATAATAAATTTCAATAATAATTATTTAATGAGACTACGTCTAGTTACTATTTTAATAAAATAAACATATTTAATTATATATTTGAACTTTGAGTTCTCCCTATTTAATTTCAATGCATTCATTCAATTATAATAAATGTAATTTTGTAAAAATGTTGAAAATTAAAAATTAGACTGAAATGAAAACCAAACCTCTCTTTAATTTAGAAGACAACAAAGAAGCTCTTTGACGGATATGTAATCAATAAGGATGGTTTTTCAAATTTAAAAAATTTAAACCTAATTTCAGATTTTGTAGTGGTTTTATATTATGTTAACTAATTTTTTAATTTTATTTTAAGATATATAATATTTTTTATTATTTAATTTTATATTTATTTTAATGTTTTTCGTTTGTTTTGATAGAGTTAGTGTTTGGTGATCAGCGGTGATTAAAAAATAAATAAAAGTTAATGATCAAAATTTATGAGGAGTGAACAACAATGACTGTCCGTAAAATTCAGGTATAATTTGGGGACTAGAATTGAAATATACATGTACCTATATTATTAATAGCGACGACAAATGTGCAAATAAAAAAAATGGGAGTTCCTCAATTCAATTGTCAAACTAAAAATTATATGTCATCATTTATTTCATATCACAATATATAAAAATAAATTATTTAAATATTATATATGAAAATATTAATTCATATTAATAGTGACAATTTTATATATGTAAAAGATATCCATTTAATTTGGTATGTATTTTTTTATAAATTACAAGATTTATCTATTACGAATTATTATTTATTATATAGTAAGTTTGTCATAAAATTGACCGAGACTTAATTATTTGTTTTATTTATTACATACATAGAAATATAAGAATTAAAATTCATGTCATCTATAATTTATCAATTATGGGTGTGTTTACTTTGGGTACTAAAGTTGATAAGGATATACTATCTAACTTTATCATTTGTTTATTTTAATGGACAAAGAACGTGGTTTCATCCCAACTATATAGGATAAACACAAATTTTAAGATAAAATGAGGTAAAACAAATGATTGTTGATCATGGATTGTGTAAGATATATATTTTATCACCGTTAATTAGGCGAGTGATTATTTCCACTATTTATAGAGGGATTATAAGAAGTATACAAAGAAATTACAATAAATAAATATAGAGGAATATTCATAGAAAAATACATTAGAAACAATATCAATTATTTACTAATATTGCAACAAATAAATCTAGAAGAATTAGAAGAATATTCAATGAAAAATATTGGAAACAATATCAGTTTCCTAATACCCCCCCCCCCTTCCCTCAAGCGTTGTTGTGGATGAACAGCTACACAGAGCTTGGAACGCAACATCTCAAAGTTAGGCCTAAGCCGCAATTTGTAGATTTGAGGGAACAAAACAAGTGTCCAAGCATCCTGAAGAGACCATTTCCCTGATAAAATGACAATCAATGTCAATGTGTTTCTCACATTTGTGGGCCACATGATTTTGAGATAGAAACAAAGCACTCTTATTATCACAAAAGAGAACAGGACGCGAAGATGGAAGGACGCTGAGTTTGCGAAGAAGTTGAGTAACCCAAATAATTTTTTGAGCGTGGTGGCCATTGCACGATACTCAGGTTCACAGCTAGAACGAGACACAATTGGTTGCTTCTTCGCACACCAAGAGACTAAGTTGCCACCCAAGAAAATGGAATAGCCATAAGTGGACTGTTTAGTATCCACACAGCAAGCCCAATGAGCGTCGGAGTAGCCCACAAGAGAGTAATTTGAGGTTGAAGCAAAAGTTAATCCGAAATTCAATGTACCCTTGACATACCAAAGGATACGTTTAACAACATAAAACTGATCAACAGTGGGAGAGTGCAGAAATTGACTAACATGGTTGACACCACAAGATAAATCTGGTCGTGTAATAGTAAGGTACTACAGAGCCCCAATAATTGAACGATAGTGAGTAGGATTATTGAAGGAAGTGGCTGTGCTTATAAGACAATCACCGGTCGGAAGTGGAGTTGAGACATGTTTAGATTCCAAAAGATCAGTGCGAGAGAGAATGTCATGAGCATACTTGGCCTAACTGAGGAACAAACCATCAGAAGAATGTGTAACCTCAAGTCCAAGATAGTAACTCAATTTGCCTAAGTCCTTGACCTTGAATTCCCGATAAACACAACCAATAAAATGATGAAAAAACGGGTTTATTTCCTATCACAATAATATCATCAACATAGAGTAGAAGATATAATGTAACATTATCTCGAGCAAAGTAAAACAGAGAAGTGTCAGCAAGACTACACTTGAAACCCAATTCAAATAGGAAAATGCTAAAACGAACAAATCAGGCACGAGAAGCCTGGCGAAGACCATGTAAAGCTTTCTTTAGGCGACAAACATGATCAAAAAACTGAGAATCCACAAGCCCTAGCGGTTGCGCCATAAAAATCGGCTTGGGAAGTATCCCATGCAAAAATGCACTGTTGACGTCTAGTTGATGAAGCGACCAATTATTACGAATTGCCAAGGAAAAAATGATACGCACGATTGCTGCTTTGATAATCAAGCTGAAGGTGTGAGAATAGTCAAACCTAGGAACTTAAGAAAAATCTTGAGCTATAAGATGAGCCTTGTAACGCTCAACAGAACCATCAGAATGGTATTTTGTACGAAAACCTTATTTTGAGCCAACAATGTTTATATTAGTAAGATGAGGAACCAAATCCCAAGTATCATTGGCATGAATAACATCAAGCTCATCATGCATTGCTGACATCCAATGAGGATGTTTGACAGCGGATTTAAACCCCTTTAGGTTCATTAGAAATCGATAATGCAGGCAATAAACTAGTTGTGGCAATATCTGCAATGTAATGAGGCTTAAAAATTCCTAACTTAGCCCTAGTTGTGGTAATATCTGCAATGTAACGAGCCTTAAAAATTCCTGACTTAGCCCGAATTGTCTTGGGGTGCATTGAAGTTGATGGTGGTACTAGAGGGACAACAGAAATCAAAGCAGGTGGGTTAGCCATAGCTTCACTTGTCAACTGTAGGCTCCAAGGTGGGTGGACCGAACCGTATGGGGAGTCGGTAGGTCAGGCTCAGAGCATATAGTACAAGGAATGGATGGCAGACTTGTATGAGTGGGGCGTTGTAAGTCCATAAAAGAGATAAGAGACGATGAAACACCTGCAGACTGTTCAAGGAATGAACTAATAACAAGGTCAGAATCATTAGATGAAGTTGCACTATCAACATCCAGAAAAAGACTTTTATCAAATTGAGCATGGCGAGTAGTGTATAATCGAGAAGGGATAGGATCGTAACACCGAAACCCTTTATGTGATGAATTGTAACCCATAGAAATGCAAGGTATACTATGAGTAGCAAGCTTATGCGGTGTGTGGTCCCTGAGATAAGGAAAAGACACAGCAGCGAAAAACCTTCAAATTAATATAATTTGGAGAAGCATGAAACAAGAGGTCGAATGGTGACTTATTTTCAAGTAAAGTAGTGGGTAGCCTGTTGATTAGATAGACGACAGTTGAAAAAACATTAAAGAAAAACCAGAGGCACGACCATTTTGCTATGAGTATTAGGACAAGAGATCCTATGATGAATTCCATGAGTGACAAAATATTCTCGTACTCAATTGTCAACGAACTCAGATTACCATCACTTTGAAAAACCTTAATAGATTGAGAAAATTGATTGCAAATATACGCATGAATTCGAACTAGAACAGAATGAAAATCGGACTTTGGCATGCATAGGATATAGCCTAAGTGAAGCAAAGTCATCAATGAGAATAATATAATACTTATATCCATCAGTAGAGAAAACTGGGGCAGGTCCCCATAAATCATAATGAATCATATCCAAAACATTAGAATCACGTTCATCATTTATAAAGAATGACATATGTTTACTCTTTGCCAATTGATAAAGGGTACATAAATTGGGTTTAGGCAAAATCGATGTAATCAAAAAGATGTCTCAAAATTTTAAGAAGATTTATAACTGAAACAGAAATATGGCCTAGTCTGTGATGCTAAAGCTCAAACGAAGCTTTTAAAGAGGTCGTGTTCATCGCCGTAAGCAAAGCTGGAATACCCTGCTCCAAAATGTAAAGGCCATGACTACGCCTTCCTTGAGCCATCGGTTCTTTCATCAACCAATTCTGAATCACAAACGAATTATTAGAAAATAACACATCAACAAGATTATCAGATACGAGCTTGCTAATCGACAATAAATTCTTAGTGAGATGAGGCACCATCGAAGAAGAACTGACGTGAGATATTGGAATTGAGTTACCATTAGCAACAACAACACTGTCATTATCGGTGTAAGGCTCAAGAGCGTCCATATCAGAAGACGTAGGTGTCATGTGAGCAGAAGCACCGATATCAAGACACCAGTCCGAAGCTTGAGATGGAGTGATAGAACACTAGTGTCAATGCCTGAGCAAGATTAGATGATGCAGAAGGTAGGTGAACATATCTTTGAGTGCAACGATCTGCATAGTTACCTGGTTGATGACAAATTTGGCAATTAGGAACATATGGTTTCTTACCTCTAATATTATTACCATGACCACCCTGATTTGATTGAGAGGAAGCACAGTAATTGGTACGAGAAGCAGCAGACTGATGGCGTGAGGAAAGGACAGCCGAGCAGCTGTGGGCGGCAAATGCAAGAACAACAGGCGATTGTACATCCATTGTCCGCTGAAATAAATCGTAACTAATAGCATGATGAACCAAGTCAAGAAACGAAGGCATGGGATTCATGGACATCCTGGTATCAGAGAACCCAAGAAATTGCGATCCGAGACCATTTAAAAATTAGTGGCATTTATTAGCGGGATCAACTGGTCTATGTCGACCGCAGCAAGTTGATCACAAAGAAGACAGAACTTACGGCTACAGTCCTCGACAATAGTGGAACCATAACGGAGATTGATCAACTCTGTGTGCAATTGATGGATACGCAAAGAGAAGGAGTAGCTGTAAACCTCTTCAAGAGCCAACCACACATATCAAGTAGAGATTCCTATAATTTTCAGTCATAGGTTTTTTTGGTGGAAGAAGCTTGAAGGAGGGAAAGGACCTCCTGATCACTTGTTAGTTATATTCGGGGCTCCTGCCTACCAATTCAAAAGATCCAAGTCGGGTAGATGTGTTTTGATATCATGCTATTGCTCTTGAATGTCCTTTGAGAATGTGGGTGGTTGCCCCTCCTGCGCGTATGTCTGTGCATATATATAATATATATTTATCTATTTGTCCTGTTGAATTTTCCATGCTTTTTTATGTAATTTTTTTATATTAAATGTTTTAGGTGCGTTTAAATTTTTTTTATCAAACCAAAAAAAAAAAAAAAAAGAGGTAAATATAATTTATCTGTAACCCAACAGTAAGATTATTTTATGTAAACCAAAGATAAGAGAAAAAAATACATGAAATCCCCCATTTTAATATACTCTTATTTTATTTAAATAAAAATATTATTGTCTGAAAATATGAAATAATCAAATTTATATATTAAAATTGATTATTATAATATAAGAGAATTTCATTTTATTACAAATTTTTTAACATTCTGTAAATTACAATAACAAAGATTTTCTCATAAAAATATCTTGCTATTTATGGGAAGTTAATAATTATGGTCTAATGTATCAACCAATAAAATATTTATTATTTATTTTTCACTTTTTTGCCAAAAAAATCAAAAGCTTTAAACTTTTTCTTTTGTCTAACTCTATTTTTATTTTCAATTTGAAATATATAAACAAATAATAATTTTTTAAATATAAAGTATGTTTTACTAAATTAGTTGTAAAATATTATAATTTTTTAAATATAGTTATACAAAATAAAATTACAAGATATTTATTGAAAGTACTATTGACAATTATTTATATTACTATTTTATTTTAATTGTTTTATATTAATTTTTTTATAAAATTATTAATTTATTATATAAAGGTGACAATACTTAACATAGGTCAGAGCAACATAAAACAAAATAATAAATTATACTTCTATTAATAATAATTTATTAATAAATTATAAGAAATATTATGAATTAGGGCTAGATAGGAAGAAATACTAGTTTTCTCTATATTCAACTTTAAATCTTGAGTGAGATTTATTTTAGGGTGCCGTTATTCATACCACCAAAATTTCTAAACATACTTCAAAGTTTAAATATATTTCAAGTAAAATTAATAATTATCTTTTTTTTACTAAATATATCCCATTTATACCCATTATAGCTTTTCTATTAAAAATAAAAATAAAAAAATAAAAAACAAATTAGGAATGCCCAACCCGCAATTTCCAACATAAATTCACAAATCAAAATAGAAAAATTCCATGTATTTTTCAAAAAAAGCCATAATAAACAAATTTCTCTCTCCAATTTTTATATCCTTTAATCTACCATACATCTTCCTTTTAACCTCCACCTTCTTTCTTCTCTACCCAAAAATTAAAAAAAAAAAAAAAAAATATATATATATATATATATATATATTAGTATAATACAGTAGCAGGAAAAATTATGTTTCATATGAAATATATATATATATATATATATATATATATATATATATATATACCCTTTATCTTATGTTGAAAAATATTTTCAGTTATATTTATATATATATATATGTATGAACCCTTGTACACACAATTCTTAACCAAATTAAGTCTGGAAAAATAACATTTAGAGAATAGTGTTTAGTGCGTGTTGGTTATCATATTTGGCCTTCACGGTGAAAAACTTTAGATTTGAAGCCGAATATGAATGAATCTGCAATTCCAGAATAGATTTATATTTCTATTTTCAAGAAACATGTAGAAGAAAATATTTTCTGTTATATATATATATATATATATATATATATATATATATATATATATATATATATGTGTGTGTGTGTGTGTGTGTGTGTGTGTGTGTGTGTGTGTGTGTGAATCTTTGTACACACAATTCTTAACCAAATTAAGTATGGAAAAATAACATTTAGAGAATAATGTTAAGTGTGTATTGCATATCATATTTGGCCTTCGCGGTGAAAGACTTTAGATTTGAAGCCGAATACGAATGAATTTGCAATTCCAAAATAGCTTTATATTTTTATTTTCAAAAAACATGTAGAAGAAGAAGAAGAAATGTGATTGGAGATTGAGGTGTTATACAGTTGAGAAGAAAATTAAAAAAATAAATTAAATTACTTTTAAATATATAAATATATAATATATAAGAATATTTTAGTTAATTTACTTATATCTATATATTTAAAAATTTCTCTTTATCTATATTAGACTTCGCCACTACCAACAACGATTTGAAGGAGCTAGATCGTCTCTGGTTTCACGCACAACACACACAGAGAAAAGAATCTCCCCAGAAAGGTACCCCCAGAAGTTTTGTTAGATGTGAGGTTTTGATTATTGGGATTTTGATACTTTAATGCTTTTTTACTGTGATCGTGAAAGTTCTAATTTTGAAGAAAAAAACTGATGGTATATGTAATATGCGGCTTTGAAAGAGTTAAGTTACTATAATTGATTCCCTACTAGTGGTTATTCAGGCCAATGAATTGAGATTTGTTATTTGATATTTGATTTGTTTGGAATGAGAGAGTACTCTGTTTATTGATGTGCAATTTGTTCTGTCTTTTTTGTTAATTTGTTCGAATAATTCTTGGATTATGCGCGTCAGTAGAGATTTCTTTTGATATGTGTTCATGGGTGTGCCAGACAACTAATTTTGTGAGTAGTTGACTGAGAATTTCGAATTTTTTTTGCATTTCTATTAGACTAATGTTTTTAAATGGTTATAATTTGGGCATTCGGAAGTAAATTCCCGAAAGATAAGAAGTTGATGGTGATCACTGGCCTTGTTAATAACTTTTCTTGTTTAAAATGTTATTCTTAAATATAAATGACATCACATGTTTCATCTGAACACGATAGGAGAAGTATGATTCATATAGCTGACCATAAACAGTGGGATAAAGGCTTAATTATTGTTGTTATCAATCCAATTAAGCGTCTGCAATTTTTCTAGACTACTGAGATTACTCATATGTGTACATAGAGCTGATGCAGTTCATATATTTAGTTGATACAAATATAGAAGCCTTACAACTGAGCTAATATTTTGTATGTATGTATTGACATTTTGTCTGGCTCTTTCAATATCTGATGTGATTGTTGAGGTTCCAAACCCATGCAGTTAAAATCATTTGAACTTGGTGTGTTATCTGTCAACAGGTTGGGGGAGGGAGGATGGTTTACAGTTACATTTTCAGTATTTCTTGCTATATTGTTTGTATATTGGCTTTGGCTGGCTTTAGATCTTCTTAGAAGCCAAAATGCATTATCTCCTTTTCCCTCTTAGATAATATCCTCATAAGTTTCATTCAAGGGCCAGATAATGTGACATTTTTATTCCTACAACTTCATTCTCGTACTTTTCTGTTTGTATTGGATTGCTACATAGTGTTCATCACACATTTGTCTTTCAATTTAAGTTCTCTCAACGCTATCTTGTAACTTTTTATGTAGGTTTGTTTATTGACTCATTTATGGCTTCCTTCAAAGCATTTTTGAACAGTCCAGTTGGTCCCAAAACAACTCATTTTTGGGGTCCTGTAGCTAATTGGGGATTTGTCATTGCTGTATGCTTCTCTGCACCTGAGCTAAAAAATTTAGATTTAAGTTATTGATGGTGATATTTGGTCTAAAGCATTATTAATTGGATCCTCAGGGACTCGTGGACATGCAGAAACCTCCAGAAATGATTTCTGGCAACATGACTGCAGGTTTACACTCCAACTTATGATGCTCCCCCCCCCCCCCCCCCCCCCCCCCATCCCCTAATGACTCTTTATAATGATGCAGCAATGTGCGTATACTCTGGGCTATTCATGAGGTTTGCATGGATGGTTCAGCCTCGCAACTATCTGCTACTTGCCTGCCACGCTTCAAATGAGTCGGTGCAACTGTATCAACTCTCCCGCTGGGCCAAGGGTCAAGGGTGAGTTCTACAAGCTACGATCTAAGGCCTCTGATTATAATCTATTTCCCCTATTCTTATGAAAAGATTGGATATTGAAATAGCTGGGATCAGGATCCACATTCATCTCATATATACATGTCAATATAGGGTAGCTCATTTGCTTGGATATAAATATCTCTCTGGTATTCACAGAAACTAGAGTGCTGTGGTACTGGATTTTAGGCCAAAGGAAAATGCATATTTTGCCCCGAGACTTTCATTTTTTTTATTTTTTTTGGGTTTTGGACTATTGCATTTTATTTTCTACATTTTTTCCTTCCACTCTTTTGTTTTTCAATAACGTTTATGCCTTGTACTTTATTTTGTACATTTTTGCCATGTGCTTTTATTTCTTCGGTTGTTACCCCATACATTTGCTCCTTGTTTTGTTAATGAAGGAACAAAAGTTAACATAATTTGAAGTCCAGAGAACAAAAGTGTATAGAAGAAGTGCGGGATAAAAAAGTGCAGGGAGCAAAGCATAGAAAAAAAAGGTGTAAAATAGAGTTGGCAAAATATGCACTTCTTTGAAATGAGCACTTGAAATTTAGTGATTATTATACTGCCTAATTTCAATCATGGCTAAATCATGCAACTAATCTGTGTATTTTCGTAGGTACTTGGGAGAGAAGACAAAAGAAGCTGCACCTCAGTGAATATCCTGTTTCTTCTTATTTGAAATGAAGGTTCCCACCCCCACCCCCACCCCCAAACCTGAAAGCCACCAACAGCAAAAAGGGGACCAGTATTCTGCACAGTAACAGTAGTTGTGGGTTCATTTGTCTTAAATTTCTCAGGTTGTTACACTTCTTACAGCATGAAACATTATATTCGATAGGCAACTTCATTTGATTGCATCCTTGTTTATGGTTGTAGTTCCTTTTTTTTTTTTCAGTCCTTCAAAAAAGTGCCTTTTGAAAAGCTTTGGCCACCAGAACCAGCGACTTTTTAAAGAAAAGTTTGCTCTATTAGCTCTGTACAGGCATTGATGATGAGTTTTTTGTTTGGAGCTCACGGCCATGCATAGTCTGATGTAGGATCCTTTGATCTTAGTCTCATTCAAGTTAGGAACCTGATTACTGATGATGGTCTTTGTAACAAACAAGTTTACTGAGGAAGAAAGCTTTTGCTGCTCAATTCCCAGTTGCAAGCACAAAATCGAGCTTTAGTGCTATCCTTCCTTACAACGGTGACAATGGTTTTCATGTTTCCATTTCAAAGTTTGTCGCGCAGTTAATCAGAGCAGCCATGAAATGAAAATAGAATGAGTTAACTTATATATATATATAGAGAGAGAGAGAGAGAGTGATAGAAATAAATGATAATATGCATCCCTACCATGAGCACTTCGTGAGCATTTACTGATATGGTTATGATGTAATATATAAATTTCTTTCGTCACGTGCTCATGAAGATGATTATCGTAAGTATATGGGGTAATAATTATATATATGTATATGCATATATATGAAAATACAAGTGCTCTTTGAGATTGTAATAACCTGAATTTTTACTGCATTATTAAAATTACTTCTATGAAAGTGTATCAATGAGCATGATTTTATGATTCATAATATAAAAAAATTTCTAAGATTTCATGTAAGAATTCTTGTGACTTCATTATGACATGTTCTAATTGATATTGCTATGATTTTATGTGTGGAATTGAAGTTAGAGCATGATTAAGTAATTTAATAGAAATTTCCATGATCATATTTAAAATTATAAGATTTTGACTTTCGTAGTTTATGTATAACTAATTCAATTAAACTAATAGAATGATAATTGAGATTATGAAATATTATATAAATATATATATATATATATATATATATATATATATATATATATATATCAAGTTTTATGATTTCATGATTTTATAAAATTATTCCATGATTTAATTTACAATTTATAAAATTATTGTAATTAGATTATTTATATGAATGTATAATTTTTTTGTGAAATTAAATTGAGCAAAAACATGATTAAATTATTTAATTAACATGGGATCATGAATTGAAGTTATTAAGCTATAATTGGGCTTAGTAAAATTAGATTTATTATTAAAAGTTCAAGTTTCAATGCCCAAAACCCAATAGGATACTAAAACTGGATACATATACAAAGTAGATCACTTTGGGATTTGTCAATTGAACCGTATTCTTGAGGCACTCACACTCTAAGTTTAAAAAAAATCCCAAAGTCCTATTTCTGCATCTTCAGATTTTATGAAATTTTAGTATATTGTCATTTCTTGTGATTTCGTGCCACGACTAAAATTTCAGTCCAATTGGATATTTATTTTATTTTATATGAAATTTCTATTAATCCATATCCAGATTTATAAAGTTCTACGTTTCTGATTTGAAAATTCAGAATATAGAGTTATAGTCATCCAAATTCCTTGAATTTTTAATATATAGCTCGTTCTTATTATATAGTCATGTTTAAAATTTCATTCCAATTCGATAACTATTTTATTTTATATGAACTATCTATCATTCCACATCCAAATTTACAAAGTCCCACGTTTCTGATTTGAAAATTCAGGATATATGGCTATCCAAATCTCTTAAATTTTAAATAAGTCATTCTTCTACGTGTTATCTATATTCCATAAAGGTTTCAAGTCAATCCAATTTATAGTTTATGAGTTATGATATTTTTTCTATGTCTGTGCAGAATTTACAGTTTCAACTATTTCGATTTCGAAATTTCAAAATCAATAGCAATTCTTCTTATAAAGATACAAAATTTTTATATGATATTTTTATATGAGTCTAGTTTCTACAATTCAAAATTTATCTTTTTTTTCATATATTTTGTGATTTGTAAAATATTCATTTAGGCTGTGCAGTGAATAAACACATCGAATAGTTCTAAAATCATTGTTTTAAGTTCAGTTTGACTTAAATCAGTGGCAAAATATCACATATTTCATCATCTATAGTTTGGTGTTGAGAAAAAGAAAGTTTTGTATTTATATATTGTGCATGAACTCTGAGAACATAACTTGGTCAGGTTCAATAAGAAGCCTGTTTTCACAACTTTTATAAAAGTTAGTCCTCGTTTTCACTTCCTAAAATCTTCTAAATCAATTCATAAGATTGTAAAACTTTCAAGTTTCTCTTAATTGTTGAGTAAACCTCTCCATCATTTTAAAGATTTTAATAAAATGAATTTTCCTAATGTAGGAGCTCTGAAGGCCTAAGGAAGTAGGACAAACTTTATTAAAAGCAACAATTAGTGCCCGTCTACAAGGTGGGTGAAACTCTCATACTAAATTGTGTGTTGTGATTTGTTAATTACTCTATAGAGAAATATGCGTGATTATATGACAATCTATAATATTCTCTATAATTTTATGTTATGTACATTTATCGTTGAATGATTGTTTTATGGAGGTTACGTGTTTGAAATTTTATGATATGACATGTGAATGACGCAATACATACATGAAATGACTATGAAGATTTGGATATGCGTTGTCATTGTGAAAATTAAATGTGACATGATGTTGGTTTTGACGACATGATTCTATGAACATAATGTTTGATACACACACACACACACACACACACACATATATATATGATTTCTTATTTACAAGATTCGCGGTAAAGCCGAACAATGTATAAGGTATACGGATAATATTGTACACAGATATGGCTAAGGTATGCGAGTATAACCCATACAAGATTCTGATTGAAAGATCACTTTAGATAGCTTCCAAACTTATGATGCTCGAGCGAGACATTCCGTATTCCAAGCAAGATTGATGTGCTCTTACATGTACTATAATAAGTAAATAGTTTACATATTACATGATTCTCATAATTTATGTGTGATAATAACAGCAAATTAATAGCAGCGGGAGTTAGCAAAACGGTTGAGGATTTGTTAGCGGTTATTATTCAAGTTGTTAGAAGCGGGAGTTAGCAAAACGGTTGATGATTTGTTAGCGGTTATTATTGTTGTTTTCTATTGGTTAATAGAGGTTGTTACAATTGGTATGCAACTATAAATACCAAATCAATCTCTTCCGGTAGAGTGATCGAAAAAGAGGGAAAAAGAAGAGAGAAAAAAACAATCCATTATCTCATGTAGAATGGTGAGATAGCTCTAGAGTCTTGAGATAGAAGAAAGAAGCTAGAGTGAGAGTTTGTTGTAATCTGTAATCAATCTTTTGAGATCAATTGAGAAAGAGCGAGCTTCAAGTGGACGTAGATCAATCTTGATCGAACCACTATAAAACCTAGTGTCTTTTCTTGTGTGTTTAATTATCCAAATCGTGTTACAAATCTTGGAAATATTCTGGAGCTTCATCGACATTATGGACGTGTGTGAATTACTTTAGTGTACAATGTGTTTATATGCGATGCAAATTGTTATGTTTTCATGTGTATGTACTCTTGTGGGTAAAAGAGTTAGCCCACAGAATGTTTTCCAACACTCATTTTCTCAGCTTTTGAGGTAAAGAGGTCAGGAATGATGAGTGACCGTGGTTTCAACTCCGTCTGTGCAGGTTTCTTCAATTAATCAAGTATTTTAAAATTTAACTATTTTATCAAAATTGTTTATGTTGTGTAAATGAAAGTTTTGGACGAGCTATATTATGTTTATTCTGCAATATGATTTCTCAGCCAAACTCAGTTCTTTTAAAGTAACATCTTTTAAAATATTGAAAATATTTTAAATTAAGTGTTAAGTAGTAATATTCCAAATGTAAATTTGGATATTTTAACAATCTCTAAGATATTTTATTCATTTTTTTCTTACCACCTGCGCCATCTTGTAATATGTGGCAGTTTCATCCGGTCCAAACCACTGAAATTTAGAAGTACATAATTGACAAAAAAAAATATTTATTTTTACTTAGTAAAACTAAGTTATGATTAAAAATAATTTTCTCTAATAACTGATTAAATATGTGGATTTGGACTCAAATGGATTGTATCCACAAAGCACATGCAAAATAAAATATGCATTAAAACATCCCTCAGTATCAATAGAACTATAAAAATAAAATATTTAGACCCCACTTTTTATTAATCTCCTGCACCATTTACTAAAATAAAGGAGCTCTTATTGCATTAATATAATCATATATGTATTTACATATATAATATCATAATTTCCACTACAAACATTGCAATTCTAATGACGGCGAAAAACAATAACCATACACTTTTTGGAGCGTCAGTCATGAATTTATCCACCCACCACATTATATAGGCCAAAAACTAACCCCCATTATCAAAGATCACCTCCTCCCCAGAGTGCCAAATTTCTTGTCCAATGTGAATCGCAAGAATATTTGAATTCGTAATAAAAATACACCTGTTTAATATAATATGATAATTACAAATGGGCCCATATATTTGTGATTTTGTTTTTGGGCCAAGATAATCTCTCTAATTACTTCTTACAACGTTTGTTTGTATGGGCCGATCTCTAATAAATTGTGGCCAGAACAAAGGTGAAGAGGCCCAACTACTCCTAAAAAGCAAATTGTTATGGATTTTGAATGAGGTAACTTGAATATTAATACTAAATAGATTTGATAATAATTAGTAGAACAAAGAAAAAAATACAAGAATGTATTAATGATTTGCTAAAGGACTTTTGTTATTTTTTGTCCGATTACAATCCGTAGTCTACAAATTTACCTTCTGCAAACTATAATAAAATTTCAGGCCATTTTTTTATCAACATTTGATTTAAGTTGTTGTCGATGATGTTGTTGTGTGAAACCTAGCAACATTATAATCAATATATTGGGAAAGCATCATATTTCTACGCACTTCCTTTAATAACTCATGCTCAAAAAAAGCCAAGCTCTATAACCACAGCGCTAGATTTCTTTTAAGTTGAATAGACGACACATTTGCTCAAACAAGTCTACGAGCACAACTACATCTAGAGGTGGCAAATTAGGCCGTGAATTTCATGACTCAATCCAGCCCGTTCACTTCATTTTAGTTGATATTTAAACCTGGAAAATCATCAATAATGTAGTCAGAGTCCAATGCTGAGTTCCACCTTTCACAACAATAAGAAACCATTCTACCCAATAACACTTACAGGATGTGGCGACACAACCATGTCCAATTTTTTGCCGCTTTGATGTTTGTCATGGATCTCCTCTTATCTGAATCCCGAGGTACAGCAGATCATCGGACACCATAGTGTCTAATCCCTGAAAAAATCTTTGAAGCTAAAGGGCTGCACAAGCTTTCCGAGCTCAAAATGCAGCTGGTGGCACAGAGAAATCCTCCAAATCCAACAGCTGAGTTTGAATACTGCCTCCACATTTATCACTTTCTCATCCTTCAATGAGGAAGTTGGTGCAGAGGGCAGAAGTGCACTTGGAATGCAATGTGTTATTAAGATGATAATTCTTACTTCGTCAGAATTTTCTTGTAGCACAATAGATCGTTGCCTCCAGCTAGCAGAAAGGATCTGAATGTCCTGTTGAACCATGTAAATATATAAATACATCTCCTGGACACGATCAATCTCCGGTACAATACTCCGATCTTGTAAATTTCTGTAGGCAAGAAACATCCATCAAATTGAATATCTGCATTGAAGAAATTATTTTTAAGAGAAAATAGTGAAAATGTAGTACAATAAATTAATTCAAATTTTTGACAAAGAACAACATTGGAAGAGATGAAAAATAAATAAACTCACCAAGAAATAGGTAAATTAACTACTTTTTATCTTACCCAAACTAGTGGTGATGTAACAGTGAAATCAAAAGGAGGAAAGTTAAAAATTTTGCTGTCTGAAAGGATGATGGGCAGGGCAGCTATAATCAGTCTGAATTCATATTTTACATTGAATGTTACGACTAAAGGAGGTTCAGACTAAGGTTCTGGTTTCACTTCTATCCATTTTGTTGGTAATTTAGTTAACACATCGGACATTTTTTGCATACATAGTCACATCTAGATGGATACGTCATTCCATCTTTAATCGGAACTAGAAACTACATGAGTTGAACCAGCTTTGTCTTTAAATTGGTTGTGAAAGTCATTGAAACAGAAATGACATTTACAATTCAGAGATGCCTAAGCTTGTAATTAAATTAAAACAAGTTCGATGCAAGAAAAAGGGAGGGGTGGCGGGTGGGGAGGGGGAAGCAACCTGATTTCAGCCAAGGAGCAGCTAGTAGGAAGCTTAATACTGGTTAGACTTCAGATTGAACAGGTCACATCCTAGCATGCACAGATTCACATGCAATGGAATATATCACCAGTAATCCCCACATGAACAAGCCCCATTTTTAAAGTGATGGAACCTACTAGAGTCCCTCACAGTAATTTCCCTTCGAACAATTTTCGTGATCACTTTTATTGCAGCATGGCAATCTACGCAAGCTCTCAGGTTTTTCATTACTAGTATAGGTGTTCCCTCTGGCGTACTTAAAAGTGCGAATGCAATTGCCAACCTTTCACTGTGATACTTAAGTTATTCAGCTTTTAGTCCATCGTTCACATTTTGAAGGGCACAACTAATGTCAGGCTTATAGCCTTCCTCTTCCATCTGTTCTGTCAAATTATCTATCTTTGTTCTTATGTCATCACTAAGTGGATGAGTCCTATCACTGGCAGTGAAGACATGAACTTTTCGTTGAATTTCAACCCAGCTAAAAGCAGGCACTTTTCAAACTCCACGTTCTCTCATGGCCTTCTTTACCTTTGCCATACGTTCCCAGTCTCCTGCCTCCGCATAAATATTAGACATAGTAACATAGACAGCAGCATCTCTAAGCACATCTAGCTTAAAAAGTTTATCAGCAGCTTTCTGGGCAAATTCTTGATTCTTATGGATCCTGCATGAATTTAAAATTGTCGACCACATGATTTCATCAGGCTCAACTGGCATTTGAGCCATCAATGCCTCAGCTTCCTTAAATCGCCCCCTTCTGCAGAGCACATCAATCAGAGATGCATAGTGTTCTTTCCTTGGGACAAATTCGTAAGTCTGGGTCATGGAACTGAAAAACTCTAATGCTTCATCAACATGCCCAGAGTGGCTGCAGGAAGTTAAAACACCAAGGAAGCTAACATGATTAGGACAAAGACCTGATTCTACCATCTCTTCAAAGAACCTCAGAGTCGCTTTACCATCTCCATTTTGAGCATAAGCTGATATCATGGCATTCCATGAGATTGTGTTCCTCTCAGGCATATCTTTGAAAAATGAAATGGAATCCTTCAAAGATCCACATTTAGCATACATGTCTACGAGTGCACTGCCACAGAAAACATTGGATATGAATCCACTACTGACAATGCAAGAGTATAATTGCTTACCTAGTGAAAGCAAGGCCAAACTTGCTGCAGCTCTCACAGTACTAGAAAAAGTTGCCTGGTCCACACAGACGTTATGCCTACGCATCTCATTGAACAGCTTAAGTGCTTCATCATTGAGGCCTTGTTGAACATAGGCAGATATCACGGCAGTCCAAGGAACAGAGCTTTTGCTGGCCAGATTTTCAAATATAACATTTGCTTCATCAAATCTGCTACATGTGGCATACATGTCCACAAGGGCATTCCCCACTAGCACATCTAAATCAGCCATTGTCAAAATTGCCTGAGCATGGATCTGCCTTCCCATCTCTATATCTTGCATATCTGCCGCTATACTCAACAGAGTTGCATAAGGAAAGTTTCTTCTGTTGAAATTGCACAACCGTAACTCTCTGAAGAGATTAAGAGATTCTTCAAGTTGTCTACTCCATGCATAGCTTGTTATGACAATATTATATGAAACACCATCTAATTCTGGCATTTCATCAAAGAATTTTTTCACATCATCCACATAATCATGCTTAGAGTAAAAATCAAGAAGTGCATTGCTAACAAATACATCTTGTACAAAGTTAGTCTTGATTACCAGGCCATGGACTTGTCGTCCAAGGCTAGTACTATCCAACCCAGCACAGGCACGTAGTAGTGCAGCAAAAGTGAAATCAGAAGGCCTAAATCATAATGTTGCATTCCCGAAAAGAGATTTATTGCTTGTTCATTCAGCCCTTCTTTTGAACACCCTGTTATCAATGTGTTAAAAGTAATGGTATCTCTTGTTGTCATATCCTTAAAGAGCTGAAAAGCAAAATCAAGACTTCGAGATTTGCAGTAAGAATCCATTAAGCTGTTACAAACAGCAAGATCAGAGTCTAATCCCAATTTAGTTATGTGAGCATGGACTTGATATACATCTTTTCTGGTAAATGTTTCATCACAGCTTGATAAAAGAGTTGCAATCGTCACGTTATCTGGCTTCATCCCTGTCCTCAACATCTCAACATAAAGATTAAAAGCATCAATAGGTTGATTACTCTGCGCATAGCCCCCAATGAGTATCGTCCAAGACACTGTTGTCCTGTCGCTCATATTATCAAATAACTCCCTAGCATAAGAAAGATTGCCTAACTTCAGATAGCAGGAAATCATCATGTTGACAGAGCATGTATTTTTCCTAGGCATTTGATCAAACAGTCGGCATGCCTTGGAGAGCTGGCTCCGTCTGATACAATTCTTCAGTTGGAAATTATACCAACTAGTCTCTAGGTCAAATCCCGTTTTAATGGCACGAACATCCACCAAATTCACACCATCTTCGCTGCATTATTCAACCCAGTTCACACTTTCTCCTAGTTGAAGCAGCTAGTGGCAAAAATGGCAAAGAACCAACAAGACAAAGAAAGAAAACATAAATAAAGGAAGAACAAAATCAACAATCACGGCGTACCTATTTGTACGGAAGAATCGCATTACAACCACCAGGGTTCTATTCCATGGATTCACAGCCCATGAATTGTTCGTGCTGCCAAATTTCATCTGCAGATTACCCGCACAAAAGGGAACTCTATAGATGCTCCAAGAAGGCATAGATGTTGAAACTGAGCATATCTTCATGTTCAACATTAGCATGGGAATAATTCCCTGAGCTTGTAATATAGAGAAGCATCTGCCAACAAACTGAAATGTATATTTAAGTAATTAGTACAATAAATCCGTTAAACCTCATCGAATTGCAATCTCAAAGTGCAAAAAAGAAGTACTAAGGTTACGTGCCCAAACCAAGAACAATGTGAAATTCGTACCCAAGAACGCAATATGAGACACGTACAAAAAAACTCTACAATCATCAACAATGATTCCCAAATATAGCCAAATTCAAACTTTCCATCCAAATGAGGTGTTGAGAAACTGGATTGAGTTTCAGCCCATGAATCTGCAGCAACAAAATTGAACAAGTTCTTCACTTTGAACTCACCGTTCTACCTTATAATGGTGCTAAATATGAGAGTAATGGACTAAAAAAGAGAATACATACCCCCCAAAAGAAAAATAAAAAAAAGTTTCCTACACAACTTATCTGCCAAGATAAAAGTGATTATGTTTGTAATCTGAAGTTAACCAGGGATAGAAACATAGGGAACATTGATGAATCGAAACCAACAACATGCAGGTGATTGGGGAGTCCACCCTGATGGTTCAATCTTTTAAACTTTCCAATACAAAGCATTGAGTAAGGCAATAGGTTACATGATGCTAGTGTCATTTTCTTGCTTAGTTGAGATCAAGTATCAATACTAATCCAACTCGAAACTACTTCGCAGTTTGCAATTGCCAGATTTTACAGTTCTGTGGCATCAAATAGATTGATTTCCATCACATCATACCACTACCAAATTTTTGGTATCCGAACCCTTGGATCATTGAGAGGGAGAGAGAGAGAGAGAGAGAGAGGACAGGTAAGAGCAACTATTCACATACTGGTGTGTGAGTTGATATAGCCTTGTACATAAAATGATTGTTCTATATTACTATAGATAGCCCAACTTCAATAACAAGGCCACATTCCATCTAATTCTGAGCAGCGACCCATTCTGATCTTCCCATCTCTGTTGATCAATGAGGGTAAATATTCTTGAATCTTGGTGAAGCACATGGCAGATAGTGAAATTCAATTTACCACATACCACTTAAACTCTCTCCTATCAAATTATCTAAAAAAAAAGAGATCTCTACAGCAGAAAATGGAACTAGAATGCAAGAATATCATCAATAATCCATCACAGATAGGCAGAGAGAGAGAAAGAGAGTATCAACGGACCGGACTTTTTCCCTTTTTCTATCTGGTCATGAAAAGTGTGTCAAACAATAATAAATGTTAAATATCGAAAGAGTCAGTGGCTGATAATTGAATGTGTACAAATCTTTCCCTCCAGTTTTATAATGCTTGTGATACCCAACTTTCTGTTGAGAGTATCATTTTTTAAGATTCAACTATTCCTTGAACGCATACACATCTTGCTCTTCAGTTTTATAATCTTTGTTTCTCTAGAGAAGTTTATAAATTTTAAACTTCGTTGCTTCTCCTTTCATGAAGATATATTTGAACCACCCAACAGTGTTTATTCACCACAGGGGAAGAGAGAAAGTGACAGTAATCGAAGATACACGGTGAGGCATATGGTCTCACCAATGAAATTTTTGTTGCTCTCAAGATTATCACACAAAAACCAAATTTACTACAAAAATTGCTAAAAACTATCTTCAGATCTTTCCATGCATCTTATGTTGACTCCAAGCATGTAATAGGAGAAGCTCAAGAACAGAACAGAACAGAACTGCACCTGAATCAAGAATTCGCAGCCTTCGTTCCTTGATTAGGGAGTGCACCAATTAACCCACATATTTAAATATTTTTTCTTTTTAAAATAGAGATGGAAATTCACTGATATGTAATGAAGTTTGTCCCGAAACACCGCACATTTAAAGCCTTGGACAGCCTGAAAAGTTCCTCCAAACTGAAACAATAACGCGCTAAGCTAAAATGGGTCGATACACAATCTTACGAGTTCCAAAAAACCCTCAAGATATTTCAAGAAATGTAATATGAGCAACGCCAAAACACATATGCAGAGAGCATGGTATTAAAATGATAGAAAGAACACGTCAAAGAACCGAAACTTAGGGCAGAATATTTTCTTCAAAATCAAACTCGAAAAACGAAACAGAAGTTAAAGAAGAGAACATAACAGAAGCTCACCTGAAGGAGGGTCGGCTCCTTAGTAAATCTGATTCTTCCATCATGGTCAGAATACTATGGCCCTCAAATAGTTAAGTTGGATTAGGACAGAACTTGAGTACTCATAGTACTGAACACTCAAAGAAATTGACGAAAATTCAACTAATTTTTTTTGTGACAATGCTGTAGCAGAAATCTCTCTGCTCTTTGAATCAGACATGGATTCCCTGTACTTCAATTGCGTTAATTTTTTATAAATTTGTGAGAAATTTTCTTTTTTAAAATATAAATAAATTTGGAGAGTATGGGCCGGGCCGGGCACCGAGTCATATCTTGATTCTATAACATATGTTATATGATTGTATTATATACGAAATTCTGGGTATTAGATTTATTTATGGATTATCTAACTACAAGTTATCCATATTAAAATGGACTGTAATTAAAATTATTAATATCATTTGTCAATTAATTTTATTTTGTTTCTTGCATTTAATAATCAACATTTAGCCATACATACTATACTATGTTTTTTCAAACTTTGTCTTGTTTATCGTTAAATTTATTTTTCTTCAATTTTTTTTCTTTTACTTCTATTTTCAGGCCTTCTTTTGTTTTTTTTTTTTTACTTTGTCTAATTTTTTTTCTGAATTTAGTATTTCTTCATTTTTCCTTTTTTCCTTTAACTCTATTTTCATTTTTTTTTCAATTATTATTGTTATCTTTTTTTAATTGTTAGATTTGTGAGGAACATAATTATGATATCCTTTAATAAAATAAAATATAGTTCAAATTGTAAGTTATCTATATTAAATTAATATATGATATTTATAATTTTATACACTTATGTTATTTGTGTAGGTTGTACATATGTTACATTTTAATTCTGTAATTTTTATATTCGTAAAATAGTTATGTCTTAGTATAATATTATTTTCACATGAATAATTACATGAAATAATTATATATATATATATATATACACGTATGTATGTATAATAAGAGAATCGTAAAAAAAATAGTAAGTTAAGGATTTTCCCGCTAAGATTACTTGTTAGTGTTAGAAAATTAGACCGCTAATCATTTGTTTTTTACTTTTTCACCCTTATTTTTAAGCTTATAATTTTTTTGTTTTAACTCTGTTTTTTATTAAAAAAAAATTATGTCAAATTAATCATTTCTCCATAATCTTCGATTTGATATATATTTTTTCTTAAATTGATTGTGCTATATTTTGATATTTAAAATATTATATAAAATAAATTGTGAGATATTTTTGTTTAAAACATAATAATATTAAAAAATATACTATTATATATTTAAAATATATGTATTACTAATTTTATAATAACTTATTATATTATCATAATTATTATAAATCGTCCGATGTAGGGGACAAATGCTAGTTTTGTAGTTATAATTAGATATAACATTTAGTAAAATTACAAAAAAAGAATTATATAAGTGTTTGGATTATGAAGCTACATAAGATGACTTATTTATAATGAAAATAAATTAAATAAATACAAGGACGACAAAATGAAAACATATTTGAATATGAATAATATCCCTAAATAATTACATAATTTTTTATTTGTTTACATCAATTTTAATTATTAATTATATCTTAATAAATTACATAATAAATTTATCATGTAATAAATATTAATCACTAATTTTAAATCTTGCAAAAGATAAAGAATACATATCAAATTATAGAATATTATTTAACATAAATAAGATGATCACTATTAATATGAATTCACGTTTTCATATGTAATATTAAATTGATGATAGTGACTTTTATACATTATATGTATGAATCTTCTCACATGTATCGAGTTGTATCATAGCCCAAAATAGTGAAAATTGTGGATCTAAGCCGACCGACCCAGATCTGTTCAAGAACACGTGAATTTGGGGATGACTATGGAGTATCTGCGTATATTAGACCTGGTATTTATTCGAAAAAAAATAATACTTTTATCAAGATAATATTTAAAATTATTAAAAAAATATTACCTTTTCTAAGAAGCTACAAGGCTAGCCAAAGCCAATGTCAGGGCTCCGTTTACTTTTGCTGATTAGGTTAGATCAGGACTACCAATCCAATATAACTACGCGATTACTTTGATTGAGTGGCCTTTGTGAGATACTTATAAGAATGACAATCAAATGGACATTAGTGGATACTCATCCATCCAAATCTAAATGAAGAGGATTTGGATATATTTTAATGAAGTTGAAATGAGTTTCGAGTTATATTTAAAAATTATTTAAAAAGCTTGCACCTTGTTCCTCCCACTAGGAAAGTAAGACACTAAGGCTAACCACTCAATTTTGTAAAAATTAAGTTATATTTTACATAACTCTTATTTGAGCTTAAGTATCCAGATAATATATATATTTTAAGATATGAAACACAAAGTCTAAAATCCTGACCCACTTTAGTAATCTTCGTTTTTGTATTTAAAAATATTTGTGTTTTCAAATTTTTGCATCAAATCTTTAATATCACATGCTTATGATTGATATTTTGTTCATAGATAGACTTGTTTTCTTACCCATAAAATATAATCTTTGTAAGTTATACATAATTATTGAGTGATTTAGGGTACTTGATGGTTACTACTTAGCGGATTTAGATAAGTATATATATTTTAAGTAATTTTTTTACGAACTTAAAATGAATATTAATTTTATAAATTTTACACGAATAAATTTTGAATATTATTAATTTGACAAATGCCCGCTCAACTTGTCATCCCTAAATACTAAAGAATGAAGTGATATAATTTGAACTTTAAAATAAAATGGGTGATTGTAATCCAACCCTGCCTGTATATTTACAATTCAGACTAGTGTTCAATAATGTCTTCTTTGTCGTTACTATTTGCACATGAAATGACCTTAATTCAAAATTTCTAGTGTTAAGTTCAAGAATTTCATTAAAAAAATTGTGAATAGTTCTAGACCTGATAAGTGCTTTCTTACGCCCTACTGGTTCAAAAGGTACTCTACTGTACTGAATATTCTAGTAAAAATACAATGAGTAATACTTAATTATTAAGAAGCAATGTACATTATTTATTAATTTTCACTAATATTATGTAAAATGAATAAATATCTTTAAATCAATAAATATTAATTTATCGATTAATTAATATCTTTATTAATTAAATATTATGGTACCAAAAATATTAATTTATAGAGGTTTTATTGTATGTTCTTCTAGCAATATTAGGAAAGGTCAATGCTATATATTATTTCTCAATATTTTTTCGGGGCGTTGCATGATTTGCAATAATTGTGATAATATAACAAGTTATATAAATAGTAATGCAATATTTTTGAACTAATACATGAATATATAAAATATCTTTTTTTATAATATTTTATTTAAAAAATATCTAACAATTTTATCTATATAAAAATAATTTAAATGTCAAAATATACCACAACTAGTTTATGAAAAACTATTTTATGTTCAAAAATTAAGATTTATTTGTATACATGCAATATGAATATCAAATTGAAGAACATGAAAGTAAAATTAATTTGATATATTTTTTATAAAAATTGAGTTGAGACGAAAAAGTAAGTAAAATTAAAAAAATTTGATTGATTGCCAAATTTTCTAAAAATAACAAGTAATTTTGACAAAAAATTCCTAACTTATTGTCTTTGTTTTGGCTCGCTTATTATATATCTATAGATAGATATATGATATGTGTGTGTTCTTGGTATTAGAACCCTATTTATATGATAAGTTTGAGGAGATTCACAAATTTGTTTGTTTTTTTTAAATTTTATTATTGTTATTTTTAAAACTAAATTGGGTTTAATTTGAAAAAATATAATCAGTTGGATAGTTATGTAACAATAACTAATTTTGTTAATAATGATCAAAATAGACGGTATCCTATGCAACTAAATATATGTATATATATTACACACACACACACACACACACACACACACACATATATATATATATATATATATATATATATATATATATATATATAATCCTTTTGAAATAATGATTCAAGTTCTACAATATTTGTCGGTAGTGTAACTAAATTTCATATTAATTAAACATACGAATTAGTATAGGTTTATAAATTTGAAAAATATCTCATTTGATTAACACATCAGTTATATTTTGTTCTAAACAAAATTGTTTATTAAAGTCTTATATTAATTTGAGATATAGCAGAGTCACACAATCATAAAATTTAAATACAGTTAGCAATGAGTTGGTTAGACTCGATATTTCAATAAATTCGAAATCAAAAGTCAAATGTACAATAAATATGAAAAATAGATATTGAAAATGAAAAGACGCGCGCGCACACACACACATATATAAAAATAAATAAATTAATCATAAAAATTGGAATATCATTGTCGAAATTATCTTTCGATAATTTTTTTATCAATTTTATTAATTGATGAAAACATTCATAGAAAAATTGTACTCCCTCCTATAAAAAAAAAAAAAAAAAAAAAGTGGCATTTTAGAAATTTTAATTTTAACATAATGAATGATATTTTACAATTTTCATATGAATATTTTTTTAATTTATTCTCATTTTTTTGTAAATATTAATATAATATATATTAATTTATGTCTTAATTTGTATAAGAATTTTTTAAAAATAACACTTATTTAAAATAAAAGAGAGTGTTTATTATTAACCTTTGACCACTTAGTAGTGTCTCTTCTAATTTGTCGTGGGTATGCACACACATATACTCATATATGTCTATAAGTGAATATTTATGATAAAGGTTACTATAAAACGAGTATTTTTTGTCTGTACAATTTAGAATATATCAGTGTATAAATAAAAATAAAAATAATTTTAATTTTCCTGTAAATAAGATTTTTTTACCCATGCATATAGCCCAGCCTGTTATAATGTAAATGAAATATAACCCAAATCATCAGCTAACATAAAATTATATAATTAAGACCTATATATATTAGTTTAATATATGCTATATAAATGTGAAATTAAAAATTATGAAATTATAATTAAAATATCATACATAACAAAAAATTATAAATAAAACAAGTATTTACATTCTAGAAATTTAGAAAATTTTCTTCTAATGCAGTTGCGCTAAAAGTTTTGGCCATTCACAACTCTTAATCAATACTTTTATTTATTACCTGAACATATAATAATAATTTTTACAAATTATTTATAATACTTTTTTATTTAAAAATTTGACAAAATAATTTTTTTAGCCTCTCCTAACTCCTAGTTTCTAAATATTCCTATGCACAAGTAGCAATGGTGATGTCTTTTAAATTTATTATATATGTTTTTGAGCTATTTATAGTCGATAATAAAATGGGATATTTTTTTTATTTTGAATTCAAGAAGCAGCTATATTAAGTAGCTTATTTTAATATGTTTAGGAAAGGAGTAAATACTTTCTATTAAATTAACCTGCCTAATCAGTCAAACCTTGATGAACATTCAACTTTTAATAGCATCATTTATTTTGACATAGTCTGACAACTCCTACTTTTCAACCCATTAATAATTTAGGAGTCACACGTGAGTATGAAAATGAACCTAATAAATTTATTAAATTCACGAGTAGACTAAGTATGCATTATGAACTCTCAACCCCATATATAACTTACCTACCCAGGATGCACTCTATTTTTTGCTTATATGTATGTAATTGTATATATATACACATATTTTTAGTAATACATCAAATGTATTGCACTTAATAAATGTAGAACAGAGAATATGTAAACAATTTATACTGTGAGTTTTTTATTGGGATGTGGTTGTCCATTTGAAAGTTTGAAGTGAAAATTTAACGAATAAAACATGTTACAATAGTTAAACACGAGAGACTAAGGTGAGCTCTTTTGTTTATTACAGTCGAGATTGTGATTAGCATAAAATAATAGGGTTTATCACCTCATAACTTCTCTGTTGTATATTTGTTTGTTATTTGAGAAATTCTACCTTTGTTCCTTTATGTCTAGGGTTAGAATTTTCAATTATATGAGGCTGGCTAGATTATCAACTCATGCCCATACTTAATAGTCACCCCATGCTTCAGTAGTCACCGCATGCTTCAGCTCGTACTTTCGTGTATGCTTTGACACTCTCTGAATATGTAGAGGGTCCTCCTTCAATCGCCGACCGTTTATTAAGGTCATGGTGTTCTTGTTGTTGAGCTTGGTTTGTTGGGTTTGCATGTAGCTTGTTCGTACGCATTTCAATTACTGATTATTTGTGTTCAGCCTAAGATAAATCATCAGGACCATATATATCAAATCGTTGTTGACTAATTGTTTATGTTATGTCCCTTCGAGATAGTACACAATTTATTAGGTTGACATCAATTTTTAGAGCCATATTTGCCGGACTTATGGTATCCAATAATTTGAGCTATATCTTTCTCACATAATATACAACTTATCCAAGTTTATGTCAATTATAGGGTCACATATGCTGAACTGATACTGATTAATAGTTTCTACTATGTCATTCCAACACAACACACAACTTGTTTAGATCGGAATCAATTATCAAGACTATATATGCCGAACTGATATTGACTAATAGTTTGTATTATGTCCCTCCAGCATAGTACACAATTCATTTAGCTAGAATATTCTGGACTGACTCCGTTTAGTATATTCTTGTTCAATCTTAAAGTTGCCACGTGGCAATCTTCTAAAATATGTATTTGACGGCTGATACCACGTTGAGTTAAACAACCACATATATCTTATCCAATGATTATTTCCTAAAGAATTAACATATTAATAAGAATCCACATATACCTAATCCAAGGGTTATTTTCTAAAAAAATAATATGATGTAAATATTTTCTTATTGGTTTACATCATAATTAAGATTGTAGGATATTATTTATTGAAAATAGTACAATTAAATAGAAACGTATATCAAACAACTTAGGTAATTATGTGAGTTGGTACCTACTAGATTAAACCCTTCACTAACAGGCTCACACCCTACTGTCCATTTATTAGAAAAGTTCAATATTTAATTTTAAGAAATTATATTAAACATTTCAGTTCCAAAGCATGAATAAAGTCCTACATTTTAAAATTGTATAAGAAATTCAAAATATTCACTCATTTTATCTAAAATAAGAGTTTTATTTTTATAACTGTTTTTAGTTATATAACATAAGGGTTTTTTTTTTTTTTTTTTTAAATTATTTGTAACAAATGGAGTATTAGGTATTTTTGAAAAGCATAATAATCCGTTATTATTAGCTATTTATATATACAAATTATTTATGAATATATTATGAGTTTGAAATTTTTATGCGTTTTATTAGTTATCAGGCTACATTGGTCACGACAAATATGGATGTATGATAAATAATTAGTGTATATACAGTAAGTTTATTTACACTTATAGGAATGAAATTAATCACTAATGAAAAGCAGAATTTCCAATTAAAACAAAAATCTTGATGAGATCATAACAACTTTGAACCATATTAATTCAGAATTTTTGACCAAAATATTGTAAATTAATCCAGAAATTTTCATTTTATGGTTGGTTGCTTAATCTAAGTGATGTTTTTATGAAAAAGAAAAAAAAAACGACACTTACTAGCATTATTAATATAAGTTAAACTATGAACAAAAACATCATGCTCGGTCACTTTTTTTAATTGTATATAATATATGCACACTAAACATACACATATATAATATGTATATACATATACTACACATGCATACTTATATAATATTTTTATTTATGGTTTGACACACATTAATAATGTCAGTGGGCGTTCAGTTGTTTCAATAATAACATGCTGCCCACCTCCCAATGACATTTTATGCTAAATTGGAAAAACTTTTTCAACACACCATAAACAAAGATTACTGAATGTTTATTTTTTGTTTTTTTGTTGTTAAAAAGCTTATTAATTAATTCTTGCGTTTGGATCAATAATTAACATATGAAATAAACTTGATAAGACTATTTCACGGAATGTATTTTTGGAGTTTAAATTTATGTTCTCATATTTTGGTTTCAATTTTTCCAGGGCTTTTTTTTTTTTTTTTAATTTAAAATTATAGCGTTCCATGTTTTTTAGTTTTCCAGCTTTTTCTAAAGGTTTTCTTTTAAATATTTAGGTCTTGAAGGTTTTTTTTTTTTTTTTTTTTTTTTCAGGTTTTAGGATTATTTTTTATTTCATTTTTCATTGTTCAGTTTTTAAAAAATAATTTTTTTTTTCATTTATGAGATTGGTGTCATGTAAATAATTGCATTTTAAGGGAATAAAGTAAATTATATTAAACAACATTCATATTATTATGAACATTTTTGAAACCATTATACATCAACCAACGTGACCTCAAATAATTGGTGTATCGAGCAGAATATGAATTAATGAATGTCTGATAGTATATATTTGTATAATTTCCCACCCCACCCACCGTATCACCCCCCGAGCTCATTTCCATGGCGGAAACTCAATCATCCAAATTCTCCATCGATCCCAACAATGGCTTCTGCCGAGAAACCAAAATATACCACAGCCTCCGCACACCCGTCCCTCTACCCCCCCTCTCTCAGCCCCTCTCCATCTTTCAGTACGCCTTCTCTCTCCTCCACTCCCCCTCTACCGCCACCTCCTCCGCCCTCTCCACCACCCCCTTCCTCATCGACGCCGCCACCAGCCACCACCTCACTTACTCCACCTTCCTCCAACAAGTCGCTTCTCTCTCATCCTCCCTCAAATCTTCTCTCTCCAAAAACGACGTCGCCTTCATCATCTCCCCGCCTTCCCTCCACATCCCCGTCCTCTACTTCTCTCTCCTCTCTCTAGGCGTCGTCGTTTCTCCCTCCAACCCATTGTCCTCCCCCTCCGAGTTGACCCACCAAATCCAACTCGCTAAACCTGCCGTCGCCTTCGCCGCCTCGGGAACGGCTGACAAGCTCCCGCCGAATATCCCCACCGTCATTCTGGACTCGCCGCAGTTCCTTTCGATGCTGGAATCGGATGTTCCGTGCTCTGCAAACGACGTCGTTGTTGTCGATCAATCCGCCCCCGCCGCGATTCTCTACTCCTCTGGCACCACTGGAAAATTGAAAGGCGTCGTGTTGACTCACCGGAATTTGATAGCAATGATCGCTGGACTGTATCACAATAAATTTGGCGAGGATGAGAAATCAAAGGGTGGAAATGAAGTTCATATTCAACCAGTATCGCTTTTCACGCTGCCGTTGTTTCACGTTTTCGGGTTCTTCATGCTGATAAGGGCGGCGTCGATGGGGGAGAGTGTCGTGTTGATGGAGAAATTTGATTTCGTTAAAATGCTGGAGGCTGTGGAGAGACACCGGGTTACATATATTCCGGTGACGCCGCCGCTAGTGGTGGCGATGGCCAAGTCGGATTTGGCGGCGAATTATGACTTGAGCTCCCTACAGCTTCTCGGTTGCGGTGGAGCTCCGCTTGGAAAGGAAGTTTCCGAACGGTTCAGAGAGAGGTTCCCTCAAGTGGAGATTTCACAGGTACATTCAGCTTCGTGGGCACAAGCCCACCTCATGAATATTCTTGGGAAGTTCTGTTCTGTGATGCATCACAAACAAAGAGAAAAGAGATACTTTTATTTTATTTTTTCCATTTAAAAAATTTGAATCATATTTCTTAAAAATCTATTTTCTTATTTTGGTTAATCATAAATGTATAATGTCTTAAAAATTGTAAATTTATATTTACATAATGTTTATTTAATATATAATTTATTTATGAAATAAAAATAATTTGTTTGTTTGTTTGTTTTTTCTTCTAACTTTGAAACAAATTTTTATTTAAGGACAAAAAATATTTTTGAAACATTACTCATTTTCTAGAATAGAAAAAAATTAATTTTTAAAAACACAAATTACATATGAATTTAGATCCTTTATTCTATTATATGTCTTATACTATATTTATTATTTTTTAATATAAATTATGGATTAATTAATGATGTTATTTGATATGGGTTTAAAATAATCATCACATGTCATGTCATGTGTGTTTATTGACATCACTAATCAATACATAACGTCTATTAACAACACTGAAATATAAGATGAAATAAAGGATTTAAAGCCATTAAATAGTAGTGAGTGTAGTGATTATTTTAAAATACTTAATAAAAATACAAGATAAAATAAAAGATGTAAACTTATTAGAACTTGGGTCGATAAAATATTGGTGCATCGATAATATAGAACCTCCACTATTTTATTTGCTAATTTAATATTTATTACATAATGAAAAAGTATTTGGAAAATAGGATCAGTTCATTTCATATTTTGTCAAAGGTTATCTGTACAATTGTGGAGTTCTGTCATTGTCTTTATGTGTGCTGTTATAATTTAATCAATTAATGTCTGAATTTGAACATAGCATGTGAAAGCCATTCTGGTCTCTTTGTTAATGTATTTTGCTGTTATCTGTGAAGTACTTTAATAAAAAGGTTGAAGTGTAGAAATACAAAACGTTCTCTTACTACGACTAGTCAAACATTGTCAATGTTCAAAATACGTTGCACATTATTAGTCTGGACCCGAGCAAAATTAGGCTAAACGGGGTGGGCGAGAAAAAGAGATTTTGATGTTTATAGGGCTTACTGTGGATTTCTTACAAGGAGAAATATTTCCCGTTATACTAATAATTTTTGCTGGAGTTTATATATTTATTGTATCAATCTCAACATAAATCATTATTAATAATTTTCTTGTAAAAATTATATGTACTTACTGTGCGCAACAGTGGATCCAAATCCTATAATTTTCAAGAGACGATGCATGTATTGGGATTATGACTTACTGCTCGATTCTTGTTAATGTATTCAATTTTAGAAAACTATTAGATATTGCTCATTGAAATTTTCTGGACGGAGGGAGTCTTATTTATATAATTGAACATGATCTGGATCTGATTTATCGGCAAATCACTGAAACTATTAATCAAATTTTCAGCTTGTCGTTGTGTTTTACGCACACCAGAAGATCTGCTTGGTCGGATCAATTCTAAATTACTTAATTAGAGAAAAGAAGTAATTCTCACATCAAGTTCACTTGCTGGTCTGCTGGAAAGGAAATTAACTATAATGCTTTCATACTTTGTAATGCTATTTATTCTAGAGCAGTGATCAAGTTTGTGTCATAGGGCTATGGTTTAACTGAGAGCACTGGAGGGGCAACACGGGCCATCGGGCCGGAGGAGGCAAAGCGGTACGGATCTGCAGGCCCGTTGTCAGAGAACATGCAAGCCAAAATAGTTGATCCTGAGAGTGGGGAGGCCTTGCCTCCTGGACAATGTGGAGAACTATGGTTGCGAGGGCCTGTGATTATGAAAGGTTATAAATATGGAGATTAGTCCTTCTTTATTTGCTCGTATAGGAGACCTTTAGATGCACCAATACGGCGTACATAGAGTATCCTTAAATCAAAAGGGGAAATGGAAGAATTGAAAATATACTATTGAAAATGAAGCGTCGTCTAATTTCTTCTCTACAGGTTATGCAGGAGATTTTGCAGCAACAGCTGCAACTTTAGATTCAGAGGGCTGGTTAAAGACGGGCGATCTTTGTTACTTCGACTCAGATGGGTTTCTCTTCGTTGTTGATCGGTTGAAAGAATTGATCAAGTACAAGGCATACCAGGTGATCATCTTTGCTTAGAAACTTCTAATTTCCAGAGTTGTTGTTGGTTGAGAAAAAAAAGTCTGTGTTGCAGGTTCCTCCAGCTGAGCTTGAACATTTGCTTCAATCGATTCCTGAAGTAGCCGATGCGGCAGTGGTACCGTAAGCATTCTCATGTCCTTCTACAGTCCAGTATTTGCTACTGTATTTACCCGACGGAGAATACTCCGCCGGGATGCTGACATGGGTAGACACTTTATCGAAATTATACTATTTTCAATTTCAATTGTGTGATTGTGACTGAACTATTTGTTGCATGTGTAAATCTTTTCATTACATTGCTTTTAATATTTTTTTGAACAAAAAAATTAAATTTTATAATATGCATTTACTATGAATAAACTGTATGTTGTAACAAGGAGCAGATATCCTGATGAAGAAGCAGGGCAGATTCCAATGGCTTATGTCGTGAGAAAACCGGGCAGCACCATCTCTGCAACTCAAATAATGGATGACATTGCAAAGCAGGCATGTGCTTTTATTACGTCTGCAATTTTCTTTTCTAATTATTATGAATTTATTATTATCAACTTATTAAGGACAAATAAATATTTTGACCACCTAATGCATAGTAGAAAAGACAAAAAAAATATTAAATTGCAAAAGATAGAGACAAGATACATTGGGGTCCCTCAAATGTTTTGTCACCTTCACTTCGTCTCAAAGGCCTGCTGATTGCATTTAGAAATGCCATTATATTACTTGACATATAAACATCATATACCAGTGGACTCAACTAAATATGTTTCAAAACATAAAAATTGTCACAGGTTGCTCCTTATAAGAAGATACGGCGTGTTGCATTTATAAACTCGATTCCAAAATCTCCAGCAGGGAAGATCCTACGGAGGAAGCTCGTTAACCTCGCGATTTCTTGCAATTCATCCAAGTTGTGAATCCAAAAGGATAGTATATGTTCCTTTGAATGCGCGCAGGATTTTATTGTTGGTTGCATAACAGTTGGCACGTTGCATGTCATGGTAATTAGGAAATAGAAATTCGAATATTCTTTCAAATAAGATATCTCTGTGTGATATTTCCTTTTCTTATTGTTAGACTGAAAAGTTGAGTTGGTTAAAGTATTTACAAAAATATACCAAGTTTTCTTTACCATTTTCCTGTACGTCCTACTCCAAATAATTGAATAAAATAATAAATTAATTAAAATTGGAATATGAGATAAAATATAAAACTAAAATGAAAAATTTAAATTGTAAATTCATGAAAATACAAGTGATCTCGATTAATAGATCTCGATTAATGCCTTTTGTCAGCGGATCCGTTATATTTTTCTTTGACTTCACATAGTCGATGGAAATTATACCACCAGAGATAATTTGTTTGATGATGTTGTGTCTTCTACGAATATGTCGAGACTTACCATTGTACATACTACTTTCTGCTCTCCTGATTGCTGACATGCTGTCACAATGTATCATAATCAGAGACACATGTTTTATCCAACAAGGAATATCCTCTAAGAAATATCACAGCCATTCAGCTTCTTCGTTAGCCTTGTCAAGTGTAATAAACTCCGACTCCATTGTGGATCGAGCTATGCATGTTTGCTTCGAAGATTTTCAGGATACTGCTCTTCCACCTATTGTGAATACATATCCATTTATGGACTTGGAGTCTTTTGTGTCTAATATTCAGTTTGCATCACTGTATCCTTCTAATACAGCTAGATATCTAGTATAAAGCATTCCATGGTTCATTGTATGTTTCAAATACCTCAGAACCCTAGTCAATACTATCCAATGATCTTTTCCTGGATTGCTCGTGAATCTACTAAGTTTACTAACTGAGTATGCAATGTCAGGGTGTGTACAATTAGTTAGGTACATCAAACTGCTAATGACCCTTGCATAGTTTAGTTGAGATATTACATCTCCTTTGTTTTCGGCTAAGTGTAGACTTAGGTTAATTGGTGTCTTACCCGGAGGTAAGTCCAAAGCCTCAAATTTCTTGAGTACATTCTCAATGTAGTGAGATTGTGACAAGATAATTCCATCAGGCGTCCTAGAAATTGTAATTCCTAGTATGATGTCTGCTAGACCTAAAACTTTCATGTCAAAGTTGTTCCTTAACACATTCTTAGTTTTCACTATTATACCATGGTTGCTTCCCACGATCAACATGTCGTCTACATATTGACAGACAATTACGTAACCATCTAATGTGCCGTTAATGTAAACACATTTGTCACACTCATTAATTGTAAAGCCATTTGACAACATAGTTCTGTCAAACTTCTCATGCCATTGTTGAGGGGCTAGTTTTAGGGCTTATAATGACTTGACAAGTTCATATACTTTATGTTCTTGTCCAGTTTCAACAAACCGTTCAGGTTGTTTCATGTATATCTCCTCTTCCGATTCCCCATTCAGGAATGCTGTTTTTACATTCATTGATGTATTTCAAGGTTATGCAGTTCTGCAATGGCTATGAGCACTTTAATGGATGTGATTCTTGTGACAAATGAGTATGTGTCAAAGAAATCATATCTTTCCTTTTGTTTGAACCCCTTGGTTACCAACCGAACTTTGTACTTATCGATTTATCCATCATCTTGTACTTCCTTTTAAGGATCCATTTGCAACCGAGAGGTTTGCAACCTGGTGGAAGATTAATAATCTCCCAAGTATGATTTTGCATGATAGACTCCATCTGACTGTTGATAGCTTCTTTCCAGATAGGAGCATCTGGATTAGATAATGCTTTTTGGATTAACCTATGTTCACTTTCTAACATGTAAGTTAGAAAATCTGGACCAAACGTTGCCACTTTAGCTCTTTTACTGCTTCTAGGTTCCTCTACATCTTGCAGAGAACCTCGTACAGCTTCATAAGTTCTTTTGTTGGAACTTATCTTTTTTTTTTTTTTTTTATTTGGAAAGATGTTCTCAAAGAATATCAAATTCCTTGATTCTATGGTCATTCCCTCATTTATGTTGGGAATTTATGATTTGTGTACTATGTATCGATATACACTGCTATTGTGTGCATATCCAATGAAAATACAATCAATAGTCTTGAGTCCTATTTTCACCTGTTTAGATTTAGGTACTTTTACCTTTGCTAGGCACCCTTACACTTTACAGTAATTGTAAGAAGGTTTTCTTCCTTTCCATAATTCATATGGACTTTTGTCCTTTTTCTTGTGTTGCAACTTGTTGAGAATGTGATTAGGTGAAAGCATAACTTCCTCCCACATCTTCTGGGGTAAGCCTGAACTGATCAACATATCATTCATCATCTCTTTCAGAGTACTATTTTTGCATTCAACAACTCCATTTGACTGAGGTGAGTATGGAGCAATTGTTTGATGAATAATGCTATGTACATTGCAAAATTCTTTAAAGGGGGAAACATATTCTCCACCTTTGTCACATTGAATCATTTTGATTCTTGCGTTAAGTTAGTTTTCAACTTCATTCTTATAACTTTTGAAAGCTTCAAGAGCTTCGTCATTTCCTTTCAAAAGATATACCTAACAGTATCTTGTGCAATCATAGATAAATGTGATGAAAATACTTTTTTCCACCACTAGTTTGCACAAACTTCAAATCATATATGTCGGTATTGATTAACTCTAGAGGTGCAATATTTCTCTCCACTGAATGGAAGGTGCTTTGGCCATTTGTGCCTCAACACAAACTTCACACTTGTTTTGTGAATCAAATTCCATTGCAGGTAGTAAATTTAAATTTACTAGTTTGCGTAGTTTATTTAAACTTACATATCTTAATCTATCATGCTATAAATTAGAACACTCAATCAACTAAGAAGAATTAATAACTTTATTATAATCAGGCCGCTTAATCCCGTGGTCTACAATCATTACATTCATCTCAAAGAACCCTTTTTTCTAAGTAGCCCTTTCCTACGAATTGACAACTTTTGGTCAGTACAAAGTTGCTAGCATCAAATACTTGCCTAAATTCGGCTTTGCTTAACAAGGAACCAAATACTAAATTTTTGCGAATGTCCAGGACATGCAGCACATCCACAAGCGTCATTTCTTTGGCCGAAGTCATCTTCAACACTACTTTTTCCAAACCAATCACGTGGGAAGTTCCGAGTTACCCATGAACAACTTCCAGCTGGTGATCTGAGTGTAAGATGAAAATATCTCATTTTCTGAGCAAATGTGGCGTGTAGCGCCAATATCCACCCACCACTCTCTCGGATTTTGTACTTCTTGAATTCAAGAAACTTTCGACAATGAATTTCTTGTTTCCAACATCTTCTGTTTTATACTTCTTTTCTAAAGAGTCCCACAATTCTTTTGCAGTTTTTGCAACCGCATACACAATACACAATGTATAGGAAGTCATCTAGCTCATTTATGATGTAGTTTCGGCACAAGAAGTCATTATGATTTAAGGCCTCCAGTGCGTTCGCTTTTGCTCGTTGATCTCTGTTTCTGAAATAGTTGGAACATCTTCTTTCAGGAACCAGACTAGGTTAAGAGTGGTCAGGTATAAAAGCATCTTTTATTGCCACTTGTTGAACTCGTTGCTTTCAAATTTCGCCGGTCTTTCGGTATGAACAAGTGCTGTTGGTATAGAATTTGAAGTCATGTTCAAATACACTAAATCTTATCTTATGATTGTTGATGAATTTTGCTGTAGGTGTATTTGAGAAGACTGTAACGATTTAGTCGAGGCAAGAGTTTGACTCTTTTTTCGTAAGATGAGATTGCCCCGTATTAAGTGCTCACAGTCGACGATAACGTTCCCAAGATACAACGACTAGGAACTTAAGGATCGCAGCACAATGATGCCAAAAGTTATCGGTTAATTACTCGATACATGAAGATTTTTTTTAGACTTAGGGAGAGAATACTACAAATGCTAGAATGTTTTGTATGCAATTGTAGTGAGTGAATTGAATGAATGATTTGAGGATCTATTTATAATATTTGAAGAGATGTGGTGAAGAGATGTGGTGTCCATTCACGAATAGAGGCCTTTTGGGCTGAAGTGGTGTGGTGAATAGAGGTCTTTTTGGGCCAGAGTGGTGCGAATTGCACCCCTTGGCCTTGGCTCAAACCTATTCGGCCTATCATTACCATACACACCCATTCGGCCTAACACACCCGATTGCGCATCCCACACATTTTCTTTTCAATATTTTCATGTTTTAGTTGCCGAATTTCAACATTAATTTCTCATTCATTCGAAATTGGATTTGAGAAAATAAATACTCTAAAATTATCTGTTCGGGACGTAGATTCCGATTTTGTAACTTATTTTCATTTATCTTCAATGGAGCATCAAATTGAAATTGATTAAAGAATGATAAACACCAATTTTTTCTAATCCAATTTCCAACATGTTATATGTATTGATGTCAATATAAATATGATTATATATGTATATTATGATAATATGAGTATGTTTTATATATATAGAAGGGTGTATATAAATTTCAAATAACTAAATTGTCGAAAAATTATAAATCAATTGAAAAATAACTACATATTTGGAAAAGATTTAAAATTTATTAATTTGATTTTTTGCAAGAAGTTGAATAAATTTAACTGTGGATTACGAATCCATTCCTCAAATCCATTTTAAACACATCACATGAGTAGTCAATATGAAAAATAATAGAACATAAGGGCTTAATATTTTATTTTCAATCCAAACTATTGTTATTTTATGATTTTACCATTTTTTAAATACTTTTTTTTTAAAAATAAATTATTTATTTATTTAATTTATTTATTTTTTATTTTTGTGACTACCATCTAAACTTTTCAAATTTGATTTCATCTTAGCAGCACAACCAATACAATGTTTCATTTTAATTGTATTATGGAATTGTCATTTCGTTTCCAAGGGTAAAATTATTCTTTCATAATGAATTTTTCAATTCCCAAAAGTTTAAAGCACGTTTCTTTCTCGATTCCATCGCTCTCGTGTACTCTATTAAGAAATTCATCATTTTCTCCTCACACCACAGTTGCTTCAACAAAAAAAATACACAATTACTTCAACAAAAAAAAAAAAAAAGAGATTTCATCTAACATAATTTTTTAATTGAAAAAGTTATTGAATTAGGTGCCCGATAATTGAAATCGATTAACAAATCTGATAGAACGAAGGTGATGTATGCCCTTTGAAAGACTAGTCCACATTTTTGATTCTTTTCTTGGAATATACTTTTAATTATATAATTCTTTTATTTTTATTTATTTTGTTTGAGTATTTGCAATGGTCAATATTGGTGATATTTATTTGTTAAAATAATTTTAAATAGGTGTTTGCTTATAGAAAATTAAATTACCTTGACCCTCTTCTTCCAACTAGTAATAGTAACAAGTAAAGGCCGATCACATAAGGAGCAAAAAAAATTATTTATATTTTATTTATTAATTTATACCCAAGAATTATGATGGGATTTAATTTAACTATATATTTAAGTAATTTAATAGGAAAGAGAAGATAGAACTGAATAACATATATACTCCAGTATATGATGGAATTATCAATTCTCAATTTAGTTATCTCCTTATTCCTTATTAACCTTGAGATTAATACATTATTTCTCTAATCCAATCCTACAACTTTTAACTTAAATTAATAACAAATTATATTAATATAATTTGTTAAATGCATTAAGATTTAAGACCATAAGACAAAAAAATATATTGAGTTAAGAAGTTGGATTCAATAAATACAGGTTTATGATATCTCTTATGATTTTATTCAGTAGATACTAGCTATTATATATATTCATAACAATTAAGAATTATGAATTATATTATAACAATTAATATAACAAATATTCTAATTTTCGTATGAAAATTAATCTTTTTAAATTTCTCTAATTTCATTTCTTGTCATCCATGTCAAAATACGTATAGAAAACAATTCTTTTCATCAGGTTATCCACACCTATTTTATAAATTAACCTTAAAAAAATTCAAGCAAAAATGGAATGGCAATAAATTCATTAGTGCAATGTTGTCGATGTTTAAAGTGTAGGAATCTATTTAGTGTTTATATTTTGCAAACATCATTTGATGAAACTACCAATTTTGGAAAATTCAATTTCGTCAAATGAGTTGGAAAATATTAATTATACTTATTAAATAATATAATGAGGTGAAAAATGTATATTGAGTTGGCACAAGGGAATTTTTTGAAGCCCTAATTTCGCAGCATGTGGCATATTTGGGGCTCAATTAGTATAATTGGTAGATTTTCAAATAATGTTTAAAAATTGATAATTTTTATCAGGAACTTAATTAAATTTGTAACTTTCACTTTATAAAAATGTTGAAATATCTAGGCCATACATCATACAAATTACGCAGCGTAAGTAATAATTAAAAAATATTTCTATGCTTTATGCCTAATCTTGCATGTCTACGTATACGTAATTCAAATTAAAATTTAGCAATATACCAATCACGATTCCATGTTCTTAATGAAAATTCTTCAATAATCGAATTGCACATTGTTCAAGGATATTTTAAAAATCCTGTTTTTAAGTTTATCAACACCCGAGGAGAAGGAGTTCAAACTCTTCTTGGCCCTTAGGATTTCTTATGGGCCTATGCTTCCTTATCTCCACACATTGTGTCTATCTACAAGACTATGCCTTTAAGTGTTGTATTGGACTTTAATTAATTTCTAGAATTAATTCCTAAGCCCATAAGACTACTCTCAATTAATTATTTAATTCTCTAGCATTATTCAAGTCTAATTAATTATTTGTCCAACAACAAATTAACCCAATCTCTTCATGATCATTTAATTACTTAAGCTCAAATAACTAATTTGTCCAACAAATATTATTTAGCCTAATAATTAATCCATCTATGATTAATTTATCTCTGTTCCAACACACCAGAATCTGGTTAAGCGTGTTGTCACGAAATTGGGCTCTTGGGCCATATTTGCATTTGGACTTGAGAGGTTTGCACCTTCCCAAGCCCAATTCTTAAGCCCGGTCTTCAAGCCCGAACACTTAGCCCACACCCACAACATTTGTACATAGAATTCTCTAGAAATGTATAGTAGGATAGGGAGAATTCTAGAGAGTGTGTAGAACTCTCTAAGTGTGTAGGAAGTTGTAGAGAATTCTGGAGACTGAATCTCCACCGTAGGATCAAATAGATCACCACCGTCCGTTAAGGAGGTGGAGTAGTATAAATAGGGGCATTCATTTCATTTGTAGGCATCAAGTTCCAAATCAAGTTGTGAGTTTGAGTGAATAAAGAGCTTTCCTCCAAATACTTGCATACTTTCTTGCCAACACTTTTGCACACACTTCACATTTCGAGAGAGGCTGACTTAGCTATCGCAAGGGGCGAAAATAAGCTAAGGCCGCACGGGTCGTTGTTAAGGGAACAAGTCCGTGACAGTGTGCTCCCTTAAATTCATCACTTTTCCTAGTTCAAGATCTAGCAATGCAATTGCAAAATTATTTAATCAATTTCGAATTTCTCAATCCTTAAGTACTCAAGATATTCATTCTTTCATTTCCAACAAACACTACTAAATGGACTTATATGCAAAAAAAAAAAAAAAAAAAAAAAGGATTTGGTGTGCGAATCTTTCATTCGTAGTTACCGTGTAGATAGAGTCCATTCACTCAGTTCTCCAATTAATGTCTAAGGTTTTATCATTTTATTTGGACCCATAATTGACATTAATAGCTATATTGATCCTCACAAACTCTGTTGAACTATTGGCCCATAACAAGATCCCATCTCTTATGTTCTGGTCGGTGTTTTGCGTAAGCTCTTCATTGAATATAGAGAAACAATCCCAACAAATTACTCTTTCGACCAATAAATTATATATTGCCATTTCACTAATCTTAAACACAGTTCCACCGTAACCAACGAGCCCTGGTTTCGCCTCTCAAGAGAGGTTTAAGGAACCAATCAAATATACGGCTTCCCTCATGTAGGACCACATGCATGTATACAGTTTAAGGACTAATTAAAACATCTATAAAAATTTAAAACCTCAATTTTTTCGTTGCCTCTACGGCTACCAAATGGTTTGAGTTTTGATGTGGGATTAGTTCAATGTGATCGTTTGGGAAGAACATCGTATCCACTAGCCTACGTAGTGTCTCATCACCGATATCCATGGAATGGGATATCCACTCCTCAACTGACGTACCACTAAGTGCAAGCTTATCCGAATCCTACGATATCTCTTTTCAAAGATTCTATGGCTTGGAATACTTATGATCTCAACCACTGAGACTTATTCCATGACCACCAACTCGTGCATGATCAAGCCTTCTGGTTACCGAGATCATGATATTTTGAATACGATGAAGAATAAATGCCTTCAACCTTTATTTATATTCATAAAGATTGTATGTCGAATATGTTTTTAAGCCAACCTAACAGTTGGTTGCCATACCACATATTCTTACATCTCTCACTTGCTCTAAAGCTAACTACCCATATGCTTAAGATCCATCCTGAGGCGATGATTATAAAAAACACTTCGAGGTAGTGCTTCAGTTAGTGGGTCCGCTATATTTTTTGTTGAGGCTATGCATTCCATCTTCATGTCCCCTCCATCAATGATTTTCCGAATCAAACGATAGTGCCTTAATATGTGTTTACATCATTGATTAGATCTGATCTCCTTGGCCTATGCAATTGTACCAGTGTTGTCATAGTAGACCACTAACAGTTGAGCACTGCTGGGTACCATCTCAATTCTTAGACGAAATTCTTCATCCAAACACCTTCTTTGGCTGCATCCAACGTAGTTGTGTACTCTGCTTCGGTGGTTGAGCCTGTGATGGTGGTTTGCCTGGCTGGTCACCAACTGACTGCTCCACCATTGAGTCGGAATACATATGCTGATGTAGATTTGAAATCATCGACATTGGACTGGAAACTTGAATTTGTAAATCCTTCGTTGACCAACTCAATTGCTCCATACACTAAGAAAATATTTTGAGTCTTTCTTAAGTAGTTGAATGTTGTTTTCACAACTTTAGAATGGGCCTTACCGGATTGGACTGATAGCGACTAGTCACTTCAAGTGCGTGGGCTACATCCGCCAAGTAAAAAACATTACATACATGATGCTTTTCATTGCCGAAACATATAGGACATGCTCCATCTCCGCTCTCTCCTCATCAATCTTAGAAGAGATATTCTTGGAGAAAAACACCCACATGTATGCGTTGTTACTACCTAAAGAGCATTTTCTTGTTGTCATTTGATTAATTGTGATTCACTATTCAAGATGTACAATTCATTTGTTAATATTCCAATTCTATAGACAGAATTACTGTGCATAATAGAGAAATAATCATCCTTAATAAAAAACGAACATCCAAAATTTTCCAAAGCGGACAAAACATAATATTCTTAATTAAATTCGGAACAAACTAAAATTCTTACACTACAATAAAAAAACTATGACAACATTTTGATACTACTTGTCCTATTGCTAGTGCATGCACTCTTTTGTCGTTCCCCAACTTTAGAGTCATGTCTTATCGACAAAGATCTCTACTTTGCTGCAGTACTTGTCAATCATTATGCACATGTGCACCGCAACCAATGGTAAACACCCAAGAAGTAGAATAAGAAGTAATATTAAGATTTTCAATAAGAAAAGTACCTATTGCAAGAGTAGCGAGGTGCTTCTTGTAATTCTTCTTTCAATGACTAGGTTGGTTGCAATGAAAATACATCACTACAAAATTTCATCGAAATAACAACAGAATATTCTATCGGCAACATAGAAATTCTGTCGGTGAACTCAAATGTTGACGGTTTACCGACTGAAAATGCTTGCTAGTAAAACACTGGTTGCTAATCTATACTTACCAAATCAACTGTCTTTCAGTAGTTTTTACCGACCTAATGTCGATGGATTAGTGACGGTATCTATGTAAAAAATTATCGTTGGCTTATTGATGATCAAACGATAGTCGCCGTTGAAGGCCGTCATTAGTTTTATTTAGCAACAAAAAGTTCCATCGACAAGCCGTTGGTAATTGCTGATAGAACGTTCCGTCGCTAAGCCTTTTCGACGGTATTTCTATCGGCAATCCGTTGGTATGCTGTTTTTAGTTTGGAAGCATATTAATTTTTTACGTTGACATATAATCAATTTTACATCAAAAGATAAAAAAATCACTTCATATCATATTCTTAAGAGTTCAAATTATGTACAAAATAACAGCATTATCTATCATCCAACATAATCCAAACCTCAACTCCAAAATCAACAATCCAAATTCTGGAATTTTCAACTACAAAAACACAATTCAACCAAATTCTAACTTAATAACCCAAACTAATCTTCACCTAGATCATCTGTATCATCAGTAGAAGGGGCCTGTGGAGGTAAAGTCTCCCCGGGTACGAAGCGCTCCATGAAAGCTCTCCAATATTGCATCTTCTCATCCATTTCACGTTGTTTAGCCAAAACTTCAGTTAACTTCTCTTCCATCTGAGCTCGACCCTTTGCTAGACCTTGTTCATAGGAGCTCTCTACTTGAGACGATCCTTCTTTAGAATCTACAAAGCTGCCGATACCATAGGTGTACTTCTTAGTCCTAGTAGTTTTTGTGTAAATTGTATTGATTTTCTCATGATGTGCATGACATCCAAATTATGTCTAATCAAGTTTGAGCTCCAATATGGTAAATCCCAAAAGATACTTCTTTTCGTCCAGCCACAGTTCTTGCATATTGCTCTATTATTCTCAGTAGCACCATCGTCTGTGACTTTCAGTAGTCCCAAACTTTCTATCTCTCTTAAAGTCTGAACTCCAGACCGAACAGGGGGTGCATCTTTCATCACCATTTTTATCTTAATGAAGTTTTTTTTTATTCCTCTGCAATGGATGATTCGAATGTAAAAACTTACGATGGTTGTCAAACCAAGATTGCTTTCTACTCTTAGGGAGAGTAAATACTCTGAATCATCCATGCAATATGGACATGCTAAGTGCCTCCAATACTCCATCCAGGCAACATAGAATAAGGTGGGAAATCACTAATCATCCATAAGAGGGCGGCCCTCATTTGAAAGTTTTATTTCTTTGAAATGTAATAAGTTTGGACTCCCACTTCCTACAAATGCTTTAATTCACTGATAAGAGGCTGCAAATACACATCTAACTTATCTTTTGGATTTTTGGGCCAGCTACTAAAACTATTAAGAACATGTGTTGCTCTTTCACACACAACCAATGTGGAAAATTCAATGCCACATTGAGAAAATAGTTGAAATCCATCTGTGTAAAGACATTGTCGCACATTCTGACTATCTGCTGCAAAATCTAGATGTGTTTCATAAAATGTTTCCAAGCAAGGGAGTCAGAGCAATGACGCATAACACCATCTTCAAACTCATGTTCAATGTGCCACCTCATTTCATTAGTCGTGGCATTAGATGCGTACATTCTCTTAAGTCTATCTGGCAAAGGAAAATAATACATCTTCTTGTAAGGAATGTACCACTCACATGCTTTCTTAAATCGAGCATGACCACAAGACTTGCAAACAATTGCCTCATTATCTTCCCCCTAATATATCATACATCCATTATTACAAAAACTAATTTTTTCAACCAGCAGCCCCATGCCTCGTAACAACTTTTTTTGTGTTGTAGAAGTTATCTGGCACTGTATTACATTTAGGAACTATCTCATTGATAAGTTGCACCATGTCATCAAAGTTTCTTTCAGACATATGATGCTCAGACTTCATACGCATCAATCTCGCAACAAAGATAACTGTTAGTGTTTGGCACATCCGGGCCATACCTCTTTATCCGCAGCATTGAGCATGTCATAAAACTTTTGAGACTCCGGATTTGGAGGTTCCTCCAAATCACTTTGATCAAAGTAGGGACCAACAACATCCATCACCATTGTGTGGTAATTTGTTGGTAGTTCATCTTCTCCATTATCGTAATAATTTTGGTTGTTTCTTGTGTCAACTTCAGTTTCTCCATGTCTATTCCAAACGTAATAGTCCGTTACAAATCAATTTTGTACCAAATGGTTTCTAACCATGTCAGCATCAAGAAACATGCGATTCTGACACTTATTATGATTACACTGACACCTAATCTTATCTCCATCCATCCAATCTATTTGACTATAAGCGAAGTCAATAAATTTTTCCATGCCTTCTAAGAATTCATCAGTTAGAATTCCTTACGTAAATTGATTATACATCCACGGATAGTTTGCACTCATTTTAATAGTCTGTTTGAATTTTAATATTTTCGTAAATAAATGCATGACATAATGTATTACATTTACAAAATATGCACAATAACCTTTTTTTCAAGATAATGCATGACATAATGTATTGCATTTACAAAATATGCACAATAATCTTTTTTTTTCAAGATAATGCATGGTTTTTACCTCTCTTTTTTTTTTTTTTTTTTTTTTTTTTTTTTTTTGTATTTTAAACATTTTTTAAATTACAGTGTGATGCATGTACTATTATAGTTTTACAACTCACACAAAATAATTAAGAGCCGATATAAATATAATAGGCTATAAACATATATATTTATAGAGAGCTACAACATCATAATCACATGACTTGAAGTACTCTATGCTAAATTAAGTTCAAAATTTTACCTTGTTTGCTTTGGCGTGGTGACGATCTTATTGCTGAATTTGCTCTTGCCATGTGTGAGGCAACACTTTTTTCACTTTCTATAGTAGATACAAAAGATGGTACTACATATAGAGAGGAAAATGAGTGATGAGCAATAATGTTGAAATTGCAAATAGTATGGATGACACATGTGTGCAATGCATATTCTATTATATATATATATATAGATATATATACACACACACACACATTCATAATTGATTATATAACTAGGATTCTCTAACAGTTGTATTTTATGTAAGGATCAATTACTCTAATGCCTCTAAAAAACAATCAAACCAGTTTCTGCAAAAACAGAGCATTACAAATTGAGTATCATAGGCAATGTATGGATTTTTCTAGTGAATTGGGCTTAAGCAGCACAACTAGCATATGGACACTTTATTAAGTAAAAGACCTTGTTATGGAATATTTATCCCTTACAATATCTCCATTCACATATATACATTTTGAGCAAACATGAATATGAAATTTACTCCAATAATATATTTGATATTACCAAATCCTGAGACGATAAATACGTAAAAATAAACCATACCTCCAATATTTCTTCTTTCGGAATCTCACTTGTAAATTGGTTCAAATTATCTATTCAAATTAACAGGCTTAGTCGCCGCAACCAGTTGCGGTTCAGGCTGTGGACTAATGGAAGAAGATACCAAATTAATAACGTCTGCCAGAGCTAGAGTGGAGAAAATGAAGTTGAGAGCATCAATGGCAGCAACACACAGTGGATGGCGGTGGAGACGGGAGAAAAGAAAGAGAAGAGAGGGAGTGTAGCCCTAGGCGTTGAAAATGAAAGAAGAAAATGAAGCGTTTTTTTAATTAAGAAATAAAACCCAAATTTTTTATTAATTAAAAATTGATCATATTAAGTTAATTAATTGCATTCTAATTTACCTACATATTGAGAGCCTTCGCGTGTTTCTTAATTAGAGGAGGAAATGAAGCTATCAACATTTTGAAACAATATTTCTGTTGGTAATGTTCATTTTTTGGATGGCCAATTAGCGACAATATTTTTTTAACTTTAATTTACTGAGATATATCGACGTAAATATTCTGTCGGCAAATTCCATCACTAAGTCATTAATAAGTCTTTGATAATATATAAAACTTGATTCAGTCAGTAATTAGTCACTATTTATCGACAAACAGTGTCGGTTGGCAAATTCAATCCGTAAATCAATATTCTTTTGTTGTGCATATTCTTCTTCTTCAGACTAGATTTACTAGAAATATGATAAGAAAAAAATTGTTAAAATTATATTTATATTAATAAAGATCGTATTTATAATATATCTTTTGGGCTAACCTAACAGTTGGCTGCTGGGACACATATTCCTAAAAAAAAAAAAAAATCTATCAAAAAATTGGAGAAGCTGACCAAATGATCAATTTTTAAATATTGTATGAAATTACAAATTGACCAAAAGTTGTTGAATTCCGTCAATAGCCCTTTATTTCATAAAAGTCAGGAAATTATCGCACAATGATTTATATTTTTTTTCCCCATAGAAGAGTAGATTGCTGATGTCTTTGACTATTCCGTTCCAAACTTCATAATCTCTCTGTTTCTTTTTAATTGTCGTTTGCAATCTTCGTTGAGAATTAAAGAGCATTATAACTTCAAGTTATAAGGGTGGAAGCCTGTACAACATTTGCAAGGAATAATAGACTGGCCTAACTTTAAAAAATTCAAAACTTGGGAATATAGCCAAAAACCAAAAACCAAAAACTTGGAATAATAGATAATATTTTCTTAGAATGTTTGAAAATATTTTATCAAAGTAAAAATATTATTTTTATTTGATTAGTTACAATTTAATTTTATTAAAACCATAACTTTTTTTGATGAAAAAATACTACTTTTTGAACAACTTAAAAAATATCTAATCAAAAAGCCTGCGCGCACATATGACATCAAATCTTCAAGTGTTAGCATTAATTAAGATTAGGTTGGAGAGGATCCCCACATTTTCATCATTTTTGAAATGATATCTGACTCGTTGTATAGAATATTATGATCCGTGCATATGGTGTATATAAGTTTCAGTGTAAAATTAATCACAAGTTTATGTCATGCACTTTGGGTGTCTTGGAAATAAAAAAGTTATAGTATTATAGCTTTCATAGTCTATAATAATTTAATTACAAAATAGTCTAAAATTAGTTTTATCGCCCTTTTTAATTTCCAAATGTTAAAATTTTTTTAGATTATAATGTGACAATTTTTTATTAGTTTAACTTTATTTTTCTTAAAGTTTTAGAGCTACTTTTTCAATTTATTATACATAAATATTTATTTTGTTGCTAATCCATTTTTGAAGTATATCAAATTAATCATATTCTCACGATCTTAAATTTCACTGATATAACATATATTGAAATTATAGATTTTAAAAATAAAATTATTTTCTTATCGATTATTTAAATTATATTCGAATATTTATTGTATATTTGACTATTTGTATTGTATTTTGGATGTAAATAAATATTTATTAATAATTTTTGTAAAAAACTTATTAAATAATTTCTCCAACATAGTTTCCTTAGAATATATTCTTGATTTGCTCATCTTTGAAGTTTGTATGATTCTAATTCATTGAATTCTTGTTTTTAAAAAATTTGACAAATAATTCATTCTTTCTCAATTTATACTATCATTATTGCCTACGTGGACGACTGAAATCCACTTGGATGCTGAGTCATTATTCCTCATTTCAACTCTACAAAGCACACAATTTTAAATATAAAAAATATCTAAACTTTTACTAACAACAAATAAAAATAAATAAAAATTTATACATTTTAAAACTAAACTAATAAAAAAGTATTAATTAAAAATTTAAAATTAGTTAGAACATATATTAATAATAAAAAATTATACTTAAAATTATTGAAAAATATGAAATAAAATATGAAAATAAATTTGAAATTGTTTAAGAAATTTGATTATGAATAAAATTTAATAGTTATTCAGAAAAGTAAAAACTACTTAACTTTTGAAAATTTGGCGATTTATATAAACATAATCAAACAAAATCTAAAAATCATTTTATGAATTAGAACAACTTAAAAGTTTGAATATCATATAAATAATTATAAAACTAATATCTCATTACCAGTACTTACCATGACCCTTATCACCCTCACACAACTCACTACTAGAAAACCGATGTTGGGACATTTTTCATATATACTTAATAACATTGCGAAAATTTTGACTCCATATATTTTTTGAATAGCTTCAGTTCCTATTTAATTTAAGATTTATTGGGGAATTTATAATTCCAAGTAATGTTCAAATTTTTACAATTTTCATCCTAACTTAATTTTTTTTTTTGTAATTTCCACACAATTAAGATATAAAACGTTTAAGAAATACCAATTCTTGAATTTGAAGTTCGATTTTTTAAAATATATTCATAGATATAAAGTTAGGCTATAAATCCTACACAAAGAAAAGAATGTGGTCCAATGAACATATATCGAAAGAGTGATACCCAAAAAAAAAAAAAAAAAAAAAAAAAAAAAAAAGCAAAGGGATTCTTAGTTTGCCCATTTTTTGAAGTTTGTAATTTATTGAATTCTTGTAGGATCCTCCATTGGTGAATGGTGAGTTCTTTCCTAATTTTAATAATTGACAGACATTGTCCGAACTTTCTCAAATTTTATAATTTGAGCATATACTACCGTTTCTATGTTTTGTTTATTTTTTTTTCAATGAATGCCTATGCTCAATCATTTTTCTTTAACAAAAAAAAAAAAAATTGGCCCCGGTCACATTCCCAGCAATTAATCATTTTGTGTGACAACCTCACATCTTTTTTTGCATAAGTTTGTGCTATGGGACAACCATCCTTCTCTATATTAAAGAAGGGAGTTTGAAAAGTAGGTTTTGCCAAGTGTCACTTTAATAACAATTCTCAATAGTTTTTCTCAATGTGGTGCATTGGAGATTTTTTTATTTAAAAAATATATATTCATTTTAACCATCACTTTCTCTCTTTCCTATTTTGATTTTTTACTAAAATTAAAAAATTCAAATAACTTTTTCGTTATAAATCCCATTTTAAAATATGATATATAAAATTATTCTTTTTTTTTTGTGATCTTTAATTCGACACTAATATTGTATATATTAAAACAAATAATTATATTTAAAATGATAGAATATAATATATAAATATATATATATATATATAATTAGTATGATAAGAAAATTTAAATGAGGGGGAGGGGTTAAGACAATAAAAATTGAAAGAGGTTGCAAAATAGGAATTTAAATTTTCATTATATTAATTTAATTTATTTATTGAAAAATATTTTTTTATCTGTCCATTCCAAACAGACGATTCGAATAGTGGATCAATAGTTCAATTTAACCATTGACTCGTTATTAAATCAAAATCAAAACAAGAAATTGGTTGATCTGTCACGTCCCCAATTCACCTTTGGAAAATTACTACTTGACATTTAATTTAAGTATTTTTCAATGTTCCAAAAGATGGTATTTTAAAAGAAAGAAGTTTAATTGCAAAATTATATGGTGGAAATAAATATAATATAACTCATGTAAAATTTTTATTACACAACATAAACAATTTTGATAAAATAATTAAATTTTAAAACACTTGATTAATTAGAGAAGCCTTCACAGTCGGAGTCGAACCACGGCCAAGCTCATCCTTCGTTGACCTCTTTACCTGAAAAAGTGAGGGGGTGAGAGTTGAAAAACACTCTGTGGGCTAACTCTTTTATCCACAAGAGTACATACACATGAAAACATAACAATTTACATCGCATAGAGGCACATTGTACACTGAAGCACTTCTTATATAACCATAAACCATGAATCCTGTAATATGTATACTATTTACTTATTATAGTACACATAAGAGCACATCAATCTTGCTTGACACCGCTTTGTCATGCTCGAGCATCATGAGTTCGGGAGCTACCGGAAGTGATCTTTCGATAAGAATCTTGTACGGGTCATACCCGCAAACCTTAGCCATATCTATGTACCGTTTATCCGTATATTTTACACATTGTGCGGCTCTACCGCAAATCTTGCTAATAAGACATCACATATGTATGCCAAACATTCTCTTCATAGAATCATGTCATCAAACCATCATCATGTCACATTTAACATTCACAATACCAACGCATATCATAAATAATTGACATATAATCATGTATATTTCTCTAGAAGGTAATTAAACAATCCACAACACATTATTATTATAAGAGTATCACCCACCTCTTAAAGTAGGAGAGATGATATCTACAATTATATCTGGCCCTAAAGCCGAGGTCTCCAGAGCTCCTACAATAAGGATGAATTATTCACTATTAACCTTAACTAAATAAAATCTTAATCTATGAAATAGTAAGATGCTACTGACTGAAAGCTGTACAATTTGACTTAAAACATTTTAGGAAGTGGAAACAGGGACTAATATTTATAAAGGTTGTGAAAACAAACTTTTTTAAAACTTAAACACATTCTGACCTCGAAGTATGTGCATAGTACATAAATTCAATTTTCTCAACACTAATTATAGGTAATAAAATTTGTGATATTTTGCCATTGATTTGAGTCCAATCGAACTTAAAACGAAGATTTTATGACTATTGCATGTATATTCCTTCTACGTAATATGGAATGAATATTTTATAAGTCACAAACTATATGGAGGAACGATCTGAGTTTTTAACTGTAGAAACTAGAATTATGTGAAATTATGCTATAAAAATTCGTGCCTTTTTGAAAAGATTTACTATTTATGTTGGATTTTTGAAATCGAAATAACTGAAGCTGTAAATCCTGCATAGCAGTAGGAAAACTATGATAACTCATAAATTATAAACTGGATTGACTTTAAATATTTATCAGAGATGAATAAAATTGATAAGAACGACATATTGAAAATTGAAGAGATTTGGATAACTACAAACCTTTATTTCGAATTTTCAAATCATAATCGTAACAATTTATAAATTTGGATCTAGAGTAATAGAAAATTCTTATAAAATAAAATATATATCCAATTGATCTAAAATTTTAAACATGAATTGAAATCATAGGAATGGATGACATATTCAAATTTCAAGGGATTTGGATATGTATAAACATATATTTTGAATTCTACAATCCTAAACGCTGGAATTTGTAAACCTGGATAACAAGTGATTGAAACTTTGTATAAAATAGAATACATGTCCAATCTTCTTGAAATTTTAGTCATGACTAATATATGAATATGAACAACATATTAAAAATTTATAGATATATAAATAAGATTTTCGAAATTTTCACCATAAAAGTACCTGAAAGTTGAAAGGAAGGAAGAATGATATTGAATGAGCGATGGCGGCTCTTTGGAGAATCCAAACCCTATTTTTTTTATTGTCTATTAATCTGTAATTAATCCCTCTATTCTATATATATATATATATATATATATATATATATCCAAGCTTGTCATTCTATTGGGCTCCGGGTCTCAATTTATGGACTTCATAATATTAAATCTAATTTTATTAAGCCTAAATATAACTTAATAAATTCAAATCATGGCCCAATGTTAATCAAATAACTTAATCATTCTTTTTCTCAATTTCATTCCACATAAAAATTATACAATCATAAAAATAATCTAATTGTAATATTTGCATAAGTTGTAAATTAAATCATTGAATGATTTTATAAAACCATGAAATCATAAAATTTAAAATATAATAACATTTCACAATCATAATTATCGTCCTATTAATTTTATTCAATTAGTCATACATTAACCATGAACATCAAGATCTTATAATTGTACATATAATCATGAAAATTTGTATTGAATCACTTAATCATGCTCTAACTCCAACTCCACAAATAAAATCATAATGATATTAATTAGAATACCTCATAATTAAGTCATAAGAATTCCCACATGCATTCCTACAAAAGCTTTCATATTATGAATCATAAAAACATGATCATTGATACTTTCATAAAAGTAATTTTAATAATGGAATAAAAATTCGGGTTATCACACCCTCCCCAACTACGAAAAATTCTGTCCTTGGAATTTCATATCTTATTATTTTAAGGTGAGTCTTGTTATTGACTAGATTTTGAGTTGGTATTGCACCAAAAAGTGAAAGATTTATATGTGAATTTTGAACTACTTAAAAAGTAAATAAGTACTTCAAGAATCGATATTAACAATAACGCCTTTTTGGAATACCTTGAATATACTTTATTATGATTTTATAAAATATAGAGGAAACTTGGAATTAATAAGATTCTGATAATATGAAAAAAATTAGGATAGATTTGAAATTGTCAAAGATTTGAAAGTGGACCTTAAATCAAAACATTTGATACAGCGAAATTTAATATATATATATATATTTTAACACATTTCAAAATTATGAGTTTTGTCAAGAGGAGTGTAAATTTGAATTGACTAGACTTTGAATAAAACCAAAACCATAGTTTGATAAAATTTTGGAAATAAATTTTAGAATTAGTAATCTTTTGCACTCCATTGAGTACCATTGAAATTTTGTAAACTTATTGGGAGTTTTGAAAAAAAAAAAAAAAAAAAAGGACCGTGTTTGGTTTATAACGAAATTCTAAAAAGTATTTTTTTGAAAGCCTTGAAGTTCAAAGGTTAAGTTTTGACTACTGAACCTTCAGGATATACATGATTTTGAAATAAACTTAGATCATATGTGTGAAATATGAAATATTGAATTTTGTGAAAGCGAAATATCTTTGAATAATGAGTGGGTGAGATGGGTGTAGTAATTGATACAAAGTCATATATTGAAATTGTACAGGTATAAGACGAATGATCGCAAATATAATTGTGTATGAGGAGGATGAGAATTTTTCGTAGGGTAACTTGTTTAATTTAAAAATGATATTAAATAAATATTTATGCTTTCAAATGCAAGAGATGCCTTTTATAAAAAAAATGCTACAATGATATTTAAAACATATGCATGAATGCTTATAAATTTTGATTTGTGACATGAGCACCACTCTGAAATACAAATATACCTTCCATAGACGTACACGAGTACACATTATTGCAGTCAACGGTCTCACGATGGTAGTCAAGTATAGTGTATTAAAAATTGTGACATCATGTAGCAGGGAAATATCAAGAATGTAATGCCCAGTCACAGTTATTTAAGAAAAGTGTCATGTGGGTCAAAACAAGTACGCTAGAACACACTGCCGCAGACAGAGGCCTCTGACTAATTTGAGCCCAATATAACACACTATATGGGTAAGATAAGCACACTAAAAAGCTGATACAGACAGTTGCTAGTAGCATTATCGAAACCCATTACACATATTGAACATATAATTCACATAAACTCCAACTCTATGTAATCATCATAATTACATACATCTTTACAAGTATGTGATGCAAACACAAATTCTCATGAATCACATAGTTCGTGTATAAATTGTAATCATATCTTGAATACTCATGAAATAGTTAAAAATGTTGGAGGTCATCTTTTAGAAACACATAGATTATCACTCATTGATAGCATCGTAATTCAATGCATCCTTTTAGATCATGTGGGGCACACACCAATCGTCAAAATTATATCAATCATGAATAAGTGAAAACTATATCATGAACTTTCATTAAACAATTGAGCATGTCATGGAGCATCTTGTAGAATCACATAGCTTGTATGAATACACCTTACATATAAACAGTTCATTTAAACCTCAAGTATTAACTCAATGATGGATCCTCAACTATGTAGGTAGCTTATTAAATACTTAGAAGACTTGTTTCTCCTTCTATTGTTGAACTTTGAGAGGAAATCATCTCAAGGGTACATTCTGAGATGAATAGATATTTGTAACTCATTGAGAATTTTGAGTAAGTGAAAATGATGTCCTACGGAGAATAGTGATTTAATCACAATTTGATGACTTGTTTAAAAATATAGTATCAATAATAAAAGAAATGTTTGAGCTTGATTGTACTTAAAACGAAAATATTTTGCGAAAGAAGTTTTTCGAAATCAAATTGACTCAAAATAGAAGAAACATGCCGGAATATGATGATGGTACACTTTAAAGAGCAAGAAATACTTTAAGATCCTTCAAAATCTTAAATAATTCGAGATGAATTTCTAAAGCAAATTGAAATTTTGTCAAGTCTCTTTACTTGAAGATGATAAAATAATCTTGACTTGATTTTGTCTTGGAGTAGTGGAATAAGAACGGTGAGTTCTTTCATAATAAATTAAAATTAACTCGAAATATATTTGAAATTCTAGTAATCATTGGAAAACATTTGAATGGAAAATTAAAATTTTTGAATGAGTCATAATGACCCATAGGTTATTAATCTTTATCTTTAAACTCTATATTTTCTTACTCTACTTTATATATATATATATATATATATATATATATATATATATATATATATATATATATATATATATATATATAATATAATAATAACAACTTATATGTTTATGTCACTTTTTTATGAAAATGTCAAACTGATAAACACACATAACTCGAAAGATTGAAATGTTTTTCCTAATTTAAAAATAACAACATCCTCTTAAAGTGTGAATAAAGACACTTATGAGGATTATGACATGACTTCCTGCATCGGTAATTAACCAAACCCGAACATACATTGGTTTATGCCATACTTAGGACATTTGGGGGTGTCCTTGTGGCACTGGTGCTTTGTTACCTCATTTGTTACATTTTATAAATATAATTTATGTTTTTACAAAACAAGTACTTTATAAATCTACTCTTTTAATTATGAAATTAAAAAATACTCAAATTTTCAAAACATTATTTGAAATCTTACAATTTATATAAAATTATACTTTTATCAAACTCCTAGTCATAACAACGTAGTGCAAAAAAAAATTCTTAGATTTGCATGAAATAAACTTTCACATTACATCATAAATACAACTTTGAAACATTGAATACAAATTTAAATAATTTGAGAAAATCTCAATTTAGAAGTAGCCCTTTGGATAATATTGTAACAATGTTCTTGAAAATCATACTACTTTTTGAAGTTCATTATCAAGTGAACATTAGGAATATAAAATCATAGTTTAGCTTTTGTCCTTTGAAAAATTCGAGTTTAATGGGCTCGTGGAGTCTAAAATAGGAGATTTGAAATAGGCTCTAAAATGAGAATGAAGAAATCTTTTTCTTGAAATTATGTTGACAAGGAATGTGAAGATAATTTTAAAATTTTAGTGGATAGGAGAAAGACTTGGGACAATAACTCGATAGAAATTGACTTTGAACATGAAATTGAAAGAAAATATGGATCACTTTTGGAAAAAAATTGATTGGTGGAACAACCAATTCATAGTCTCCTCGAGCATACTCACTGAAGTTATCTGAACATTTGTCCTTAGTTATGGTCTACCTTAAAGTTTTCAACTAAGGTGTCTAAGTTCGAAATCAAATCCTAAAAATTATGCCTTCAATCTAACATAGAGACTCAAAATACGGCTTGCTTGTACAAACTTATAAGGGCAATCTAACAAGGAAATCTTATTGTTATTAAACAAAAAATAACACAATTAATTCAACTCAAATGATCATTCCGAGGTGATGAGGTAGGATGATTAGTCTATGATTCTCGTCTCGACTGTGCTCCTCCAAGTAACATAATTATTTTCAAAGCATTTTTATAACTTTACATTGTAGAAAAATCCCTCTCTTGAAAACGTTAGCGAGCTAGTCCTAGAAAAGTGGACCCACTCTGATACTACATTATAACGTTTCAAATTCACCTTTGGAACATTACTACTTTACATTCAATTTAAATATTTTTCAATGTTCCAAAAGATGATATTTTAAAAGAAAGAAGTTTAATTACAAAATCATATGGCAGAAATAAACATAATATAACTTGTGTAAATTTTTTATTACACAACATAAATAATTTTTATAAAATAATTAAATTTTAAAACACTTGATTAATTGGAGAAGCCTACATAGTCGAAGTCTAAACCATGGCCAAGCTCATCCTTCCTTGACCTCTTTACCTAAAAAGGTGAGGGGGATGAGTGTTGGAAAACACTCCGTGGGCTTACTCTTTTACCCACAAGAGTACATACACATGAAAACATAACAATTTACATCGCATAAAGGCACATTGTACACTGAAGCACTTCACATATAACCATAAATCATGAATCCTGTAATATATATACCATTTACTTATTATAGTACACATAAGAGTACATCAATCTTGCTTGAGACCGCTTTGTCCTGCACGAGCATCATGAGTTCGGAAGCTACCTGAAGTGATCTTTCAATCAGAATCTTGTACGGATCATACCCGCAAATCTTAGCCATATCTATGTACGGTATTATCCATATATCTTACACATTATGCGGATCTACCACGAATCTTTCAAATATGACATTACATATATATGTCAAACATTATCTTCATAGAATCATGTCATCAAACCATCATCATGTCACATTTAACATTCACAATACCAACGCATATCATAAATAATTGCCATATATTCATGCATATTTCTCTGGAGGATAATTAAACAATCCATAACACACGATTAGTGTGAGAGTATCACCCATCTCTTAAGTAGAAAGGATGGTATCTGCCATTATGTTTGGTCCTAAAGCCGAGGTCTTCGGAGCTCCTACAATACTGATGAATTATTCACTGTTAACCCCTTAGCTAAATAAAATCTTAATTTATGAAATACTAAGATGATACTAACTGGAAACTGTACAAATTGACTTTAAACATTTTAGGAAGTGAAAATGGGGATTAATATTTATAAATGTTGTGAAAACGAGCTTCTTTTAAACTTAAACACATTCTGAACTCAAAGTACGTGCATCATAAATAAATTCAAAACTTTAATTTTCTCAACACCAATTATAGATAATGAAATTTGTGACATTTTTCCACTGATTTGAGTCCAGTCGGACTTAAAACGAAGATTTTATGACTATTCGACGTATATTCCTACTGCGCAATAAGGACTGAATATTTTATAAGTCACAGACTATATGGAGGAATGAGCTGAACTTTTAACTATAGAAACTAGAATATGTGAAAGTATGCTATACATTTTCGTGCCTTTTTGAGAAGATTTACTATTTATTTTGAATTTTTGAAATCGAAACAATTGAAGTTGTAAATCCTTCACAACCGTAGGAAAAATATGATAACTCAAAAACTATAAGCTGGATTGACTTGAAATTTTTATGAGAGATGAATAACACCTATAAGAACAACATATTAACAATTGAAGAGATTTGAATAACTACAAACCTGTATTTCAAATTTTCAAATCAAAATTGTAATAGTTTATATAGTTTGTTCTAGAGTAATAGAAAATTCATATAAATTAAAATATATACCCAATTGATCAGAACTTCAAATATGAATTGAAATCATAGTAATTAATGATATATTCAAATTTGAAGGGATTTTGATATGTATAAGTATATATTTGGAATTTTACAATCCTAAACGCTAGAATTTGTAAACCTGGATAGCAAGTGGTAGAAATTTCGTATAAAATAAAATACATGTCCAATCTACTTGAAATTTTAAACATGACTCTAAATCATAATAGAGAACAACATATTAAAAATTCATAGAGTTTGGAGATATATAAATAAGACTTCTGAAATTTTTACCATAAAAGTACCTGAGAGTTGAAAGGAAGGAAGAATGATATTGAATGGACGCTCGCGGCTCTTTCGAGAATCCAAACCCTAATATTTTTAGTGACTATTAATCGGTAATTAATTCCTCTTTTCTATATATATATATATATATATATATATATATATATAGGCTTGTTATCCTGTTGGGCTCCGGGCATCAGTTTATGGACTTCATAATATTAAATATAATTTTATTACGCCCAATTATAGTTTAATAAATTCAAATCGTGGCCCAATGTTAGTCAAATAACTTAATCATTCTTTTTCTTAATTTGATTCCACATAAAAATTATACTAGCATAAAAATAATCTAATTGTAATATTTACATAAGTTGCAAATTAAATCATGGAATGATTTTATAAAACCATGAAATCATAATATATAATAACATTTCATAATCTCAATTATCATTCCATTAATTTTATTCAGTTAGTCATACATAAACCATGAAAATCAAAATCTTATAATTCTACGTATAATCGTGAAAATTTCTATTGAAATACTTAATCATGTTCTTACTCCAATTCCATATGTAAAATCATAACGGTATTAATTAGAATACCTCATAATTAAGTCATAAGAATTCTCACATGCTTTCCAAGAAAAACTTTCATATTATGAATTATAAAATCATGATCATTGATACTTTCATAAAAGTAATTTCAATAATACAATAAAAATTCAGGTTATCCCATGATTCATTTTCAGTTTCAGGATAATCAGTTCCACCAAAAAAATAAAATTACATAATATTTATATAAATATAATTAACATAAATAGTTATTATGTAGATTTTTATAAATAATAATGATATAATTTAATCATATATTATTAATACAAAAAACAAATATTATGTCCCGTTCAGTGCACGGGCGGCCATCTAGTATGTGTAAAGCAACATGAGACAGGGCGCTATTTTAATCGTTCATTCTAATTTGATAAAAAATATAATTTTGATTCATACAAACAATTATAATAGTAATAATTATATTCTTTGCTTTATTTGAAGAAAGTCGAAGGTTGAAGTAATGAACCCAACATATATATTAATGGTAATTGTTAGTAGAAATTGATCAACAAAATAACAGACATAACAAGTGAGAAGTGAGAGAAAGTAATAGAGATGGAGGAAGCACAAGATCTTCTTCTTCATTGGCTGCATGCGATGCTTCTGTTGAGGAGGAAGAGGAGGTTGTGTTCATTCACATGCGATGCTTGTGGCGGAATGGGAAAAGGAAGCTCGTATGTATGCACCAGTTGCGAGCTTATGATACATGAGAAATGCGTATCCTTGCCCACTTCCATGCCCACCTCGCACCACCACCACTCGCTCTCCCTCGCTTTTTGCCTCACACCCTCGTGTATTAGGTTTGGATTCACAGGTGATATCTGTCGCCAAGACTTGAAAGTCCAACATTGGGCATATCATTGCAAGGATTGCAGTTTTTTTTGCCCATATCAAATGCGCCATCAGCACACTGCCCGCCACTCCCTCGTAAGATCACTGCTCCGATTTGCATATATTGTGTATAGTGATGATATAACACCCAAAAAATTTAATTGATTTTTGTTCGATATAGAACCTCTAGTTTTTATGAATTTTGACAATAACATCTAATTTTTGACTTCTTTTGGAAAAACAATGGGGCCCCAAACGGTGACTTTGCGGATTTAATATGTCCGTACTTTAGCATTTCTTTCAACTGCTTCCTAAGCTCCTCAAGCTCAGGTTGGCTCATACGATATGGTGCTCTGGCAGGAGGTTTCGTGCCAGCTATCAGCTCAATCTTATGATCAATTGCCCTCTTCGGCAGGAGCTTCCGAGCTAGTTCATCTAGCATAACATCCTTATATTCCTACAGGAGCTTTCTCACTGCACTAGGAAGCGGCTCAGATTTCTCCTTAATCTTCTCAAAGCGAAGGACACATAAGAAGGATGGTTCATTGTGCTTGCAACCATTTTCGAACTGCATGGCCGACAGACTTCTCTTGCCCATCTTATTGGCCCAAGTGGGGATAGCACATGGCTTATTCCCCATCATCATCAAGGAGTCCACATGCGGGAGGACCGTCGTCTTGGTATCCCGCAAGAACTCTAGCCCAAGAATGAGCTTGAAGTCGTCCATCACTACAATGGACAGGTTGGTCCTTCCTTTAAATGGGCCAAATCTCAACAACGTTGACTTGGTGCTACCGGTGATAGGCTGCGCAGTGGAATTGCTAGCCTTGACTCACCCTACTCCTTTCTCTAGCACAAGCTCGAGTCTCTCTACTTCGGTGCTGGCTAGATAGTTGTGTGTGGCACCTGTGTTGATCATAGCTCGCACAGGCTTGCCATTAATTTACATCAATGAACATCAACCCTTTCTTCTTCTGGACTTTTGGTGGTTGATCTTCCTCAGTATGGCTCGTTAGTGCCGGTACGGTCTTGCCTCTTTTTGGTGGCGCCTTTTTTTGGGCGGCCACATGGTGGAATAAAGTATTGCATCAAGCAATGGCCTCGAGATTTTCTTCCTTGGAATCTTCTTCATCAAAGTTGGACGGCTGGGGCTCTGCTTGTTTAGATTTTTGCAAAGGTCCTGTGGGACTTGTCAAAGCATTCAACAACTGCTTCTTAGGGCAATCCTTTATCCGATGGGGTCCATCACAGAGAAGCACCCGCTACTTTTCTGGGATGATGAGCTCTGCTTGTTCTCCTATTGAGGCTTTCGATTGGAGCTCGATTGCGAGCTCCCTGGGAGTGGGATGGTTTATCTCCCCCTCCCCTTTCGGAGTTCGGCTTGAAAGATTTGGCTCCGCCTCCTTTTGTATGGCTACTTCTTGCAGCAGTTGGCCTGTTGTTGTTGTTGCTTCGGGGCTCGGCAGTGTAGTCAGTCAAGCATTCGGCCGCACTCATTGTGGCTTTAGTGTCATTCACCCATTGGTGTTGTAGTTCTAGTCGCGCCCATGGTTTTAGGCCTTCCATGAAAGTGAAGAACTTGTCCTTCTCGGACATATCACAGATGTCCAGCATGAGGGCCGAGAAGGCCTTCAGATAGTCCCACACAGAACCAGTGTGTTTGAGCTCTCTCAATGCCCGACGGACATTGTATTCAACATTCTCCGGAAAGAATTGTTATCTGATTGCATCCTGCAGTTGGGCCCATGTCTCGAGCTCCACCCGGTGATCTTGAAGCTCTTTATATTTGGTTCGCCACCACAGTTTTGCATCTCCCATCAAATACATGGTTGTGGTGGACACTCTTCGACCCTCGCCCACGATATTGGCAGCCAAGAAATACTGCTCCATATCGAAGAGGAAGTTTTCTACTTCTTTGACATCTCTAGTACCGCCGTATGCACTAGGCTCTGGCACCCAATGCCTGGGCATTGGATTAATAGCAACTGGGGCGTTGCTCACTGCCCGTTATAGTAGGCCAATTTGAATTTTAATTTCCTCCAATTGCTGATGCGTGTCAATTACATTGTTTGTCCTCATGGCCTGAGTTAATGCATTACATACCTGCCGACTCTCATTAAGCTCGGCTTTCAGATTGGCCACCACTGATTAGAGCTCCACAATTCTCTCCTCGTGATGGCATACAGTTTCCTCTAGAACGCCCAATCTTTGGTTTGCATTCGGAGGTCTCCCCATAAATGACTCATCATTAGCCATCCTGCCTCGACCTAGTGGATCGCGAGCCGAGGCTCTGATAACACGTGTCACAGGGCGCTTGTGTGAGTAATAGTAATTAGCGCACCGTTCGACTAGCAATTGACCCCGTCGACTACTTCTGCCTTGCTAACACGAACTCGCTCTTGAGCTTGTGCTGTTGCGATGCAACACACCCGGAGGTGCTTTAGTGGCACAACAAAATGATAGAAGCAATTGTAAAAAGCTTGTTTTGTATTAAATGTAGGCAACAATAACAATATGCAGATTATAGTTAATAGCAATGGTGAAAAGGGAACCTTCAATCAATGCTCAGCTCTCTTCAATACCCTATCCCCTATAGTAATGAAAAATAAAAAAGGCTAGTGACAGCACTAGATATTACAAAGCTGAAGAATGCGACAAAATTCTAAGTAGGAATAAACTTATATACATGATACAAAAGCCCTAAACCTAAAAATTTAGACTTCGAAAGAGTGCGAGCGAGCTGCAGGCGCTGGCGGCCTTTCTGCAAAGTCAGGCATCCATTGGCGAAGGATATGAGGCGGCCTGTTGGGCGGCCCGAAATGTAGGACTAATCACGGATAATAAGATTATCCCATGACATGCGAGGGTGGCATCCCGTGACATGCAAGGGTGGCATCCCGTGACACCAAGTCCCAGGACCCAGGATGATCTCCTCTTACTAATTTCTCTCATGCCAAAGACCGAGACGATCAGGTTTGGATTCGAATCCAATGTCCTGGGTTGTATCCTCTTAAACATCTCTTCCTTCCCAGGTTGCTCTGTAAGTTCTTGAATCACCTGATTAAGAGGAAGTGAGCTTGGGACTTCTAATATCCAACAATCCTGCTTAAGTTCTTGAATCACTGTTTGAAGAGGACGTAAGATAGGGGATCTGAAAATCCAATTTGGTTTTTGTCCAGTAAGCTTTTCTAAACGTTCAATCACTGTTTCAAGAGAAGGGGCACCGGTTAACCAATCTGGGTAACCAGCTCTGACTAACCAATCAGGAGGGGAGGTGAGCTTTCTTAAATATTGGATCATTGCTGTAACCGGACAGGAGTAAGTGGCTCTGATAAGAATTGGTTCACCCCACAGAAAATGGAAGAACGGTCGTTCCTGAAAATCATAACCCTCCTTGCCAAGACAGCGGACCATTGCCCTTGGATAGAAGAAGTAATGACGGCAATTCTGGATCTGCTTCACTATTTTCAAAAAATAATTAGGCGCCGCGTCAGCTTCCGGCGATCTTCTCGGAGTAGTCCGGTGATCTATCGGCCTTGAATATATGGGGAGATGATCATCTCCTTGTGCTTTCAACCTGATAGAATCCATGTCTTCAATTGCTCTCTGTAGATCCACCAAGAAAGCAGAGCTAATTCTTGTTGCCTCAGACCCATGATAATGGATCTGCTGGGATTCAATTACATCTTCAGCCTCACAAGCAGCAGATGCAATTCGCCTCTCCAAACCTTCTGCTTCTTTGCTCTATAAAATCCACCAAGAAAGCCACGTTTTAGCCAAGAGATTCGATCTGTTTCTCTTCGAAAAGAAGGGAATGTCGGCGATGATTCTGGATCTGCTCCAGATTATTCTGAAGAGAAATTAGAGCAGCGTAAGCCGCCATTGATCTTTAATCTAAATTTTCCTTCATGGATATGGTTTCACTTCATAATTATAGAGATAAATCATTTACATTAAATTGTCAAACCACGCGTTTCCTACGCGGTTGCGGATATTTCTTCTAGAATTGTGTAGTTATTTCTTTTTATGATGTTTTATCTTTAATTTTAAAATATTAATACATGATATATGTTTATTAGTAATATTATTTTATATATATATGTTATATGTTAATTATTTTAATATAAAAAATAAAAACTAAAATAAAATAAAATATTTTAATCCAACGTTTTTTTGTTGAATTTGGTAAATTAAGTTATGATATCTGTTGTAATACCCTCTCTGTCCAACAAAGATATTCAACCGGGAGGTGCTATACACACCACCCTTTCTTCTAAACACACCACACCATTTAATTTTACAAAAAAGGACCTTAACAAAATTACCAAAATAACCCTCAAAATTTAAAAAAAAAAATTGGCACCTGTGAAGCTTTCTTCCCCCTTCTCTTCTCCCTTCCCCCTTTCCTTCTCTGCGTAAAACCCTAAAAATTTTAAATCCAAAAATTGATTCATTCACCATATTTTTTTCTTATATTCATGGACAATCAACAAGTACATCTAAAATCGGTAAGTTTTGGAATGTTTTATTGTACTACATTGTGTTTTGTCCTTCATTTTCTTTCAAAACTGAAATCTGCATCGCGTAGCAGAAATTTCGGGTGCGTTCGGCCTGTATCAGCCGAACGTAAGCCTAAACGTTCGGCCAATACCGACCGAACACATAATGTAACGTTCGGCGTCTGAAGGCCGAACACATTATGTAACGCTCGGCTACCCACGGCCGAACACTTCGTGTTGTGTTCGGGTACTCACGGCCGAACACTTCGTGCTGTGTTCGGCTGATACAGGCCGAACGCATGTTCGGCTGTTCTAGGCCGAACACAGATTGTCTTGTACTTTTTTTGGTTGTTTTCTGATTCATTTAATTTTATTTTCAGGAGACCTCAAGAACAAGTGCTTTTATTTTAGATAACAACGAGGTGGTTGTTGATTATCAAGATGTGTTTAATACAATAGATTTGTTCGAATCACGAGAAAATTTGATTTCTTGGGTCCGTGAAAAGGCTATCCCATTAGGCATGGTAGTGGTTGTGATGAGGTCAGAAATCGAAGATGAATGCAGACGACCTCGTTTGTGGTTAGGATGCGAACGAGGGGGTAAATATCGGCCACCGAAAAAAAACAGAGCAAAGAGAAAAATGAAAATCAAGAAACAAATGAATGTGGAAGAGAATTGGAAGAGGTAGAAAATAAAACACTTGTGCATCGTCATCGCAAAACCAAGAAATGCGATTGTCCATTTCGTCTAAAAGGAACATACTACAAAGAGACTGATGCATGGGCCTTAGAGGTCATTTGTGGTTCGCATAATCACGAGATGTCAAGATATTTAGAGGGTCACTCTTTTGCTGGCCGTTTAACTACGGATGAGGTGAAATTGGTGTCTGATCTATCTACCGGTAATAGCCGTCCTAGGGACATATTGTTTATGTTGCAGAAGAGGTATACAGAAAATAAATCTACGATAAAGACTATCTACAATATTCGACAGAAGAACAGACTAGTCGAACACTGTGGTAGGTCACAGCTGCAATATCTCATGGGCAAACTTAAGGAGAAAGATTTTTTCTTCCATACTAGGCGGTGTGAGCAAACAGATGCTGTGAGAGATATGTTTTGGGCCCATCCAACAAGTGTGAAGTTGCTCCGGGCCTTTCCAAATGTCTTGTTAATGGATTGTACATACAAAACAAACCCGTACAAACTACTGTTTTTAGAAATTGTTGGGGTGACTTCCACAAACATGACATTTTCAGTTGCATGTGCCTATCTAGAATCCGAGAAGGAGGATAATTACTTATGGGCGTGCAATGTCCTTAAAGATTTGATGGACCAATCCAGCCTACCAAAAATATTTATAACCGACCAAGAGCTTGCATTGATAAATGCAATCGAGATAACGTTTCCTAGTTCTCATCATTTGCTATGTCGGTGGCACATCAACAGAAATGTAATGCATAAATGCAAGAAATACTTTAGCACAAAGGAACAATGGAATTCGTTTTATTGCAGCTGGAATTCGTTGATTTTTGCCGAATCAGAGCACAGGTTCGAAGAGTTGCTGCAGCGGTTTCAGAATGATTTTTCCTATAAAAAAGAGGCTATGAAATATGTTTTGGACAATTGGATAAGTGGGTATAAGGAGCGATTTGTTTCTTGTTGGGTGAACAACTTGATGCATTTTGAAAATATCACAACAAATAGGTATTAAATAATCATTCATCATTTATATGCTATATTATTATTTTATTTCTGTATATTGTTATATATGTTATATGATCATTAATATTTTTTTCTCCATATAGGGCGGAGGGCCATCATGCAAAGTTGAAAAAACAACTTCAATTGAGTACAGGCACTTTTGAAACGTGTTGGGAAAAAATTTTCATCCTTCTCGAAACATCGCATAATGCAATCAAAAGTTCGTTCGAGAAGAGTCCAACATAGGTACTCATCTCCTGTATTCCAAATGTTAAGGGGTATGGTTTCTATCTCTGCTTTGGATATGATTTTGGATGAAATGGTTGGTATTGGAGAAGATGGCATCGATCCTTTATTATGTGGGTGTATTTTGCAAAAAACTTGTGGTCTTCCATGTGCTCACAAGCTATCTGAATATGTTCGGGAGAATATGCCTATCCCCCTAGATAGAGTTGATCGATTTTGGAGAAAGCTGGACATGGAACCTGTGGATGAAGTCAATAAAAATATATCGGATGACATAAAAAATTCTTTCAAGAAGACACTTGATGAAATTGTCAACCAATTTGAGGGTGCACATGATGAATCACAGAAGTTGTTAATGTTGAAGAGGTTGAGAGAGTTTACACACCCAACAACTTCATCCCTCATTGAACCACAAGTCCAACTACGTACGCGTGGACGTCCTGCCAAAACAAAAGCAAAAAAGAACAACCCCACAAAAAAAGATTCAAGTGCTTTTGAGTATGTTCAATCCATCCACGACAGTTGTTCGCCAGGGGAAGAACCAATTTTCATAAGTGGAGAAAACGTGTCCAGTGCTAATATTAGTTCCACTCGACGAGAAAAACAAAAGGTACTTATGAAGTATAAACAAAATTTGTGGTGTTTTCTTTCTCTTTGCCATCCTAATCAATGATAACTGTATGATATCCAGGTGGTTCGACGTGCAAGTAATGTTATTCCCACAAATAAGCATATTGAATTTTTTGAAGACATTCCACATATCTTTCGGCCATATGTTTGTGGGACTAAGAACGTTAGAGGAGACGGGCACTGTGGATTTCGTGCAATTGCCGAGCTAATGAACTATGGGGAAGACTCGTGGTCTAGAGTTTGTTGTGACTTGATTCATGAATTACAACAATTTGGAGAAATGTATGCACCCATATTCAACGAGCACGGACGTGTTGGGGAAGTTGAAGATGCATTACACTGTTTTGAGGAGAGAGCCCCTAGACGACACTGGCTTAATATCCCTGATATGGGGCACATGATTGCAACTGTTTACAACGTAGCACTTGTGGTGCTAACATAGATTGCAAACTATACTTTCCTTCCCCTGAGGACTGCAAACCCAGAAGATCTGAAGCTTATTTGCATAGCTTTGGTATCACAAAGCACGCATTTTTGCGCGGTAGAATTATTTTCTTATTATTACATTTTCTTATGATTTTCAATTTTTTAGAGAAATTTTTCTTATACGTGCAATGTGACAGGTCTCATTAAGCACTGGATGCCCGTTGCCTCCTGTTCTGCATGCATGGCATGAACATCGCCTTCCATGTGCTACTGGATGGGAGATATTCTATAGAAGTCGTTTTCAAATGTATAATGCCATTTGTTTACAAAATAACTGATATGTACTTTTTTTTTTAAAATTGTGGAATATTATTTATTTTACATCTTCTATAAATACAAAATTTGCAAAGTTATGATGAAATCTTTCCGATAAATCGCCAATCATATGATGAAATTATTGAAATTGCAAACTATGTTATTTACAATATGTCCCAAAAAACAGAATGTACAAAATCCATAAAAAACGAAGTTTCAGTGCGTTCGGCCAACACTGGCCGAACAAAACATAATACATTCGGCCAGCACTGGCCGAACATCCTATACCATGTTCGGCCAGCACTGGCCGAACGTATTGTGATCCGTTCGGCCAGTGTTGGCCGAACGCCCTGACACTTCGTTTTTTTATGGATTTTGTACATTCTGTCCAAAAAAAACAGAATGTACAAAATCCATAAAAAATGAAGTGTCAGGGCGTTCGGCCAACACTGGCCGAACGTATCACAATACATTCGGCCAGTGCTAGCCGAACATGGTATAGGATGTTTGGCCAGTGCTGACCGAACGTATTGTGTTTCGTTCGGCCAGTGTTGGCCGAACGCACTGAAACTTCGTGTTATACAGTCTGTTTTTTCGGGTTTCTGTTTTTTTCGGGTTATGTATTTTGTACGGTGAGTTTTTTTTTCAACGAATGCAAAAATCAAGCGTAGTGTAGGCAAACAGAGTAACGAGCAAACATTAAAATTATAATTTAAAAATTTTAGAAACACTGAATAAAATAATAATTTAACATTCAAATGTATAAAAATTTAATGTCATACATATATGTTTACAAAAGCATTACTCTACTCATCGGAATCACCCCCGTCATCCACCGTGAGACCATCGAGTATTCTTGTAGCCTCCTCGACTCTAGGCATCATGTAATCCAGCGAGAGCTGCGGATCCTGGGCTGTCCACATGCGAACCAGTGGGTGAAGAATATTCCGGGCATCATTGAATCGAGCCCACATTTGACTAGGGTTCGCATCAGCCGAAAAATGCCGTGCTGCGGATATACGATCGGGGTTTTGGACTTGTGGATGGGAGAATGTACGGTACCAATCCATATACTCTGGTACAGTCTCCCATGCTGGCTGTGCAAGTCTCTCCCGTCGCTGGATGGACAACACGTGGCTATCCCATGAGAGAAACATGGACCCAAGCACCCCCCATGCAAGTACGTACTGACCAGGCATTTTTCCTCTTCTTGCCAGTACTGGATCCAATGGAGGCAACGGGATATGCTGGATATGGCCGAACTGCCTTAACACTCGATCAGGGTGGTATGGTTCGACAATGTCCAACGCCCTTATGCAGCCATGATAAAACGTCACTTCAGGACGTTCAAATCGATCACGTACTTGCTGATAAGGATCCCAGATGACTTACGTATTGAATTGTTCATGTTATATATTTGAAAAATAAATGTATTTGTGAAAAAATAATTAAAAAGACCCTTACTTCGTGTGGTTGGAGTGCATCCAACCACTCCCTGCACGCCTGCAAACCCAAAGTGTTGGGTCCACCTTGCCCGTGCTGTGCCCATCGCATGGCTAGTGGAAACCTCGGATCGTACTCCACATTAAATTGAGGTCGTGGGCTCGTCGGGAAGTGCTCGTAAATCCATGCCTACATATATACAAATGTAAGGGTACAACATACTAAAAATTGTAACATAACGTAAAAGTAAATAATTTTCAAAGAATGACGTACCTCCAGTAGTGTAAAATATCCAGCGATTTGCTTTACTCCCGCCCTTGATGCGGAGCCTAACTGCCTATAAAGATAGGCAAGGGCAGCAGCACCCCATGCGAATTCCCGGACGACGCTCGTGTCTTCCAGCAGCTTCAGATAGCCAGCAGAGATCCGAGTACCACTTTTGTCGGAAAATATGGTACACCCAAGGATATAAAGTATATAAGCTCGAGCTGCCTTCTCTGCAGCTCATCTCTGCGTAATCTGAACGCTGTCCGAGAAAGTGCTACGAAGCCACTCTAGCTTCACAGACTGCCCTCTCTTGTTATTGAGGGCCAATACGGCATCCTCAACTGACACACTCAACAACCGATGTATCAGTGCAGGCGAGAATTCTGCAGGATCGTCTTCCACCTGCACTGGCTGCCCAACCCCCGGAAGACCGAGTAAAGACGACACATCATCTAATGTGATCGTCATCTCACCAAAGGGTAGGTGGAAAGTGTTGGTCTCCGGCTGCCACCGTTCGACGAATGCAGAAATGAGGTTCCGGTTGGGAGCTCTGTAGGATATCTTGCTCAAATTGTGAAGCCCGGACAGCTTCACATACGACCTCCAGACTCGGGACGTCTCGTCCTCAGGATACACCCATCGAAGAAGCTTCGAAGTGTGGCAGAGGCATTTTAAAACGCCTCTCTCATTGCCATTCCACACGTCGGCGGCTACGTGTGTTTTGAAGCTTCGCAGTAATGACGGATCATAGGGGCCGCCGGGAAATGGGCCCATCAATAACTCGTTCTGCTCGGCTTGCCTCACTTGTTCTTGAGGCATTTCGGCATGTTCCTCCTCCTGTTCTTCCGACACGTGAGAAGGACCCGCCTCCTGAGAAGGACCCGCCTCTTGCTGGGCAGCCCGTAATCATCTATTTGAAGCGATAGGCCGTCTTCTCCTTCTTTCGTAAACTATAACATAAGATAATTAAAATGTTAACATACATACGTTGCAAAAAAAAAAAAAAATTAAAAAAACAGCAGGCTGTTCGGCCAACACTGGCCGAACACCTCGCAGGCTGTTCGGCCACCAGCACCGAACGCCTGCGATTCTCGCGACAGAAATATATCAATTGAAATCTCGGAATTGCGGCACATTACCTGGAGTTTCGCGTTCGGCGTCCATTGCCTCCTACGGTGAATGTGTTTGTGCACTTCGGGATGGTGGAGGGGAAGGGTTTTCGCGTGGGAGAGGTGTTCGGCGGTGGAGAGGGTTTCGCCTGCCTTTGCTTTCGCGTAGGGTTTCGCCGGTTTTTTTTGGTTTTGAATTTTTTGAAAGGTGAAGGGTATTTTTGGTATTTTTGTGGTGTGTTTAGTAATTTTGAATTTTTAAATGTAGTGTTGTGTGGTGTGTTTAGTAATTGTGGTGTGTTTAGAAAATTATGTGGTGTGGTTAGATTATGCCTATTCAACCCTTTTTTATTTGTGTCAAATTATTGTCACTTTACTTATTAGAATGATATTTTTTTCTCTAAAATACGGCTACTCAATGTCGGTTGGTATTAACGATTCTCAATTATTTTTAGTGGAGTCAAATTAATTTGTTAGAAAAAAAATTGTACCAAATATTTTTTGTTGTAAATAATAATGGTATAAAATAAATTTTTAGATTAAATTTACTTTTTTAAGTTTATTAAAATTTATTTTAATCTATGTGAAAAATAAAATTGAATTATGTTTGTAGGAAGAGGAAATATATTTTTTGATGTTTAATAAATTTGTAGAACCTCAGAATCCTGCATTCGCACAGAGACAAAAATACCCTCTATATCCTCTTTCCAATACATATCAAAATGAGTAGAAACAACATAAAACCCTCCTCGAATATTCTCGAGTTTTTAGAAAAGAGATTGTTAAAGAAATATGTTGATATTGATATTATTTATAAAGTATAAACCAACTAGATGCAATCTTATTATTAATTAGTTATAGTTACTGTAAGTTCTGTAGCAAGACTACATATTTTAAAAAGTTTAAAAACAATTATATGTTAATACACCTCCTCTAAATCTGAATCACTTAGGACTAATACCAGTTAAATTGGTAATAATTACATATGAAATTGTGAAAATGATAATTCTTTAAATCTACATAGGTGAGCCTTCTGTATAATAATTGCGTCGATCTAGATTGTCTTATTAGATGGATCCAATTTCTCTTTTTTTTTTTCTTTTTGTAAACATGTCACAAAAATATAACATGATACTTTTTCGAGAAAAAATGAATCTTGTCCTATAAAACTAATATATTTTAGATTATGCAAAAATATTATTTTTTTCATAGTAAAAGTATTACTTTTATTTTGACTTGTTACAAAAAAAAAAAATTATCTATTAGGAAAGAAATATTTAGAATGTACATCTATTAGAAAATAAATATTTAGATCCATCTGATAGGAGAGAAATATTTAAAATATTTATTTATTAGGAAATAAATATTACAATATCTATCTATTAGGAAATAAATATTTAGAATATTTATTTATTCTTTTGTGGAATATATTGTATTTACTTGTCAAGTCTTATTCTCCAAAACTTTGCTATTGTATATATATTTGTCTTTCGTGCATAATAAAATTTAATTCAATTCTCATAACTATTACATGGTATCAAGCCTTAAGAGATTTATTTTCTCCTTATAACGATCCCAGAGTCAACCCCATCTCTCGTCCCACATAATGTCTTTCTCAATGGCAACCGCCACCCCCATATTTATCGTGTCTCCCATCGCTCTCAACATCCCCGTTCAGGTGCCACCGCAACTTACCATCAGCAACTATACCATGTGGTGATTCCAATTTGAGACCTTATTAATAGGGTATGACCTTTTGGGTTTATTGATGGCTTTCGTGGCTTGCCGCCACCATCATCTCCAGTGATACCACCACAACTAATTCGGAATATGCTTTTTGGATTCGTCAAGATAAATTAATATAGAGTGGTATTATTGACACTCTTTTGCCAATTCTTATTCCTTTCATAACTTCTTCCAAGACTTTGGCGGATGTGTGGAAAATTTTGGTGGACATGTATGCCCGCCCAACCTGCAGCTGTATCAACATCCTCAAGAACCACCTTAAAAACCCTTAGAAAGGCACACAATCCATCACATAATTTATGCAAGATGTCAATTTGATTTTTGATGAAGTTGCCCTCATGCGTGTAGCCACTGACTCTGACGACCTCGCTCTTCGCATACTGAATGGCCTTGATGATGACTACGGCAAATTATTAAATGGGATCCACGCTCAAGAAAATTCAATCTCGCTTGACGAACTCCATGAAAAACTTATCAATTATGAAGCTCATATTCAATTGCTAGCGTCTGCCAAGCAACTATCCACGCTAACCACTGCATTCTGGGCTAACACTTCCGGCCGACCATCCCGTGACTCAGCCTCCGCACCTACTAATTTCAGTTCGCAGCACCGTGCCAACCCACCACGCCCTACTTCCACTTTATCTCAATTACACCCCCAATGGCAATCCCATCCCTGCCGGCCACAAACCCTATCTTGGCAAGTGTCAATTATATCGTGAAATAGGCCACACCGCCAATTGCTCCCCGTCGTTTCAATCCACTTTGTAGAGGTACATAAATAATTCTCCTTTCTTGCTAAATGAGATTACAACGTGAAATAATATAGAGATACAGAAATAGCGTAAACTAAGAAAACTAAGTAACAACCAAATATAGAAGATATACTATCAATCATTAATAATATCACTAATACCCCCTCCCCCTGCAAGTGAAGTGTGGGATTAAGACTGACGCGGAGCTTGGACCAAAATATCTCAAACAATGGATGAGGAAGACTCTTCGTGAATATATCAGCAAGCTGGACTGAAGAAGGAACAAAACATGTGCTCAAGCAGCCATTCTCAACTAGTTCACGCACATAGTGGTAGTCGATATCTATGTGTTTTGCTCATTTTTTGAGAAACAAGATTCAGAGTCAAGAATAATGCACTCTTATTGTCACTGAGGAGTGTTGGAGGCGAGGATGGAAGAGCATGAAGGTCTTGCAGAAGATTTATGACCCACATAAGTTCACCAGCAGCGTGCAAGAGCCATGTATTCAGATTCACAGCTTGATCAAGAAATGGCGGGTTGCTTCTTTGCACTTCAGGAAATAAGATTAAGACCGAGAAAGATAGCATACCCGTAAGTCAAGCATCGAGTGTCGATGCAACGAGCCCAGTCAACATCAGAATATCCAATAATTTCAGAGGAACCAGACGAAAAGGATAACTCAAAACCAAGGATGCGTTTAACATATCTTAAAATACGTTTAACATCCTCAAAGTGATCTGTAGTTGGTCGTTGTTGAAATTGGCTGACAGTGTTCATCGAATAAGTAATATCGGGACATGTGATAGTTAAATATGGAAAGCACCAACTAAAGACCGATATAGTGTAGGATCTGAAAATTCAGTACAAGAAGCAGTAAAAGTAGCACCTGGAGCAAGAGGAGTGAAGACTGGTTTGAAATCAAGCAAATTAGCACGAAGAACGTGCATACTTCGACTGACTCAGAAAGAGCCATGAAGAGGGGTATGAAACTTCTAGACCAATGAAATACCCTAATTGGCCAATATCCTTTATAGAGAAATCAGTGTACAAGCGAGATAAAAAAGTGCTGAGAGTAGCATTGTCATTGCTTGTGATAATAATGTCATCGACGTATGCCAAAAGATACACCAATATAGAATGTCGATGGAAAACAAATAAGGATGTATCAATAGAACTACAAAGAAAACCAAGTTGCAATAGAAAGTTATGAAAATGTTGATACCAGACGAGTGGAGCCTGGCGAAGACCATAGATAGCCTTCTTGAGGCGACAGACATAATTATATCTGCAAGGGATCATTATATCCAGGCGGTTGCTCCATAAAGACTGGCTTAGAGAGATAACCATTGAGGAAAGCGATCTTGACGTCAAGCTGATGAAGAGGCCAAGATCGCGTGATGGCAAGAGATAGAATAACATGGACAGTGGAGGCCTTCACCTGAGGACTAAAAGTGTGGTTGAAGTCAGTTCCAGGAAATTGGCTGAAACCCTGTGTAACGAGTCGAACTTTGAATCGATCAACTGAGCCGTCAGCTAGAAATTTAGTACGATACACATATTTTGATCCAACAATGTTTGTATCAAGAGGCAAGGAATGAGATCCCAAGTACCGTTAGCGCGCAATGCCTCTATCTTCTCATTCATGGCATTTATCCAATTGGGACTCTTAAGAGCAGATTTGATGCCTCAAGGCTTTGAAACAGTGGTGAGAGCATAATAGAGTTTGTGAGGCTTAACAAGAGTAATGTCGGAAGGGGAACGGGGCTTGAATATCCCCGACTGAGCCCGTGTACGCATTGGATTAGTATGGGTTGTGGCAACTTGAGGAGCAGTTTGTTCTCGAATGGACGAATGAGGAGGACTCACTAGTGGAGTTGGTCGCAGATTGTCAGGAACTTGTTGGGATGTTAGAGAAGTTTGAAGAACCCCGGGTGGACAAATTTTGACATGGTCGAGATGATGGTGGACTTGCCAGTGTGGATGGATGCAAATCAGGAGATGCAATAGGAGAGATTGAGGAGCGCCATCTTGAAATTCGGATATGTCCAGATGGGAAATAGACTTGGACGAGTTGAATTGAGCAAAGGGAAGACATTACTCATTAAATTTGGCATGTCAAGTAATGTACACACGCGAGGAAGTAGGGTCAAAACATCGAAAACCCTTGTGGCTTGGGCTGTACCCAATAAAGATTCACGTTAAGCTGTGATGTTAAAATTTTATCATGGCATAGTCCCGAAGGCAGGGGTAAACCCGACAATCAAAAACATGAAAAGTGTCGTAAAAGGGAGTGTGCCCATAGACAATTTCGAATGGCGATTGTTTGTCAAGAAGAAATGTGGGGAGCCGATTAATAATATATATTGTTGTGCTAAATGCCTTGACCTAAAAAAGAATGGGAACCGAAGAGTGAAAAAGCAAGGCAAGACCCATCTCAGTTATATGTCTGTGCTTGCGCTCAGCTCTACTATTCTGAGCGGGAGTGTAAGGACATGACCTTAAATGATGTATGCCACAATGTGCAAAGTGAGATTGCAAATGATGATTCGTAAATTCCGTGCCACCATCTCTCTGAAACTTTTTGATTTTGCAAGAATCCTGATTTTCGACAAATAATTGAAAGAACAAAAAAAACCAACAAATTCAGACTTTGAGTGTAATGGATAAAACCAAAAAAATCTAAAGCGATCATCCATAAATACAGCATTGTAACGAAAAGCAGAGATAGAAGTAACGGGTGCAGGACCCCACATATCACAATGTATCAAATCCAAGAGCTGAAAAGCTCAACTATCATTAATTTTAAAAGACAATCTAGTACTCTTGGCTAACTGACATGAATTGCAAAGTTTAGGCAAAGGCAATAGAGATGTAACAGAAAGTAAACCATATTTGGTCATCAAATTAATAACAGAGTTGGCCACATGGCCAAGGCGAGAATGCCACATTTCATAAGAAGCATGTAACTTTGTATTCTGAAGTACTGCAGAAAGGGCTGTAGCCTGAGAGTCCAACAAATAAAGACCACGATCATGGATTCCTGTTGCGAGGAGCTGACCTGTATCCCGATTCTTAATGTGAAACTGAGAATCAGTGAAAAATACTTGAACATGATAATGTTGAGTTAGCTTGCTAACAGACAACAAGTTTTTAGTAAGCCCAGGTACACCAAAACATCACGTAATTTGAGATTGTGTGAAATATTCAATGAGCCAGTGTGATATATAGAAAGATTCTCACCATTACTGACGGTTACACGATCATACCCGAAATAGGATGAAGTATTGTCAAGTTTGGAGCATCTGAAGTCATGTGCGTTGAAGCCCCTGTGTCTAAAAACCAATCGGACAAACTCGGTTGAGAAATGAACATGCAGCTGAGAAGGCCTCGGTGAGATTTACTATGGAGAATGGCCTGGAGGAATGATCATAGGAAGAATCAAAACGCTTAGGGCAGTCGAAGACATCATGATTGGTCTCTCGACAGAGCTGACACCAGGGTGTATAGTTTCAACGACCCCCACAACCTCCCTTGGTATTTCTATGACCCCGGCCTGCATTGGAGCCAAGACCTTTGTGATTGGAATTTCTGCAGCCTCGTCCTCTAGAGACAGTGATAAAGGCAACTTGTATGGATGAAGAATCATCGAGAGTTTTCTGAAAAAGTTCATGACTTAGAGTCCTAGCCAGGAAAGTGGAGAAATTTGGAAGTGTGTCTTGAGCCATTTGAGCCGATGTGAAGCTGGAAAAGGCTAAACCAAGGTCCTTGAGGAACTAATAGGACTTTTTGAATTCATCGATTGGTCGGCCGATATCGGCGAGTTGATCATAAAGAGACTTGAAATGACAACCATAATCTGCCACAAGTTTGGGAGCCACATTTTGCAATCAAGAGATCATTTTTAAGGCTTAATTCGCGCACCTTAGAACCATGGCTATAAGCGCGGGACAGAGCCTACTATACATCTTGAGAAGTCTTAAATACAATGACAACGAACATTGATTCTTCCGTGAGTGTGGACACGAGAAATATTTTTAATAATTGGACGCGAGAATACCATTTAGCATAGTCGGGAATGGGTGTTGTTCTGCCAGTAGCAGTATTGATCTCGGCAAGAGGCAGTGTAGAAGACCCATCAACGAAGGACATGAAATTCTAACTTGTGAGAAAGGGCTCGATTTGAGCGTACCACAATAAATAATTGGAAGAAGATAATTTTATATTCACCATGTGAATCATGGTGGCGAGGGGAAGGGTGGGGGTTTCTGGGACAGCCATAAAAGACACCGAAGGAGATCAGCGGTTGTGGTACGGTGGCGGTGGCAAGATATTGGAGAATAAAGGGTTTCATGCCAATTTGGCTGATACCATGTAAAGCTAGAATAATTCTCCTTTCTTGCTAAATGAGATTAGAACGTGAAATAATATAGAGGTACAGAAATAACGTAAACTAAGGAAACTAAATAACAACCAAATATAGAAGATATACTATCAATCACGAATAATATCACTAATACATTCCATGGCAACCCCCACAATCTTCTAACATGCATCCGGCATATGCGTCTCCAGCTGCGCATATGACCAACTACCCTTCCTCTCTGAATGAGTGGATATTAGATTTGGGGCATCCTATCATGTGGCCCATGATCTTGCTAACTTGTCGGTTAATTCGCCTTATGATGGAGTTGATGGTGTGGTCATTAGTAATGGTAACTGTTTACATATTTCTCACATTGGTCATCTTCGGTTGTGTTCTATTAATTCGTTACCTCTCATCAATGCTTTATATGTGCCTACCATGAATAAGAATTTGATTTATGTCTCCCAATTGTATCTGCATAATGATGTTAATGTTGTTTTTTCTATGACTAATTTTTAGGTGAATGACCATCGGACAGGGCACTACAAGAAAAATGATAATAGACAATGCTATAAAAACAACGGTTTTTAGTAATTTGTGTTGTCGTTTAATGTTTTACAACACTTTTTCATGAAAGTGTTGTCTTTTTGCTTAAGTATATGCAAACCGACAACAGTTTACCCCTTAAAGACAACACTTGTTTTTTTACTGTTTCTTTATGCATTTTTTCGCACAACGACAATGATTTCGTTACAACGGATATGTTTCATGTGTTGTTTTTCAGCATAAGAAGTGCTAAAAAAGACTACACTTTTCGACAACACTTTTTGGTAGTGTTGTCTTTCACTTTTTATCTAATTAAAAGATAACGATAAAACACTTTTGTAAACCGTTGTCGTTTTTTAATAATTTTTAATTTTATTAATTTATATAATTTATTAAATATTATACATTTAGTTAATTTTAGAATGGAAAAAAAAATTTCTAAATTAGGATTGTCTTTTTTTAATAACATTTTATTTTATTAATTGTATAATTTATTAAATATTATAAATGCAATAATATTTTAATTTGAGAATGGAAATTGTTTTTTGCTTAACCCAGGATTCGACTTGCTAGTTAAATGCAGGACTTAGCCGTTTTTCTAAGACACCAGATTGAACATTGGTCAACATACTATTTTTAGATATAAATATTTTATCTTAATTTTATCTCCTTCTCCATCGCTGATATCATCTTCTCCCCCAGAATCTTCAACCCCAAAACCAGCCCCCAAAATATGAATCTTCAACTCAGTCGCTGCAATTCTGTTGTTTTTATCTTCTCCCCCAAAATCTTCGACCCCTAAAAAAAACCCCCAAAAATCTGAATCTCCAACTTAGCCGCTGCAACTCTGTTGTTGCAACACCATCGTTGCAACTCCAGAGTTGTCGCTGCATCTCTCTCCTCTGAATTATTTTAACATATTATTTTTAGCTTATCTGATGAAACCATTTTGTATTCAAACCTAATCTCACCATTGGACCGAATTCAATGATTAAGGTTAAATACTCAATTGTGTGATTAAATTATATATATTTCAGTTGATCTCTCAAATTTTATATACAATGGAACAGATTCAATTCAATCACATCTTCATCACTGACCGCTGCTTCAATCAATTCTAGAGGAACGGCGATCTGCGGCGGCTTTAGCGGCGGTTTCTGCACCTCGATGATTGAAGAACTATGTGAAAAGAGTGTGAAAAGACATCTTTATTCGACATTTTCATCTAATGTTGATAAGAAAGGGAAGAAGATAGTTGTTAAACTTGAAAAAGATTAAAGGAGTTTTGGTATCAGATTCTACATTTTCCACTAATGATGAATCGATTTTTTTTTTTTAATTTATTGTTGAAGTCTTTTAGTATGTTTGATTTTTAAGACTATAGTCGCGTGGTTTTAGATAGCCATTTTGAGCAAGTTATGTTTTCCCTTTAGTTACTTTGTCACTTAATAATTTGAATATTTTGGTTTCTTTCTTTTGACATTAATTAATATTTCATTGTGTTTGTTAGTATAACACTCATTTTAAGTATTAAATTTAAATTACATATTATTTGTACAATTCAATGTTAGAAATAGAACACTCACCCAAAGATGAAGAAATACTAAAGTAATTATTTAGTGTGACAAAGGCTTAATATATTATACGCTATATTAAAAATTTACACTTTGAGTTTAATAATATTTTATTGGTTTAAACTCATAAATTTATTTTTAAAATTTAATCGAATATTTTTTTTAAATGGAAATTTATTAAGATTTTTAATATTTATATTTATGATTTTTATTTCTGTATAATATAATTAACTCTATCTATTAATCTTTTTTATATTTGACCCTAAAATAAAATTTATGGTTATGATATCTTTTCTAGATATGGTACAACTAATATATAAGTTAAACCATCATTTTATTAGGGATTTTTAAAATTCATTATGGTATTTTTATCAATAAGATTAATTCATTGTTATATCACCCGATAATACACAATAATATACATTATAAAACTATTATCAGTAATACATACTTCATACAAATATTTTAAGGTTTAAGAAAACTATCATATAGCAGTTAAAAAGATCAACTTCATAAAACATTCTATATGGCATAAAGTAGGATGAAGAAAATTAATGAATCAACAATAATCAGTAACAAACATATTAAGATTTTCATAACTTCTTAGTGTTTTATCTATTAAAACATGCGAGGATAAAGCATATTAAATGAAATTCATGCATTGTGATTAATGTAAGATTAACTTATCTTTTATCTGTCGAGTGTATGTTCATCTCCAACTTTTGAATAAAATAGTATGCGATCTGTGTTTCTAATGACTTCCTGCATTCAATATTAGACTTGGTTAGATTAATATCATCAAATTACAAGAACATATAAACACATATATGTTAACATATATCAAAGTCAAGCATATCAAATTGCATATGTATTATGTAATTACGTATATTATAAAACAAAGAATTAGTTTTGTTGCACCAACTAATTGATTTCTCAACTTATAAGTTTTTTAATGTAATTGATGTCTTTAAAGAGTCAAACATTTATTAAAATTTTTAATATTTAAACTTATAGTAATAACATTTAATAAATATAATTAATTCTAATATATTCATCTTTTAAATATTTGAACCTATTAAAATTTGAAATATGATATCTATCCTAGATACAGTACAACTAATAAATAGATAAGTCCAACCACCATTTTAATAGGGACTTATTAATTTATACTGATATCACTATTACTAAGATTATATATATATATATATATATATATATATATATATATATATATATATATATATATATATCACCCAGTAAAATGACCATCTACACTTCATACAAATATTCTCAGTTTTAAGAAAACTATCATATAAAATTCAATAAGATCAAATTCAGAGGACATTCTGTATGACATATGTTGTGACAGAATAGGATTATAGAGCATAAACAAGAAACAGAAAACGTAAAGAAGACACAAGATTTACGTGGTTCACCAATAAATTGGCTACATCCACGGGCAGCGAGACCCCCGTGACAGCTCTGCGAAGTGTGTGATTCAAGACATATCAACAAATCTCCACCTTGACTTGAATCTTCCTTGCAGATGCACAATTACAATGCCAGATGAACAGACTCCTCCTTTCTGCCTCAGATTTGCCCTCCTTGGGCATCTAACAGCTTGTGACATTTAGCAAGTCCAAACAATGTCGAAACTTGCTATGCGGGACCGGCTTGGTGAACATGTCAGCAGGATTATTAGCAGTACCTACTTTCATCACCTTGATTCTCTGCTCACTCCTCAGAAAATGATACCTCACATCAATATGCTTGGTCCTCTCATGATGGACCTGATCTTTGGTCAAACAGATTGCACTCAGACTGTCACAGAATACAATAACTTGATCATGATGTAGACCAAGATCACCTACAAGCCCTTTCAACCAAACTCCCTCTTTAGCAGCTTCTGTCAGTGCCATATACTCTGCTTCAATTGTAGACAAAGTAACTGTAGCCTGCAGAGTTGCCTTCCAACTAACAACAGAACCACCAAGAGTGAAAACATAACCAGTCATAGATCTTCTACTATCAACATCTCCAGCATAGTCAGAATCAGAGTAACCAGTCACAGAAACGTGAGTATCACCTCCATAAATGAGACCAACATCAGAAGTACCTCTGAGATAACGGAAAATCCTCTTCACAGCTTGCCAATGCTCCTTTCCAGGTTGTCCCATGAACCTGCTGACAACACTAACAGCATGTGCAAGATCTGGTCTAGTGCAGACCATAGCATACATCAAACTCCCTACTGCATTAGAGTATGGGACTCGAGACATGTACTCCTGCTCAGCTACAAATTTCGGTGCATAGTCAGTGGATAAATGAATATTTGTAGCACTTGGAGTATCAATAGGCTTGGCAGTAGACATGCCAAATCTAGACAAGATTTTCTGAATGTAACTCTTCTGTGACAAGAAAAGCTTCTTCTTCTCTCTTTCCCTATATATCTCCATACCCAGAATTTTCTTGGCAGCACCCAAATCCTTCATATCGAACTCAGCACTGAGCAGATCCTTCAACTTTTGAATATCAGACTTGGACTTCGCAGCTATGAGCATATCATCCACATACAGGACGAGATAGATCATGGAACCATCATCAGCTTTGTTGTGATACACACAACAATCATACGGACTCCTGTTGTATCCCAACTGGATCATGTAACTGTCAAACCTCTTATACCACTGCCTTGGAGACTGCTTTAGCCCATATAAAGACCTCATCAACTTGCAAACATAATCTTCCTTCCCCAGAACCTGGAACCCCTCTGGCTGAGTCATGTAGATATCGTCTTCGAGCTTTCCATGTAGAAAAGTTGTCTTCACATCTAGTTGCTCAAGTTCTAAATCTTGATGCGCAACCATTGCTAGTAACACTCTGATGGAAGTGTGTCTTACCACTGGTGAGAATATCTCATTATAGTCAACCCCCTCCTTCTGTGTGAACCCTCTTGCAACTAGCCGAGCTTTGTATCTCACACCCTCACCAGGTATGGTTTCTTCCTTCTTCTTGAATATCCATTTGCAAGTAACAATCTTTCTCTCCTTAGGCCGTTTGACCAGCTCCTAAGTCTCATTCTTAGCAAGTGATTCCATCTCTTCTCTCATTGCAATGAGCCATTAGGCCGACTCACTACCTGAAACAGCCTCTTTGTATGTGAATGGTTCACCTGCAGATGGTTCTTCCTCTTCCACCTCGTCAGCGACTTGTAATGCGTAAGTCACCATATCCTCAAAACCATACCGCACAGGAGGCTTCACACCTGTTCTCCTAGCTCTATCAACCGCTATGCTTGTCTGGCGAGCTTCTGGATGAACATCTGAACTTGCACTTTCAGCTGTAGTATGTTGATCTTCTCCACCTTGGACTTGTGATTTACACTCATCGAGAGTGACTTGCAGCTCCACCTGTTTATCAACACTACTACAATTTTCTGTACAAATGGACTTCACAGTGGGGTTAAGCATAGAATTCTCATCAAAAATCACATTCCTACTGAATATAACTCTATTCTCTGAAGGTGACCAGATTCTATATCCCTTAACTCCATCCCCGAAACCAACAAATATACCCTTCTTAGCTCTTGGCTCTAATTTACCCTCACTAACATGATAGTAAACATTACAACCAAAAACCTTTAATAGTGAATAATCTGCAAGTTTATTAGACCATACCTCATAAGGTGTCTTGCAATCAATGCCAGTGTGAGGACCACGGTTGATCAGATAGCACGCCGTGTATACTGCTTCTGCCCAGAACTTTCTAGCCAAACCAGCATTCGAGAGCATGCATCTCGCTCTCTCCAGCAATGTCTGATTCATGCGCTCTGCCACACCATTCTGCTGCCGTGTATGTTGAATAGTGTGGTGTCGAGCAATCCCTGCATCCTTGCAGAACTCGTTGAACTCAGACGAACAGAACTCCAGGCCATTATCAGTTCGCAGTCGCTTGATCTTCTTCCCAGTCTGATTTTCTACCAACGCTTTCCACTGCTTGAATTTCTTGAAAGCTTTACTTTTGTGTTTCATCATAATTACCCAAGTCATCCTAGAGTAGTCATCAATCATAGACACAAAATATCTGTGGCCTCCAATAGACTCAACACGTGACGGACCCCAACAATCCATATGAATGTAGTCAAGAGTCCCCTTGGTCTGATGAACTGCCTTCTTTGGAAACTTGCTGCGATGAAGCTTCCCAAAAACACAATGTTCGCAGAATTCAAGACTTTGCACTTTATGCCCAGAAAGAAGATCCCGCTTTGACAAAATCTGCATCCCTCTTTCTCCCATATGACCGAGCCTCATATGCCACAACCTGGTCATATCCATGGTCTGAACCTCAGATGATGCAACATCAGCAGAACCTGTCACAGTGGAACCTCGCAGATAATATAAGGTACCACGTTTCAAGCCTGTCAGAACCACCTTTGAACCTTGACAGACATACATAACTCCACCTTCACCTTTGAAACTGAAACCCTTGCTGTCAAGAAGACTCAATGATATCAGATTTTTCGTCATCTGTGGAACATGCCTGACTTCATTCAAGGTGCAGAATACCCTATCATGTGTCCGTATCCTGACTAAGCCAATCCCAACCACCTTGCAGGCAGCACTGTTAGCCATGGTAACATTTCCTCCATCTATCTGCTCATAGGTCGAGAAGAACTCCTTGTTAGGACAAATATGGTATGATGCCCCAGAATCAAGAACCCACACATCATTACGATGTGACTGTCCAACTGCAACCAAGGCCAGATCATCTTCAGAATTTGTATCAGTTTCTGCAACAGCTGCAGAACCGCCGACACCCTCTTTCTTCTCCTGTTTCCTCTTCTTCCTAGGACAATCATTCTTCCAGTGCCCTGGTTCTTTACAGTAATTGCAGATGTCATCGGGTTTAGGACCTTTTGAACCTTTCTGATTCGGCTTCCCACTTTTCTTCCCAGATTTCTTTTGTCCCTTACCCGTGACAAACAGCCCCGATGCCTGATTTTCTGTGGCCGAGCCAGTTGCCTATTGACGGTCTTCTCTGCTGTGAAGGGCAGATCGAACATCTTCCAAAGACAGAGTATCTTTCCCAGTAATAAACGATTCAACAAAATTCTCATACGATTCAGGCAAAGATACTAATAGAATTAAAGCAGCGTCCTCATCTTCTACTTTAACATCAATATTACGCAAATCTAGTAAAATTTTGTTTAATTTATCTAGATGATCCCGAAGGGGTGTACCTTCCTGCATGCGTAAACGGAACAGACGTTGCTTCAGAAGCAATTTGTTGGTTAGAGACTTCGTCATGTAGAGACTCTCTAACTTCTTCCAGAGACCATCGGCAGTTTCCTGATCCGCAACCTCGATGATAACATCGTCAGACAGACATAGCATGATAGTCGAGTGGGCCTTTTCTTCTAGGGTATTCCACTCTTCTTCATCTGCATCCTCAGATTTAGGTTTTCCTGATAGCGGCGCCCACAAACCCTGCTGTTTCAGCAGAGATCGCATCTTGATCTGCCATAAGCCAAAACTATTTCTCCCGGTGAATTTGTCAACCTTTACGTTGAAAGCAGACATTCTTGATCGGCTCCAAAAAACCCTAACAGTGCGGAAAATACCCTGATCGAAAGGACCAGGCTCTGATACCAGTTTGTTGTGATAGAATAGGATTATAGAGCATAAACAAGAAACAGAAAACGTAAAGAAGACACAAGATTTACGTGGTTCACCAATAAATTGGCTACATCCACGGGCAGAGAGGAGAACGGATTTTATTATGCGGTATATGTTACAGATTACAGACCCCCGTGACAGCTCTGCGAAGTGTGTGATTCAAGACATATCAACAACATAAAGTAGCACGAAGAAGATTAATGAACCAACAAGCATCAATAACAATCAACCAGGATTCAAATCTACAAAAGGTCCTGTATATCCTTCTTTTTGTTTCTTATTTGTAATCATATTATGTATAGTGATATGCATGTTTTAAATGGTTTAAATTAAGATGCTTTAAGTTTTAATTTTCTCATTACTTCTTAGTGTTTTATCTCCTATTTTGTTTATCTATTAAAACATGTGAATAAAGCATATCAATTAAATTCATGCATTATGATTAATGTTAGATTAACTTAGATTAATCTATGTCGTCTGTATGTTCATCTCCAATTTTTGAACAAAAAAATATGGATATGTGTTCTTAGCAACTTTCTGCATTTGTGATTAAGATTTAGTTGGATTTATGTCATCAAGGGCAAGAACATATAAACACATTTATGTTAACACATATCAAAGTCAAACATATAAAACAACTAATAGATACGTTAAACACCATTTTATTAGGGATTTTTTAAATATCATTTCGATATCTCTAATCATAAGATTTTGACCAATCAAATATCATCGAGAATAGTTTCATGAGAAATATTTCACCACCAAATACCATCTCTCCTCCTATTATTATTACAAATGGTAATTTAAATGCAATAATGTAATTTTATCACTGTACATGTAAACTTTACCTATTTAGTAATTATTATTATTATTTTTTATTATTATTATTATTATTATTATTATTTTTATTATTATTATTATTATTATTATTATTATTATTATTATTATTCTATATTCATCCTAATTTTTTTTTATATTATTAGTGGCTGGTTCGAGTTGGATAAAATGAAAACAATTCAAGGGAATGTGTTATGTCCGGTAACATTCCAATCATCATTGATCTAACGGATGACGATCAAACAAAAATTTTAGAAATAGACATTGACCCAGTATTCAATGTCTTGCATATTGATGAAGAGACTACCGATTCATCAATTGTCCTTGAAGTAAGAATTCAACATCATGATAATTCTTTTTATTTGTAATTACAAATTAATATGCAATATGCAAAATTTTATTTTCATTATATTTTGTTATATTTGAAACCTTTGTAGGTGGTGTAGTTCCTCCACATAATGGTGCAGGTGTTAATTCCAACAACAATATTGGTATGTCAAAATTATATACCAATTGTCTATTTATTTATCGTAAATTTAGTTCAATTTTACAAATGAAGTGTTTTTATATCTTTACCATTGATTGAAGAATACTTGGATAGTGGGGATTCAATACACCTATGTCAACATTGTAATGCAAAGTTTGGGTAAGATCAGAGGTTGAATGCACGAAAGAATACACCTAATCCAAAGTAATCCGGTTGTTGCATAAGTGGAAGGATCCAATTTTCGAAAAAGAATAGGCCTCCTCAATTGTTGTATGATCTTATATTTGAAGATAGTGACAAATCAAAGCAATTTCTAGATAATATAAGGTCATATAACAATATGCTTGCTTCATCTCTTTTGGGAGGTAGGATTGACAAGTCTATGAACACCGGAAATTCTTCTCTAATTTTCACGTTGAATGGTCAAAATTACCATCTTATTGGGAGTTTGTTGCCATGTGAAGGTTCACCTCCTAAATTTGCTCAACTATATATACACGATACTGAAGATGAGGTGCAAAATAGAATAAAGTCTATCAAGTATTGCATTTACAAATATAGTTTTTAAGGGACATACATTGAAGTTTTGGTTTTAATTAATTTACAAATATTTTTACAACCCCAAATTCTAATAATATTATTTACTAAAATATTCTCTCAGGAACATTACTAACGCTCACAACCTACACGTGGAGATTGTGAATGACTTGAAAAACATGTTAGATCAAAACAATGTTTTGGTTAGGTGTTTTCGAATGACCAAGGAAAGAATAGTTTTTTAGGGTCGTCTTGATGTAAAATTGCAACTAATAGGAAGAAGACATGGAGATGCAAGAACTTATAATCTACTATTTTTCAGAGTTTGCAGCATTAATTGTTGGTGATATTGATAGCGCTTTGGGTGATAGAGATATTATAGTAGAGACAAGAACAGGACAATTAAAGTGAATTAATGAATTGCACGCTTCTTATCTTGGTCTACAATATCCATTACTTTTTTTTTTTTTTTTTTATGGTGAGGATGGATATCGGGAAGATATTTCTTTTTCTGAAGGGAGAGGGTTTGCTTCAGGGGGTAGAAAAAGAGTAACTCAAAGAGAATATGCAACTTATAGGCTCCATGAAACAGGTGGAGAGATTTCCATTATCCTATACGCTAAAAGATTAACCCAATAGTTTATTGTTGGCATATATACTTTGATAGAGTCTTCTAGATTATGGTTTATTCACACTCGTTAGAAGCAGTTGCGAAGTGAGATGTATAGCGGATTGACAGATGCACTCATTTGTGGTGAGAATGAGTGGAGAAGTGTGGGAATGCATATTGTTTTGCCTCCTTTTTATACTGGTGTAGCCCGTTATATGATTCAAAATTACCAAGATGCAATGGCAATATGTAGATGGACTAACTATCCAGATCTCTTTATCACATTCACGTGTAATCCTAGATGGCCAGCGATTATTCATTATCTTGGACAACAAAATCTTAGACCAAATGATCGTCCAGATATTGTGGTTTGCGTATTCAAGATGAAATTAGATTTATTAATTAAAGATCTCTGGAAGAACAAAGTTTTTGGTAATGTTATTGCAGGTATGCAAAATTAATAACTAAATTAATCTTTACCTCTTTTTGTATCTGTACAATTTCCATAAGACTTGTTAAGTTATTTTCATTATGCATAACAATTATATGTCCTGTAGAATTTCAGAAGGGAGGGCTTTCTCACACATATATTCTTTTATTTTTTATCTAAAGAAGACAAGTATCCATCAGGAGATGACATTGATCAAATTATTTCTTCTGAGATTCCAGATGAGGATACAGATCCCAAGTACTATGCTACTGTGAAAGACTTCATGATTCATGGTCCTTGTGGGATTCTGAAGAAGAATTCTCCATGCATGGTTGATAATTCTTGCACAAAACACTTTCCAAAGAAATTCATTGATACAACTACTGTTGACAATGATGGTTACCTTATCTACAGACGTCGAGAAACTGGAAGAATAGTGCTAAAGAGTGGTGTTCCACTAGACAATAGATTTGTCATTCCATATAATCATTATCTTTTGTTAAGATATGGAGCTCATTTGAATGTTAAATGGTGTAATCAATCTCAATCCATCAAGTACTTATTCAAATATGTGAACAAAAGGTATCGATCGAGTTACAACATCGTTCTCTTACAGTGTAAGTGGTGAACAAGATACAAACATCGTAAATGAGATCAATATGTGTTATGATTGTAGGTATATTTCACTATGTGAGGCGGCTTGGAGAATTTTCGGATATGAAATTCAATACAATAATCCTCTTGTAGAGAGATTATCTTTCCATTTTCCAAATGAGCAACCTATTGTATTTTCTGACACAGATTTGTTGCAGTCTGTTGTTAATCGACCAACTGTACATGAAAGTAATATTTTTGGGATGGTTTAAAGCGAACATAGAATATCCTAAACTCACAAATGATCTAACGTATGTTGAGTTCCCTCAAAAGTTTGTTTGGAAAAATGATTAAAAAAATGGCTACCTAGAACAAGGGGATTGTCTTTAGCAAGACTTCGTTATGTGCCGCCAGGAGCAGGTGATAATTACTATGTAAGGTGCCTTTTGAATATCCAAAAAGGGTGTAAGTGTCACGATGATGTCAAGAAAGTACATATTGTTCAATATGAGACATACCGCGATGCATGCTACGCGTATGGATTGTTGGAGGATGATAAAGAATATATTGATGGAATCATTGAGACGAGTTATTGGGCATCTGCACAAACAATTAGAGGTTTGTTTGCTAAATTACTTTCATCAGATTGTTTGAGTCGTCCTGAAGCTGTTTGGGAACAATGTTGGAATTATTTGTCGGATGGCATACTATACAGACAACATCAGATATTGAATAAACAAGGTAACATCACAATAAGCATTTCACTTAAAACTCAATATACAATTAAATTGTTTTCAATTCTCTATAACATTCAAATTATTTCTTATTTCATATTTATGTATGGGAGATAATGAAATAAAAAACATTACTTTATTTTAGATTGAGAGCCTTTTAAGAAATTGGGGAAAAAGATTGAGTGATTATCCACCGATGCCTGTACCAATTATTAAATGTTTTAGTAGTTATCAAAGTAAGTTCATATTTGATGAGCTACACTATGATCGGGATGCGTTCCTTGATCAACACAAAAAACTTTTACAAAAAATGAACGATGATCAACGTCGTGTTTATCAAACAATAATGGATGCAGTTGAGATTGATCATGGTGGAATCTTTTTTGTATATGGTTATGGAGGAACTGGAAAAATGTTTGTATGGAGAACATTATCTGCAGTAATTAGATGTGAAGGTGAAAACGTTTTGAATTTTGCTTCCAGTGGCATTGCATCCCTTCTTTTCCCAGGTAGAAGAACTGAACACTCTAAATTTAAAATTCCAACAACTTGAATGAAGACTATATGTTATGTAAAACGAGGAACCTTTGCGAAGCTTTTTGTAAAATGTAAGCTCATAATATGGGATGAAGCTCTGATGATGCACAAACATTGTTTTGAGACATTGGATAAATCATTGCAAGATATAATGCAATCAAACCATCCATTCAGACGTAAGACGATTGTTTTAGGTGGAGATTTCCGGCAAATTTTACCAGTTGGACCAAAGAGTAGCAGACAAGATATTGTGAATGCAGGATAAAATTGTGCTACAGGTAATGAATGTGATGAGTTAAAACAATTTTAAAATTAGATTGTCGGTATTTGATGCTACAGTTGGAGGTTTGAATTATGGTGTTGCAGATATAGAAATTCCTAATGACATAATGCTTGACAGTTTAGTTGATTCGATTGTGACAATAGTGTCAAGTAGATATCCTCTTTTCGGAAAAATTGTCGATGACATATCATATCTCCAAGGTAGTGCTATTCTAGCACCTAACTAGATGTAAAAGTTGGAACTCCTGTTTTGTTATTGAGGAACATTGACCACTCTCTTGGTTTATGTAATGGGACTAGAATGGTAATTTTAAAACTTGGTGATCATGTTTTTCAAGCACGTGTTCTATCGGGAAGCAATGAAGGAGATATTGTATTAAGCCCAAGAATGACTCTAACACCGTCTGATCCGAGCTTACCTTTTAAATTTCAAAAAAGATAATTTTCCTTAATTGTTTCATATGCTATGACAATCAACAAGAGTCAAGGTCAATCACTCTCTCATGTTGAACTTTTTTTGAAGAAATCTGTTTTTAGCCATGGACAACTATATGATGTTGTTTCAAGAGTCACAAATAGAAATGGTTTAAAAATAATGATTTGTGACAAGGACGGTAATCATAGCAACGTCACAAAAAATGTTGTATACAAAGAGATGTTAAAAATTTTGTAGAAATGAATGTTATTTCAAATATTCTTATGAGATTGTTTATATTCTATTTACATGTTTGTTTTAAAATATATATATATATATATATATATATATATGTATAGAATGTATTAAAACAGTATAATTTATAACTATGTTTAATATTTCTACTTTAGTTGTGCTTGATAAATTATTGATTAATAAACTACACTTATAAAATATTTTCTTAATTTGATAATTATATTAAAATAAACTTATAAAAAATTACCATAAAATTAAATAGTTGTGCAACGCATAACAAACTAGTTATTATTTGCATGTGTTGTATGATGATTATTTTAATGTATAACATGAAACACGAAATAAAATTAAAGATCCTAATCTCACTTTTCCTCTTGAATTTGGTAAATTAAGTTATCACATCTATTCTATACTCTCTCCATACAAACAAAGATATTTAGATATTTCTCTTCTAATATAGTCACTTTACTTCTTAAATTAATATAAGATTTTTTTAAATACAGCTACTCAATGTCAGTTGGTATTACCTATTTTAAATTTACATTTTCAAGTACATTAAAAATAGTTTTTTACTCTATGTAAAAAAAAAAAATGGATTATCCATGTGGAAAGGAAGGAATATATTTTTTTAGAGTGATCTACAATATTACTTATTTAATTAAAAGAAATATTTGTTTACTTAAAAAATATTAATATTTAAAAAAAATCAGTAGTAATATTTTTCACATATAGAAGTAATACTTTTTAGTTAAACACATAATATTTTACACTGGGTTTCTCGGTGCACCCAATTCATAAAAGTTATTGCAATTTTTTATGTTTAATAAATTTGTATGTCCTCAAAATCCTAAATTTTCTTTCCTTTAAAATCAATATACTATTCGCACAGGCCAAAAATGCCTTTTGTATCCTCTTCTATACACTAGTTGTAGACCCATGCAATGCACGTGCGTAAGCTTTTATTAAATATACTAATTATATTTTGAAATTATTGAAAAATAATTCATTTTCTATATTAAGAAGGAATTTCTGAAATATCAAATTTTAAAAGTTGCACCATGAACTTCTAAAAGTTTCTATTATTTTTCTACATAAAAAGTACCTCAAATTTCAAAATTTAAATAAAAAACAAAAAAATTTGTTAAAGTAATTCTTCCATTGAGAATCTCAAGCATATGTATTCTCTTTCTTCTTTTCATAGTTCCAATCAACTCTGGCATGCGAAAAGATAATTCTAGATATTGAGTTCGAAAAGGTAATTCTAGATATTGAGTAAGACTTTAACAACTCTGGCATGCAAAAAAGATACTCTAAATAAGGAGTAAGAAGTTTATGTTTATTGATTACTTCTTCTAACCACAAGGAAATAGATGTAAATAGATAACATTACCTAATCCTAATTTTACATCATAACTGCGTTGGACAGGTTGTTGAACACCTCTCCATAGCCGATATTTTCTATTTTATATGCTCCGTCTTTAGTGTCTTTGGTGTTTAATATCTTTAGGCCTTCTGGTGATGTCACTCAAGAAAGTGCGACGTATAGTTGGCCGTGGCTGAAAATTGGCTTTGGAAGATAGAATCCAACATTTTTTAAGCTTTGTCCTTGGCTTTTGTTGATAGTCATCATGTAACATACTCTTATTGGTATGTCCTCTGCTGTGATCCCATAATTTCAACGGGCTCCCAACTTCACAGTAAAGCAAAAGTGTCACAAAAAGATGTCGCAATTAGGTGGGTGTAGCCCATTTTGATGTTTAATCCATTGCATCATGCCATTCTAAATCTCCATCTAGTAACCCCTTTCCGTAGTAAGCAGTTTTGAATGTCGGATGGACCACGTCCCCTACATTAAGTATTTCTTCAAAACATTTTGGTCATTTTATTATGTCCACAATCTCTTCAAATAGTACAGTTCTTCTGTTGTTTGACGTATATTCATAATCCTTCCAATTGTGCGCCCTTGTTTACGTTTGGTCAAAACCTTTTTTTTCCCATCCCATATATACTGTCTTGGGAACTGCACGTAAGTTAGCTTCCTAGCTCACTGTCGATCTTGTTTCTTTCCATCCATTCAGTAAACATAGTCTTCTGAACATCATCTCGTGATATGATACTCTTAAGATTGTCTATTTCATTGTATATGAGTTTCTGTTGATTTGGCAAATGTATGGCCAATCTCTGAACTGCTGGCCTTCGATAATGAATGTCAAATGCAAAGATTCTCCACATAGCTTCACAAGCAGATAAATATCGACATTCTAGATAAGTTTTAATCTCATCCACTCCTTCATTTTATTTTTGTTGGGCAACGTTCTTTCCTTTGCTTGATTGTTTAATGATCATTGTAGCCTTATCCACTCCTTTTGTATATACTTGAAGAAATACTTGATTGCCTTGGTCTTGTTGCATCACTCTACATTTTTATGAGCTCTATATTTTCTCAATAATGACAAATTATGTAGAACAACAAACGTATTGTCCATTTTTGTCCCTCCTTTCATGATGAATTTTATTTCATTGTTCTTTCATCTGTATTTTATGTACCCATTTTTGTTAATTGTTGTGTTGTCTCTATAAGATTTTAGATAATTTATAGTGCATTTGCCATTTTGCATGCACGGTAATTGTGGCTTGTCCAATCCACATGATCCATTCATCATGAATTGTTCCACAAAAGCATATCCTTCAAGGTCACTTATCTTGGCCGGTATCTCAGCTAAAATTAATGAATCAATTTGGGAAGGCTTGGATTCTTAAGTCTCTCTTCCAACTAGAGCAATATGTGTGCATGTATCAATCCTCATTTTTGAAATTCAATAGTGTAGACCAATGCAACCAAAGTCTTAATGAAATTGTGAAATTTGGTTTAGCTTATAGTTCTTCAAGGAGAAAGATTAATCTTTATTATATGTATTTATACTTTGAATCTCAATATTTAATATAGATTTCTTGTACCTACTTGCAGCGGTCTTCCTCGAAATCCATGTTTAATATTTGAGAGCAATTCTTCTAACTTCATCTTGAAGAAGTGACATTCTATGTCCAGCCTATCATTTTCGGCATGATGTTGACGGATTGTTGTACATGAGTATGCATCTCCTCCCAATTTGGGTTGGCTGTTATTGTGAGGAGAAGTTGAGGATTGCCATGTACTCTACAAATTGCCATTGTATCATGAAAATTTTTGGCCATATATCTCGAACTTTCTGTGAAAGAAGATGGCAGGATCCAACTCATTCCTAGTGATCTTGCATCAGTGTCGCCTATTGCAACAACATCAATACATTATTGTATACCTCTGCCCTTAGTATCTTTTAGTTGTTCTTGATCCATCATAGACGATATTGTTCAACTGTTGTGTACGCATCTACTCCATATTGATGTAGCAGATGTGTTGATTTGATAATTGTTGCCCCCTCATATAACCTTGTTTGTATTTGGTATGCATAGTATTCACGCATTGTGATAAAAGACCTCTTGATTGTTTGTTTGTCATGTTCTCTGTATGGGATCTATTCATGGAATCCACTCTCGCCAAATGGGAATAAAAGTGGGTATTTCATAGCCATAAATAGAGGGTGAAGGTCGTTTATTCTTTGAAGTTGGGATGATTGGCGCTGCACAATGATATCTCTTTCTCCTGACATTGAAGATAGGTCTCCTACTATTAATCCCTACAAGTTCATCCGAACTTGATAAGTAGTATTGTCGCCCTCTTTGTTTTTCGCCGATTAATCTGATAGACAAATCTCTACTTCTCCAGATTCATATCAGTCTCTAGCCTTTCTGAATATTTTAGCGAGTTCATTGTTAGAATCCATCATTTCAATCAATCCAACAACAATATTTTCATCCAGTTTTTCTGAATTTGGATTTGTGTCAATGCCTTTATGTGATTCTGCACTTCGTTCGTGGTATCATATATGTATAGTTGGGCAAACCATTGATTTTTTCCTCCCTTTTGTAATCTGTTTCTAGCTGTTTTAGTTTCTGCATGATCAAATAAATGTTTCACATATGGAATTTAATCATTGCTGAATATTTTTAATAATTTTTATTGACCTGCATTTGGTATGCATTTGAAAACCTGCAAGGTGGAGCCTTCCATATTTTTGTTAGGGAGTTGTGTTTGTTCCTGAGAAATCATGTTGACCACCAAACAATTATTAATTCAAAAGCTAAATAACAGAATTAAAATTTATGTAAATAGCAAATTGAGGTCTAGAAGCCTATGATCCTTAAAATGATTATTTTCTTGATAGAAAAATCTTATACTGCAATGCACTGATTTTTATTAATTCAAAGCCTTGCAACTAACAACTCATTAAGTGTAAAATGAAGATGCGCTCTATGAATTAATAGAGGTAAGTACATGTTAATTTCATAGGCCTATATAAAAATACAAATAAAGTGATGCATTAAATAAAATTGTGCTTGCTTTGTGTCATACCTTTCTAAAATGTGGTTGTTCGTTTTCTTTTCAAAATTTCTCGCCTTCAGTCCCCTGCCCTTTTGCATAGGTCTTCATTTGTTTAATCTATTGCATCTGCATGTAACCATATGACAAAATGATTGAGAAGAAGTAAACCACTTTTGCATTACATGTAAAATCAATCTTTTAAGTAAATAGTTCCTGAAGAAGAATGTAACTTTTTGTTTAGATATAAGTATAGTTCTTTAACTTCTTGCTTCGTTACATTGGGCTACAATTATGAATATCAAATTTTCTATAAGCATTTGCTGTAAAAACTGGAGTGTAAATAACTTGTGAAAAAATAGATCCATATTAAATGTGAACAAATTGTTGATCTAAACATTGACACTGTTGCATGTTTGTTGCAATATCTTAAAATATTACATCTAGGAACTCTGCAAGCTGATAGAAGTAAACTTATATAATTTGAACTCTATGGGCTAAAGAATAAGATTTCCAAAGCTGTGGTGAAGGTGAAGCTAATGGATATTAAACTCTGATACTACAGCTGCCATTTCATTTGTTTGGATGAATTATTAATCTAAATTTAAAATTATCTTATGTAATAGTGTGTAAACTATAAGTCTATTTTTTATCAGTGAGTTTATAATCATATTGAATGAGTCAAGATGTATACTATTATTATCTTTATTCATGTTTGTTTCTTGGAAGTATAATGATGCCAACAACCTTTCTTCTAAACTTTCTTATTATGCAAGCATAACAACAATAAAAATGAGGAAAGTAAGAAAATACATAAACCATTTGAGAATGAACATCATTTTAAAATTATATAAGCAATCATTCAAAAATTATGACTTAAAAGGGGAGAGAGAGAGAGAGAGAGAGAGAGAGAGGCAAAGACTCTATGATTGTAAATTGCAATTACCAAATAAGGTTTTTCTTATAAATGAATTAATGTACTGATTACAATCAGGTATAGTTGATTTTGGATTTTAACTCATTATTATTAAATCTTAAAAGTTTATATATTCTTTATTTTTCTTAATAACTCTTTCTCACAATTGTTAATTGAATGAGAATACGCTTAAATTTTCTACAATTGAAGGGATACCATATAGAAGGAAAAACATCTAGTGCAGATTATATAATGAGTTCATGCACCATCAAGAGAAAGTCACAGCAAGTATACTATACTCCAGGAAGGAATCCAAGTTTACATATTCATCTAAAGTTGCAAATTTTACAGAGAAACATATTAGCCCTAGAGAAAATAACACATATTTTCCAAAGGTAACAATGACCTTATGAAAATGTGGAAGAACAATTTTGAAAATAAGAAATGTTAACCTGATAACTTTTTATTCCGCTTTGCCAACTGTATCAAATCGTTGTAACTTCAAAAAGGATATTTTCAGAATGTCAAGAATCAAATTGTATATGTTAAGAAAATGACATCCTCGGTTGCTCTTCCTTTTACTTGAATGTGGATTCAATCAAGTCTTAGATCAACCTACGGGGACATAACTAGGTGTTTCTTTCCTGGTTTTGTTTGAAGCTGAGATCACTTTGTAGTTAATTATAGTGGAATTCTATCTTTATATATGATATATCGAACGCAACCCATAGGTGGTGAATAATAGAATGTATAAAACAAACCTGCATTATAGAAAAAAAACCATTAGAATCCTTCAAAGACTATTCTCCTTCCCAATTATGTACATTGATTTGTGTAACTCTCTATATTGGATGTTTGGGCTATGGGTTTTATGTGAATTTAACAAAGACAATATAATTTTTGACATTTTATCTTTTTTTGGTGTTAAGATTTAGTTGTTCTTAAACGACATGATTTCTAAATACATTGGCATCCACTTTATTCTATATTTCATTTAGTTTTGCAATCGCATATTAATGGCTCATGATTGATTTCTAATAGTGATGTTAAGAATGTAAATTGCTTTGTCCTGGTTGGAGTTTTGAAGTAAATTCTGGGAATTTTACAAAATGGGAAAGTTTGATTAACTGAATTTTAGGGGATGTGTTGGTGATTTGATTAGGATTATTTTGATATTTTTGAGGTATTTATATTTTATATTTCATGTTCATGGCCTAATTTCAGCGATACTATGAACACTTTTGGTTTCTATGCTCCTTCAGTTTTCTTATATTTTGTTTATTTTTCTTCCTCTTTCTCATTTTCAAATTATTGTTTGTGATGTATATATTTTATTTTGCCTCCTTATAGTCACTGATTCTTTTACAAAACTCTTCTTTTCAGTTCTTCTTTGTCTTTTTTCTTATGCATCCTCATGTGATTTCACTGCACATATCTATTTTCATTCTTCCTTGTTTAAAATTGCATTTTTAATGTTTGTTAATAGATGGCTTATAACATACTAAGTTTTAGTGTTAAAATGTTTGAATTGGACTAACTTGATATGTCTTGTGGGTAGCTCTCTCTGCTTGAATACATGTTCTATATTTCCCAAGTAAAATATTTGTTGATGTCTTACAGTTTCTACTTTCCCACAATGGAAAACACATTGTTATTTGATGGATCTCTTTGTTGAAGAAATAACAATATATGTAATTCCTACTGAACAAATAGATGGAGGAAAAATAATAAAGCATTCAACCCTCTAGAACTGCAATCGTCTTCATTCATAAATTTGTTAGTCACTACTGCTGCAATAATATATGGAAATTGAATTTTTTTATCCATGGTGTAGAATCGGTAGGTTCTATTTGAGTTTGATGTATCATTGTGACTCTGCTTGATTCAAGATAAAGAATACATAATAGGTGTTTTGGAAAAATATTTACCTCTCAAACTATTCATTCTCCAACAAAAATGCAATTATACAAATATCAAATAGTTTTCATCTTCATATAAGCAAAGATCCAAGAAAATGTTAAACTAAACTATCAACATGTCAAAACTATTCCATCTCCAACACAAAATGCAAATCATCTAATATGACAAATAGTTTTTGGCTTAATATAATCTAGCATCAATTCACTGTATGTTGTTTGTTACTCTTCTTCTACAACCTTGCATAGTCTGTATCAGAATTTATGTCTTCCTTCTTCAATTCTTTGCTTAGGTTGCTATTCTTATCTATTGGTTTGTTTTCTCCAACCACAACAATCGTGGGCCTTTTATTTTCTTCCATCAATTCTATGGTTTGGTTATTGTCGCTCTCTATTGATTTGTTTTCAACATCTACAATAGCCTAAAACACATTCTTTTAGTGCTTTGAGAAAGATAGTTGTGTAGTAGAGAATTTTGAATTTTTTTTTCTTTATGTTACCTTTTCTGTTGGTTCTTTATTGTTACTGTTTGAGTTATCCTCCAAGATTCGTGAAATAGTGAAACTTTGATAGCTTGATCTGAAGTTGTAAGAAGTGACTTTGATTTGAAATGTGAAAGTTTTACCAATAGTTGAGTCTATGCAATCAGGGGCAGCTTGTTTTTGTCAATCTTTTTCAACATTGTCCTCCTACGAAGAAGTCATTTAACATATACAAATCAATATTTATGGGTAGGTATAATTTCAACATTGGAATATGTGATACAAAGTTACCTCTTCTTTCATTATATCTGATGCAGCCTTATTTGTCAATTTTTTTTGCATCTTTATCGAAAATGACGAATGTTGTTGTGTCTCTTCCATCGTTCACAACAAATTCAATCTGGAATCTATATAATAAGAACATTAGGTCACTATAAAGAGGTTGACTTATAGTAACTCATCTATGTATATATAGGATTTTGTTGCCCCTGAGGACTCCAACGGACTAGGGAGGAACACAATTGTCACATGATAGTGTAATTTGCATCTTTGATAATTTTCTTACGCATTGTAAACATGCTATGTAGCTCCATCCATTTCGGTGCAAAACATATATCACTTTAGCTTTGCAAATGAATTGCTTTCCTGGAATGAACAAAAAATATATTAAATTAAAACAGGGTGAAAGCACTAACTTTAGTTAAAAATAGATTAAACAAACATTACTTGCTCTTCTTCTTTTGAGAGAATTCTAGTATTTTAGAAATGGTGTAGTTTTTCTTGTTAGTGATGTTATTTGAGACACATTGATAAATAACATAAACTGGTTGTTTGGCCTTGACCTTGCAACATAGACAAATAATTGAATCTTTAAATATCCAAAACTTGTAAGCTTTATAGCAGTTACTAATTTCTATTACATATAGTTGGATTCTAATGTTGGAAACTTAACCTTACCTCTCACGAAACTCTCTCACATAATCAAACTCAGCATTGATGAACAACTTTGTTGATGATATTGTGTTGAGATAAAGGTCACCTAAATAGTTAAAAAAAAAAAAAAAAGTTTCGCAGGCATGCCAACAAAACTAATGGATTTCACTTTTTTCTAACCTCCAAATCTCTTTGGATTAATTCTTGTTACAACAATGACAATGTCCCTATCCTTTGTTTGGTCCATGTTCTCATAAAAAACATTCATCATATCATCCCAGACAATAAGACGAACTTCAGTATCCCTATAATTTAAAAATAACCATAAACATATTAAGGATTGTAACATTTAAAAATGAAAATATTCAAGAAATTCTTCAACTTACACTTCCAATAAGAGGTGCAGTACTACTTTTTTTAAACCCCCTTCAATGCTGTTTTCAGGGTCTGGGACTTTTGAAAGAAAACCAATCACATCTAAAATTTGTGCAATGTAAAAAAGATCGTAAATGTCAAATGAAATGGTTTTTAGCACAATTACATAAGCACTCTTATTTAGCAATTTGGAAAACTGAGAACATTAACCTAACAAAAAATACCATAATATAATTCTTCTTAAGACTGATCGTACCTTTTCATCTAATAGCAAAAAATCAACACTCATAAGCTCTCGGTTCCGTTTGAAGTTGTGAGCCTCCCACATATGCAGCAATCGGACTATAATACGTCGTAAGCCCCCCCTTAGGTCAACTTCATCTAAGGTTGAGTAGGAAAAGTTATATTTTGTATCCGAAGAAACATGATTTTCCATCTTTTTTTTCTTCAACTAACATTGACAACCTGGGAGGAAAATGGTGTTATATATATATATATATATATATATATATAACATTTTCGAATCTATGCTTATGAATTATGATTCAGGCGAATAAAAGTTTGCAGACATTGATTTTGATTCAGTTATAGGATGATTTAGGCAAATTGAAGAGTTGCAGTCGTGGATTTTGATTCAGTTACAAGTTTTCATGCACAGAAGCCAAATGGTTTGCATATATATATATATATATATATATATATATATATATATATGCATGATAAAGATTCAATTACAGCTTTTCACTTATTATTACATTTTCTCACCTAAAATTATGATTCAGGCGAATTGAATAGCAATATGCAGAGAAACATCGGGCCAGGGGTTCAGTAAATACGTGACTATCTGAAACTAATGACAATTTTGAATCTATGTTTATAAAATTATGATTCAGGCGAATTAAAGAGTTGTAGCCATTGATTTTGATTCAGTTCAAAAGAAGGGTAGATATAGAAAAGTACCTCACCAACTAACCGTAGTTTAAATGTCGAAGGCTCAAACCAACCGAAGAAGAATCATCACCATCCATAAATGAGGGATATAGTGAGATTAGGGCTTTTGTCCAGGGTCGGTTGACCAGCTCTGTAATCCCAATGATTCATCCATTACTTTGATTTAAATCAGCAGCCCTTCATTAAACGGACAGGAAATTATTATTGTTCAATCTATTTTCTAGGAATACTTGGGGATTGTTTAGTTATAATTTCAGTCTTGTTTTCGACAATATAACTGGCTGCGCGACCATCATCAATCATCTTTCCAGTTGTCTATATTTCTATCTATACTTTTTTGTATTTATTATTTAATTATTATTAGGGACACATCGCAACTCATGAAGAAGAGAAAAATTTGATGTGACAAGTCTTGAGAGTATGAACTCTACTTTTAAATATATATATATATATATATATATATATAACTCAAACTGTGTAGAACAACATAAAACCCGAACATTCTAGAGTTTTTATAAAAGAGATTATTAAAGAAATGTGTTAATATCAATATTATTGTATAAAGTATAAACCAATTAGGCGTAATCTTATTATTGATAAGTTATATTTGCTGTAAGTTATACAGTATGACTACATATTTTAACAAGTTAAAAACAATTATATGTTATACGCCTCCTCTAAATCTGTATCACTTAGGATTAATACCAGTTAAATTGGTCCTAATTATCTATAAAATTGTGACAATTATAATTAAATTCTAAAGCTACAATAGTGAGTTTTATATGTAACAATTGTATCGATCTAGATCTGTGTTATTGGATTGACACGATCTCTTTTTTCTTTTTTTCTTAAACACGTCACAAACATATTAATATTCTATAACTTTTAAAAGTTTGTCCCTTTTGTCCTTCAATATGTGATTATCAGTTATGCAACTGGTCAAACTCTGATGTGGTATTAAAATTTATCATTCAATCTTACTTTGGCTTAAAATATTAAATTAATTTTAAAATAAATATAAAAATCATTTAAATGAATATAGAAATAGTGATTGAATAAGAAAAATTATGCAAAAAATATATAATATTATATTATAAATCTGAATATTAAAAAACAGAAAATTAAAAATAAATTAAGAAAAAACAACTAAATGAAGGAAATTACTAAAAACTTCAAAAATAAAAAATAGAAAAAATACAGAAAAACTCACCTCCTATAAATTTGTATCACTTAAGATTAATATCAGTTAAATAGTAAATAATTACCTATGAAATTATGAAAATTATAATTAAATTCTAGATTTACAAAAGTGAGTATTCTATATTACAATTGCATCAATCTTGATCCGTGCGATTGGATTGACATGATCATTTTTTCTTTTCTTTCTTAAACACATCACAAACATATAACATGATATTTTGACAAAATAAATCTTGTCCAGTTAAAATAATATATTTTAGGTTATTCCAAAATATTACGTTTTCAAAATAAAAATATTATTTTTATTTTAGCTTATTACAAAAAAATTCAAAAATTTCTTTCAGCAAAAGTAATACTCTTCGATAAAAATAATTCTTTTAAAAATCAAATTTATTTTTTTATGAAAAAATATTATATCTAAAACATGTCTGCGTTCTTGACAGGCGTCGAATTTGTCTATTGTTGAGTGGATCCATGTCAATGTTGGTTATATGTATTTTGACCTTTTTAGTGTAGAATATGTTTTATCGTTCTAATTAAGATCTTTTCATATATATTTTTTTAATTTATAAATAATTAATAAAAATACAATGATGGGTCATTTAATTCTTTAAGAATTAAATATTTCAACCAGATTACCAAAATCAAATTTCAAAAATAATGCAAAAAAAAATATTTACGAAATAGGCATGTTTTGGAACAATTTTTAAAAATAGGTAAAACCTCACCGCGGCTGACGTTATTTCAAAAATTCGATGACGATTTTAAATTTAAATGAAAGAACGTCACCTAAGGTGATGTTCTTTACTTTTATCATATATATATACACACATACATCATACATGCATATATATATATATATTATATATATATATATACACACTGACATATATATATAACCTGTATTATATATATATTTTAAATATATATTCTTATTAATATATATATATGTATAAATTTATAAAATATATATTTATACTCTAAATTAACATTTTGAATATATATATATATATATATATATATATATATATATATATATATATTTTATATTTTACTTATTCAGTAAATATATCAAAATAAATATTAAAATATAATTAATATAGTTAAAAAATTATAATTTTATTTAAGATAATAAAAAATATTTAAATTTATTTTTATAATATATATATTATATACATATGTATTTATAAAATATATATTTATAAATAATAATATATTTTTTGAATATGTATATATATATATATTTATTTATTAAGTAAATATATAAAAATATATAGTAAATATAATATAATATATATTATATATCAATGTAAAAACGTCACCTTAGGTGACATTTTTTAAAAAACGTCACCTTGGGTAACGTTTAGTGTATATTTTTTAATTTCATATATATTTTTATATATTATTATATATATATTTATTTATTTTGAATATGTATATATATATTTTTATTTATTAAGTAAATATATAAAAATATATATTAAATTATAATTTTAAAAAGTAAAATATTATAATTTTATTTAAGATAATAAAAATTATTAAAATAAATAATAATTTTTAATTATTAATTCATATTTTGAAAATAAATAATATATATATTTTATCGGATATTATATATATTATTATTTTTAAATATATATTATATATATATGTATATATATTTTTTTTATAATTTTTTTCTTTTATTATATATAGATATATATTTATAAAATATATATATTCTAAATATGTTTATTGAATATTTATATATATATATATATATTATTTATTAAGTAAATAAAAATATATATATATATATTATATATATACAACTCATTACAACAATATTGTTATACTATTGTAATGAGTTGTAATTTTCATCATTATTCAAAAATCAAAGGGTCAAGGATATATAAGACAATATATTAACTGGCACAAAATTTTGGGTTGGAATGTTCATTATGCAAATTTATTTAAATTTTTAAAAAATTTGGTTAATAGATGTAAATGATACAAAATAATAAATAGTTTGGATTTTAAATTAATTGTGGTGTTCTGTTTTATTAATGGACGACTTGTATAGAATGTGTCACAATTATGCACTTAATTAATTTGGAGCGAAAATGAAATACTAAAATAAAATATTGAAATTCCAAAAAATACATCTTAGCGGAAAATTTCTTTTTGTTATTTATATACTATAAATTATAAGTAAACACAGAAAATAATACATAAATAAAGAAAATTCAAATTCACTTTAAAACAAATATGAAAAAGAATATAAAAATTAGATGCAAAATTATGAAAATTGCAACTATAATTTCATTCTAATGAAGGTATCATGGGTATAAAATCACTTTTTTTTTTCAGATAAGTAAATAAAAATAATTGTTTGGATCGAAATAATCTATATTCACGCCTATTACAAATGACCTCCTGTACCACAACCTCGATTTCTTCTAGTTCGGCAACCTCTTCCTTCACCTTGCCTGACATTTCCTGATGTTTCTTGTTGTCTCCTTCGAGTTCCACCTCGTCCACCTCTTGTGTGAACAACGGGTAGTTGTAGCTGTATGTCTTCTTCGACCTCATCTTCCTCCGAGGTTGGTGTCAAATGAATTATCATTCTGCTAGAGGATGACGTAGAGTGGTCTGCTACATCCTTTAAAGTAGCCACATCTGAATACTGGAATTGAATCGGAGTAGGACGGACATAGTCGTAGTTTGGCATATTGCTCGTGTCTCCTGCTCTGAAGTCAACGTTCATATAAGGAAATGGCGAGTGAGTGGACATAGATGGATGGTAGAGTGTCGGAGTATACGTTGGTGTACTCATTGAAGGCCTATATACATTCGACATATGTCCTTCAGTTTGATATTCGGGTCGCGAAGATGTTGATGCAAAGTTCTCAGGTGGTGGCATCCGATCTTCAGGGGTACGACGCCTTCTAAATCTCATCTGATTCTCTGATTGACTTTGCGTCTGTTGTTGATGTACAGGCTGGGTATACGTCATTTGCGGAGGCTCAAGGGATAGTCTCTCAATTGTTTGCTCTATATTTTCATACAATGAGAGCTATTCATCTAACAAAGTATTAAGTTGGTCAATGTCTAACCTATTTCTATTCTTTATATTTCCTTTCATGGGTTCCAACTGTTCAATCTACAAAAAAGATAACAGATGCACATTAAAACACCAATCATGTTGAATAGATATAAAATTAATTGTAGAATTACATATATGTTGCGTACCATGCAGTGCATCAGTGAAGCATCTCCAGTTTTTATTCCCATTATTTCATGCGTATCTACAGGGGATATAAAATGACAAGTAATCGAGTTATACCAATCATAGTAATCGGGTGTCGTCGTTGGATTCATTGCAAATTGGGTTTCCGTAAGATACTCATGTCTATGATTCCACTGATGAACATACTTCGCGTGTATGTCCATCCAGTTGGCATTTTTTTGCCCTTTACGATCAATCTGATACACGTTCGTCTTCCAGTCATCAAGAGGGTCGATCCGATTAGGTATATCTTGCAACATTCAGAACTGACGTAAGAATCTTTCTGGATGATGGAACTCCACAAATGAGAAGAAAATCAGTGGACATATAGCTCGCACATTGTCCGAGAAGCACCGCGAAGGTAAATGGAGTACTTCCGATTGCGACCAATCATATGGTCTCATGTAAACTGATGACACACAACAACCAAAAACCAAAAAACATACATGTGTTTTTAATTAATACATATAAGAATTATTAAAATGAAGTAATAAATCGAACCTAGTCATGTGTCAATTTATCTAATATTTCTCGGAAAACCTTGACCTGGCGCCTACCAGTGTGCACAAAACTGCTATCAATATTCCTCCTGTTACATATATTTTACTAGTTAATCAATAGATGCATTACATTTGGGTGTGCACTGTAAATATTACCAATAACGATAAAATAACCAAAATAACATGTCTTGCATTGTAAATATTACCGGGCGCCGAAAGGGGGGACAGGGAGTGTACCACCACCCAAATGATCAGGTCTTTCAATTTCTTGCATATTTAATCTACTCGCCTTGTATACAGGCACAATGGACGATATGCGCGACCATGCCCAAATCTATCAAATATTATGAAAACGTAAAAAATGAGTAATTACCCAGGTTACGTATGGTAGATTCATTAATATATCATAAAAAAAAGAGTACTTGTAACAGTTGAACTGGGCCACCGAGGTTTTCTTTATACTCCAACGCGCCATCGCACAAGTGACGGTATAGGGAAGATAGTACGGCACTGCCCCAGCTGAATTCAATAACCTTCTTTATATCTTGCAGACATTGTACATATACTAGTGGTAACAAATTCCCACTAGCATCAGGGCACATCACACCGTATATCAAGAATAAAGCACATGCCCGTGCATTTTGCTCAACATGTTCAATTGTGCTATCATCCGTCACTGGATGTGATTGCGTATAAGCTGCTAAAGAGCTGGCTCTAATCTTTCCACTTTTTATGTGGGATAGTTCTGGCGTGTAACCTAACATCGCCTGACAGTAATTAACCCACTCATTGGGAGACATTGTAGGATCAAGTTCACACACCAGATCCCCTTCAATCGGCAAACCCCATATTAAGGCGACATCCATTAAAGTCACCGTTGCTTCACCCAAGCGGTTATTAAGTGGTTGTCCGGGTAAAACCTCTCGCACCTATACACACCATAGAAACCCATTTGAAATAACAAATCCAGTATGGGTGTGTGGATCTCAGACCCTTCACGTTCAAATAATTCCCAAAAATCATTGTCGCACCGCCTAAAGCGAAAGAAAAAGTTCAAATCGGAGTCGGGCTTGAGTAGGCCCTCGGAAATGTGCTGAGATTGAAGGGTGAGAAGTGTCGGTTCCTTGGGGCCATAGTGTTCGTGTGAATTGATATCCATTATCACTGCAAATGAAAAAACAACAATAATAAATATAGGATAATTACAAGTAGAACAAAAATAAATTAAAGCATCTATTTTAGGCTCCAGAAAACATACCTTTTTATGCAAAGAAAATCAAGACGGGATAGCAGCAGTAATAAATTCTCCAAATAAATAAGAACAGCAAAAACAATGTTGAACGAGAAAGTTGAAGGAGGAAAATGCAAGGAGAAAGTTGAAGGAGGAAAATATAAGGAGACGTGAAGAGAAGGGAGAGAAAGTTGTCATTATATAAGTGTAAAATGTTAGAGTTGATTTGATGTATGCACGCTTGATTTATTACTTCACGCCAAATCTCTGCAAACTTTTTATAAATGCTTTATTGACTTTGCAAACTTTTTATGAATGCTTTAATTACGTGAATTGATGTATCTCTGCATAAAATGCTTTATTGACTTTGCAAACTTTTTATAAATGATTTAATGACTTGAATTGATGGATCTCTGCAAATGCATGTGATGTGTAGGTAGGTATTTATTTCATTTTTTTAGGGATATATATATATATATATATATATATATATATATATATATTATTTATTTTCAAAATATGAATTAATAATTAAAAATTAGTACTTAATTTAATAATTTTTTTAATTATCTTAAATAAAATAATATGTATTTCAATCTCATATTTTATTTAATTAACAGGCTTCATACACATATAATTTATAAATATATATTTTATAAATATATATATATCTATTTATAATATATATTATATATATAAATCAAAAAACGTCAACTTAGGTGATGTTTATTCTTTTTTTTTTAATTTCGATTATATATATATATATATTTATATATTATTATATATATATATTATTTATTTTGAATATGTATATATATATTTTTTTATTTATTAAGTAAATATATAAAAATATATGTTAATTTATAATTTTAAAAAGTAAAATATTATAATTTTATTTAAGATTAAAAAAATTATTAAATTAAATAATAATTTATAAATTGTAATTCATATTTTTAAAATAAAATATATATATATATATATAATAATAATATATATATTTGGATATTATATATATTATTATTTATAAATATATATTTATAAATATATATATATATATATATATATATATGTATACATAATATAATATAATATATATATATAACTAAAAACGTCACCTTAGGTGACGTTATTGTATTTTTTTTAATTTCACATATATATATATATATATATATATATATATATATATATTTATGTATTATTAATATATATATATATATATATTATTTATTTAGAATATGTGTATATATTTTTATTTATTAAGTAAATATATAAAAATATATATAAAATTATAATTTTAAAAAGTAAAATGTTTTAATTTTATTTAAGATAATAAAAAAATTTGTTAAATTAAATAATAATTTTTTATTATTAATTCATATTTTTTAAATTAATAATATATATATATATCATAATAATAATATATAAATATATATTTTATAAATAAATATATATATATATATGTATATATAATATATAATATTAATATTACTAAAAACATCACCTTAGGTGACGTTATTGTATTTTTTTGTTATTTCATATATATATATATATATATATATATATATATATATATATATGTATATATATATATATATATTTTTTATTTAGAATATGTATATATTTTTTTTATTAAGTAAATATATGAAAATATATATTAAATTATAATTTTAAAAAGTAAAATGTTTTAATTTTATTTAAGATAATAAAAAAATTTGTTAAATTAAATAATATTTTTTTATTATTAATTCATATTTTTTAAATTAATAATATATATATATATATATATCATCATAATAATATATAAATATATATATTCGGATATTATATATATTATTATTTATAAATATATATTTTATAAATAAATATAAATATATATATATATATGTATATATAATATATAATATTAATATAACTAAAAACGTCACCTGAGGTGACGTTTTTTTAAAAACGTCACCTTAGGTGACGTTATTGTATTTTTTTTTATTTCACATATATATATATATATATATATATATATATATATATATATATATATATATATTTATTATATATATATATTATTTTTTTAGAATATGTATATATATTTTTATTTATTAAGTAAATATATAAAAATATATATTAAATTATAATTTTAAAAAGTAAAATGTTTTAATTTTATTTAAGATAATAAAAAAATTTGTTAAATTACATAATATTTTTTTATTATTAATTCATATTTTTTAAATTAATAGTATATATATATTTGGATATTATATATATTATTATTTATAAATATATATTTTATTTAATATATATATATATATGTATATATAATATATAATATATATAAGTAAAAACGTCACCTTAGGTGACGTTTATTGTATTTTTTTTAATTTCATATATATATATATATATATATATATATATATATATATATATATATATATATATTTTTATGTATTATTATTATATATATTTATATATTATTTATTTAGAATATGTATATATATTTTTATTTATTAAGTAAATATATAAAAATATATATTAAATTATAATTTTAAAATGTGAAATAATTTAATTTTATTTTAGATAAAAAATAATTACATTAAATAATAAATTTTTATTATTAATTCATATTTTTAAAATAAATTATAAATATATAATAATAATAATAATAATAATAATAATAATAATAATAATAATAATAATATTTAAATATATATATATATATATATGTGAAAAAGATTAAGAAATGAATCAACGTCGAAATAGTAAGTGTGGTCATGAAAATGATAAGGGTAAGCGTGGTCATCTCCTGTCATTAAATTATTCACGCCATCTCCTGCAACCACATGTTAAAATGGAGTCAAAAGGTTTCCTCTGCAAATGCTGCAAAATTAATGAAGTCACGCCAAATTTCTGCAAAGCAAAAAGTTGATGTAACAATGTATAATTCACGCCAAATTTCTGCAAATCAAAAAGTTGATGTAACAATGTATTGTCATAATAATGCATGCAATAATGATGTCAAAAATTAAATGCATGTATGAAAAAATGCAGAAAAAAGTTGATGTAACATTGTCTTGTTAAAATAATGCATGCAGTAATGATCTCAAAAATTTAATACATGTATGACAAAAATTATAAATATATATATATATATAATAGTAATAATAATATATAAAAATATATATTAAATTATAATTGCAAAAAGTAAAATTTATCTTTTGTATTTAAGATAATAAATTTTTTTATTAAAATAAATATTATTTTCTAATTATTAATTCATATTTTGAAAATAAATAATATATATAATAATAATATATAAATATATATATATATATATCCAAAAATAAAAAATTAGAAATAAATAAACGTCACCTAAGGTGACGTTTTTAGATTTTTTTAATATATATTATATATAGATATATATATATATATATATATATATATATATATATATATATAAAATATATATTTATAAATAATAATATATATTTTGAATAAGTATATATATTTTTATTTATTAAGTAAATATATAAAAATATATATTACATTATAATCTTAAAAAGTCAAATTTAATAATTTTATTTAAGATAATAAAATTTTTTATTTAATTATACATAAATATATATATATACACAAATTTATGTATAAATATTTAATAATACATAAATATTCTTTTGATTTGCAGCCTAGGAAGGACATCTTTACACTTATATAATGACACTCACTTTTTCTCTCATGAATCAATTTCAAGACTCTCTTCTCTTTCATTCTGAATTTCCTCTCTTTACTCACGTGCATATTTGAAGACTCTCTGTTTTGTTTCACTCTCAACTTTCTCTCCCTTCTCTTCACGTCTCCTTGCATTTTCCTCCTTCAACTTTCTCGTTCAACTAAGGTTAGTATACATATACATCATTTAATGCATTATTTAACATGCTTTTCATACGTATATTGTTTGTTTGTTTAAATAATGTAATACATAATTTTATTTGTTCTTCATTTTTGTTTTGAATTTATATATTTCACAGTGAAAAATTACATATATATATATCACTTTCGATCAATGGCGAGTCAACGAAGAGTTTCAATTAGAGTTTATTACGGAGGCGAAATTATACAGGAAAGCAAAAAAAGTATTGTATAGTTCTGCGCCCATTGGTTACACACGAATTGATCGAAATACAGACTTATCTGCATTGAAAGATCTAATTTATCAATATGTTAGTGTGGCTAAAGACCAGTTTCATCTGAAACTTTTCACTAAATGGGGGGAAATATACGATCACAATAATATTATAGAGTCTGTAGTTCAGATTGAGACTGACGATAATCTTAGGTTCTTCCTAGATCCTAATGATGGATTAAACTCTATGGACATTTTCGTTGAGAAAGAACCATGTCAAAATCTTAGTGAACATGAAGGTATGCTTATGAGCCAAGAGTGGGAATATTATATGTCGTTGTTGTCCGAACAAGATGTGCCCACGACATCATTCCAAGATTTAACTAACCCTTGTGATTATGTGCCTGAAATCACACAGGGATTGGATAACCTTGCTTTCACAAACACTAATTAAGGGAAGAATGTAGTGTCCAAAATATAATTGGTCCCAGTAATACTAGGAATGAACCTGAAGATATAATTGGTCCTAGTAATACGGCCAATACAGAAGACATGGACCCTTGTACGGACTCCTTAGGTCCAATTTCCTCATCTGAAACGGAAGTTGAAAATCATATGAAAATTTGGATGACAATGAAGCAGTAGTAGACGAAGAAGATGTTACTGCAGCTAATGTAAATTCCGACGGTGTCGAACCAACAGTCAATATCGACTGGGACTCCAACATTCCATTTTACACAATGAGTGGCCCCAAAGTTGCAGCTGACTCCATGCATAATCCTTCATCTTCATGGGGAAAGTTTTACGATCCTAACCGGGGGATAATTGAGAAGGACATGTTATTCAGGGATAAGAACGCTTTCGTTGCAGCGATTAAGGATTTCTCGATATGACATGCCAGACGTCAGTTTCGAGTTGTCAAAAGTAAACCCCTCCTTTTAGTTCTCAAATGTCAACACAGTACTCCTTCTCAAGAGTGTTCTTGGTATGTTAGGGCATCATTTAAGCAAAAACTGGGGATATTCAAAATAACTAAACATGGTGGAGATCATAGATGTTATATGAATGATATATCTTCTGATCATCGAAACTTGGACAAAAATTTCGTAGCTTTCTTGATTAAGAAAAATGTTCGGGTCAATACTGCAATCAGCGTGTCTGAGGCACAAGCAGACGTTCAAAAAGCAACCGGATACTCAATTTCATATCAGAAGGCATGGCATGGCATTAGACGGGCGATTGAGAACACTTATGGGACATGGGAGAGCTTCGTAAGAAAGTTGCCTAAGTTTTTGGGTGCATTGCAAAAGTGGAACTCGGGCACCATTGTAGAGTGGAAACACCATGACACCAACGTCCCACATAAAAAGATTATCAAATATGTTTTTTGGGCGTTCGAGCCTTGTTACATTGGGTTCAAGTACTGTCCACCGATTATCAGTGTTGATGGGACACATCTATACACAAAATAAAAACATAAAATGTTGATAGTCGTTGCGGTGGACGGAAACAAACAGATACTTCCCCTAGCATTTGCTATTGTAGACGAGAAGAATTTTGAATCTTGGAAGTGGTTTTTGGATTTGATTTGCAAGTACGTCATACGTGGGAGGGCTCAGATGTGCATTATTGTAGATAGAAATGCAGCTCTTTTAAGTGCAATCGAGTCAATACCAACATTTAATGCCCCACATGGAGTAAGTCGCTTTTGTTTGAGACATGTTTGTTCAAATTTCAATTCGCATTTTAAAGATATGCAATTGACAGATCTGTGTTGGCGGGTTGGATCTGAACACCAAATCATTAAGCATAACAGTGTTATGAATGAAATCAGAAATCTGAATCCGGCTGCGTACTTGTATCTCAATAAAATCAATAAAGAACAATGGGCTTTCACGCATGATGGTGGCTGGCGACATGGTATTTTGAACACTAATGTGTCTGAATCGTTTAACGGTGTCTTAAAGGGTGCTCGACGTCTTCCTCTAACAGCTATAGTGGAGATCACGTTCAAGCGATGCGTTGTATATCAACGCATATTTTAGAGAACAAAAAAAAGCTGTGAGGAGAATACAGAGTAATGCACAATCATATACTGATTTTCTCATTCAAAATATCAGTATTGGTCGCATATGTCTGTGGGTCATGTGGTTACCCAGATCGATTACCATGAGCAATCTGCTGTGGTGGTCACGAAACCAAGACCAGGCAAAGGGGGCCACATGCATGCTGTTACGCTTTCTACTAGAGACTGCTCTTGCGGCAAGTGGACCTTATATGGTATTCCATGTTCGCATGTGATGAGTGTATGCACTGATTTACGGATTAATGCTACTTCATTTGTGAAACCGTATTATCGCTTGGTAAACTACAAGCGAACATATGCTGCTGCATTCCAACCCTATTTAGGGGAGGAATATTGGGATGAGCCTGATTTTCAGTTATTTCATGACACCACTTTAAGAAATATGTATCTCCGAGGAAGAAATCGAAGGTCGCGAATTCCGAATGAGATGGATTGGCCTCAAGCACGAGCTAGACAACATGCTAGGAGAAGACAGGCTCGTCGACAAGGAGAAGGAACCAGTCAACAACCTCTTCGACAATCTCAAATATTGCAAACACAGGAAACTCAACAAGCAAGCTCACAATCTGAAGATTTCTAATACCATCTAGAAACCTTATGAAGATTTGTGTAATGTAAGTGATTATGTTAAAGGAAAAAAAATATGTTATATGTGGAGTTTCATGTATTGATATATGTGCAATTTAATTTTGAATTTTTTTAACGTCACCTCAAAAATAAACCAATATATATATATATATATATAAATTATTGAAGTATCAAATATATATATATATATATATATATATATATGTTAATATCATTTACCTGCTTTCATTTACGTATGCTTTCTATATTTTTTTATATGTAAATATCCCATCAACAATTTTATTAACTTTATGCCCATAAGCAAAAAAAAAAAAAAAAAAAAAAAAAAAAAAACTTAAGGGACCCAGGAAGAAAGCACTATAAATACGTGTGTGGTGACTGATTTTACTTACCTACAAATATGGATCATCCCCTAGAATTCTCTCCTCTTCCTCCACAATCAAAATGCTATAACTTGTTTGAAGCTCAGTTCTACTCGGACACCGACTGGTCAAATGAAATGGAGACCGTGCTTGTGGATACTCTTGTGAAGGACGTCGAAGCTGGTGATTGGGAAATCGGTAACCATAATAGCAACTCCTTGTTGAACGTAAGAAATGTGTTGAAGAACCAATTCAAGGAGCGTAACTTCTCTTACGCTGACGTGAAAAGGCGGGTTGATTTGCTACAATCGCGTCACTACACGTTCAAAAAAATGATAATCACGGCCGGAGTTCGTATGGTTGGTGAAAGACTATATAAACCATAAAGACTATTGTTGGTATTTATGGGTAATTTTCTCTATACTTTAAGCAAGCATTTATTTTCTTCATTGTAAATATATATTTCACGCTTCTATTACTTATTCTTACATTTATAGGATCGTGATCCCAAAATGACAAATACAATTGCATACCTAATTGATGATGAGCCATTCTTCGACCAACTTGAGAAGCTTTTCAATTTTGAAGATAATGATGTCGTCAGTGGACCATCTTCCTCAACTAGGCAATAAAATGAATTGGTTTAGCTATGATTGCTATTTGAAATGTTAGACTTTCATGAGTATTGTAATGGTATTATTGTATTAATTATTGTATACAGTGTGATATAGGTATCTTAAGTTTGTAAAAATTATGAAATAATTTAATAAATAAAGTTCATTATTATTATATAACATATATATAACACAACAACAAACTATTATACCGAATAAACATATCCTAAAAAAACACAACAAACAAAACAATAAATCTTTATTGCAAATTTGTCATTGACACAATTACAAGACTCTGCGGTACAGATTTTAATATAATTTGAGAAGACGTGCACGCTAAAAAATTGAATTCAATTCACGAGACTCTGTAAAAACTGAAAATTCACGAGAGTTTGAAAACTGAAAAAAAAAAGTGATTGATTGACATAAAGAAATAACGACAATTCAATTATATTTTATTTTAAATAATATTTTTTTCATCTTAAATCATAAATTTCAAAAGTAAATTATTATGATGTTACTTAATATGTATTTTATATATTTAGTTAATAAATAAAATTATATATATCTATATATAATATATAAAACAAATAAAAAAAACGTCACTTTGCCATTTTTTTAAAATGTCACTTTTATTCAATTATTTTTATTTACTTAATAAATAATATATATATATATATAAATATTCAATAAATATATTTAGAATATATATATTTTATAAATATATATCTATATATAATAAAAGAAAAAAATTATAAAATATATATACATATATATATAATATATATTTATAAATAATAATATATATAATATCAGAAAAAAATATATATATATATTATTAATTTTCAAAATATGATTTAATAATTAAAAATTATTATTTATTTTAATAATTTTTTTTATTATCTTAAATAAAATTATAATATTTTACTTTTTAAAATTATAATTTAATATATATTTTTATATATTTACTTAATAAATAAAAATATATATACATATTCAAAATATATATTATTATTTATAAATATATATTTTATAAATACATATACATATATATAATATATGTATTATAAAAATAAATTTAAATATTTTTTATTATCTTAAATAAAATTATAATATTTTAATTTTATTAATTATATTTTAATATTTATTTTGATATATAAATATATATTTTATAAATATATACATATATATATATATATATTAATAAGAATATATATTTAAAATATATATATATATATATATCATACAGTTTATATATATATATATATATGTGTGTGTGTGTGTCAGTGTGTATACATATATATATATATATATATATTATATATATATATATATGCATGTATGATGTATGCCTATATATAATATATATATATATATATATATATATAAATAACATATAAAGAAAGAACGTCGCCTAAGGTGACGTTCTTTCCTTTAAGTTTAAAATCGTCACCTCCAGTGACGTTTTTTTGAAATAACGTCACCGGCGGTGATGTTTTACCTATTTTTAAAAACTGTTTCAAAATATGCCTATTTTGTAATTTTTTTTTCGCATTATTTTGAAAAAAAAACCCAATCAGAACGAGCTTCGCTAGCTCCTCAAGCTCAGCAGACAAACTAGTCCAACCAGACTTGCAATGATGTTTAGGATGACGTGAAATTGCCATCTATCCAATTGCCGACATCCAACTCACATTTTCGGAATTAACTCGAAAGGGGAGTGTATGAAAGATTTATGCTTCGTCCCACCAACCAAATATAGATAACATCTTGCATTAAAAAAGGTACTCTCCTCAAGACCAATGTTTGCATAAGTGGAAAGTCAATAGTCAGGCGTTGTAGGATCACCTAAATATTTTCTTTGAAAAATTTTAGTATTTAACATCTTTAATATTTTTAAAATATTGTACCATTAATATATAATTTTATCATTAAATTATTTATAAATTTTAAAATATAAAAATTAAGATAATATTTTATGAAAAACTAAAAAAATAAACATTAAAAACTTTAAATATGTTTGAATCGCCTAGTGCCCTCCTAAGCACAGAAACACCTAACAGTGTTATATTTTAAATATTTGGATTTGTCAAACATCATCTCGCGCCTACTAAGCAACTACCTAGATCGATTTTTATATTAATGTTCAAGACTATGGGGATTTCAACTTGCCTATTTGCTAGGAGCTTAGGGTAGATTTGGTCTTTAATTTTATTTGAGAGGATTTTCACCCTCTTATGATATGGAGATTCATTCCTTATTCAACAAATTCTATTTCTCTTAAAACTAATGTAAAAGAAGTATATGACCTCACAAGCACAAGCTAACGCATTTTTGTGCCTCACTCTTATTCTTTCCAATTTTTGTATTTCTCCCTAATTGTGTACGCTAGAGCAATATATATCCATATGTCACCGTCAAATAAGATCTAAATGTAATAAGCAATAGCTACAAGAAAGCAACCAGTTGCACACATCTAGTTACTGGCCAAGATCAAGATAAAATGTTGCCACGTTATGTGGACATTTCTTATTTTTTCACATGTTATGAAATATTAAATTTCACATGTGATTTGTTCCATATTGATAAAATGAAAGAAGAAAGACTAGCTTATAGGTCTAGAAAGCAATTTCTCCTATCATCAATTGATTTTAGGATGAAATCTCATTGAAAATGTAGCTAGTCTTACTTTCATCTCTTGAGTAACGGAAAAGAAAGATGAGCAAGAAAAGTAAATAACAAAAATATTATTTATTACTTCATCCATTTTAATAAATGGTCATGTTTCTTAATACTATATATATATATATATATATATATATATATATATACATTTTTTTTCTTTTGATCAATTTGATAAATATACATCTTTCTAAAATTACAAATTTACACTTATACACCTTCTTTTATTCATTGCTTTGACTAATTCAATCATATATGACATTTTTGTGAAATAAAAATTTTCAATTTTTGACTTTGACTAATAAAACAAGACATTGACTTTCAAAACAAGACTATATTTTAAAAGAGTAGGTCTTGCGTGAAACTGTTGCACAGATCCTAGATCCGTGCAACAGAGTCGACCCAGATGTCACTAGGCTGAGGATTGGGAACTGGGCCGGCTCTTGACTTTTAAAACAAGACTATATTTTAAAAGAGTAGATCTTGCATGTAACCGTTGCACGGAAGCTGAGTTCAGATTTTAGGTAAATTTTAATTATATATTAATTTATATCAATACCTTAGTAAAATATTAAAAAAATATTATATATATGAATCCATATTTTCTATAAGAGTAGATCCTAAATTTTTTATCATTTACCAATAAGCCGATAAATCTTGTTAATACTTAGATAATTGTTTTATACTATAGCATATGTTAGAAATAATTAAATTTAACAAATTTTATATATTTATAATTATTATCGTAATTGAAAAACTTGAAAAAGAAGATCTAAATTGTCTAACGTTGTGTGAGTGGTGAAAAGTATTCAAGATCTAAATTAATTTCATCATTTTGTCCGTCATTTGCTTCTTATTCGAACTTTATCAATATTTTGAATTTAAATACGTTAAAATTAAAGAATAAATGTTGAGAATAATAATATGTTTCTAATTACTTGTTTGATTTTGATGTTGAGGCTTCATTTCAATAATTTTTTTTTATTTTAAAATGTCACTCATTGTTAAATGAATTTATTTAACTAAACAAACAATGCTATTATAGTTAAGATAAATAAGTATCACATTTACCGTTATTATCACTGGGCGTGAATTATACTTTTTAGTTAATCCAATAATATTTTTAGCTAAACAAATAATACATTTTAGTAAAACAAGTAATATTGAGATTTTTTTAATTTAATTTGAATTGAATCTATACTAATATAATGACGAAGTAGTCTAAATGAAAATTTTATCATTTATATAACATCAATAAATAAATATTAGTAAGGCTTTTTAGTTAACCCAATAATACTTTTTTACACTACTTTGTTATTACATTTACCACTCAACTATTTAATTTTTTTTGAATCATTTGCAATTACTATATAATCTAGATAAATTACAATTGTAATTACTAATTAAAATAAAATTTTGTATTTTTCTTAATTCAATATAAATAAAAATAAATTATTTAAATAAAAAACTTGATATATTATTTGTTGCTAGGTATAAAAATTCATTCTTATAAATTATTATCCCTTAAAATTCTAAACTTCACATGTTATGACATAATTTTTTTAATTAAACAAATAATGTTATTACATTTAAATAATATTAATTTATCTTTTAACAGTATTACTCATTTTCTTAAAATATATTACTTTGAAACTAATATTAAAATATAAAATGATTAATTGTGTTAAAAATTATAATTTAGTAAGTTTTGTAAGAAATTATTAGGTAATATTTATTTATTTACTGTAAATAGATGATAAAATTTGCTTTTAGACTACTTTGTTGTTATATTATTATTGATTCAATTCAAATTAAACTAAAAAATTGTTCAATATTAATATATTACTTTTTTCAATTCAACAAATAAGTCGTAATACCTTTTGAAAATGAATGTAATACCTTCTAAATAAGAAAGTAATACCTTTTGAATAAGAAAGTAATATTGTCAATATTCGACAAAAGCGATAATACTAAACATCTTCAGATTAACAAATTCACATCATCCTCCTCTATAAAATATATCATAGAATTTAACAAACAATCATATATTTTTTTCTTTTAAAAAATAAGTAGTAATACCTTCTGAATCAAAAAGTAATACCTTTTGAATAAGAAAGTAATACATTTTCAATAACAAAGTAATAGTGTTAATATTCGATAAAAGCGAGAATCCTACACATTTTTAGAGTGACAAATACACATTATTCCCCCCTACTTTAAAATATATTATATAATTTAACAAGCAGTCATGTATTTTTTTGTTTTAAAAAATAAGTAGTAATACCTTATGAATAAAAAAGTAATACCTTTTGAATAAGAAAGTAATACTATTAATATTCGAGAAAAATGAGAATCTTAAACATCTTCAAATTAACAAATACACATCATTTCCCCTACTATAAATATATCCTAGAATTTAATAAGCAATCACGTATTTGTTTTTTTTTTTAAATAAGTAGTAATACCTTTTGAATAAGAATGTAATACTTTTTTAATAAGAGAGTAATATATTTTCAATAAGAAAGTAAAACTGTTAATATTCGACAAAAGAGAGAATCCTCAACATTTTCAAATTAACAGATACACATCATTCCCACACTACAAAATATATCCTAGCATTTAAAAAGCAGCCATGTATTTGTTTTTTTTTTAAAAATAGGTAGTAATACATTTTGAATCAAAAAGTAATACTTTTGAATAAGAAAGTAATACCTTTTCAATAAAAAAGTAATAATGTTGATATTCGACAAAAGCGATAATCCTAAACATCTTCAGATTAACAAATAGACATCATTCCCCTCACTATACAATATTTTCTAGAATTTAAAAGATAGTCATGTGTTTTTTTCTTTTAAAAAATAAGTAATAATACATTTTGAATAAGAAAATAATACATTTTGAATAAGAAATTAATACCTTTTTAATAAGAAAGTAATACTGTTAAATATTCGGCCAAAAGCAAGAATTCTGGATATCTTCAGATTAACAGATATACATCGTTCCTCCACTATAAAATATTTACTAGAATTTAACAAGTTCTCAAGTGTTTGTTTCTTTTAAAAAATAATTAGTAACATTGAGTAATTTTCTTTGTTCAATTTCTAAACACATAAATAAACAAACAAAGAAAAAAAATTAATGAATTAGGCTTTCATTCGTATTTTAAATAATTTATCTATTAATACAATCAATATTTTAATAGATTTTTTTTTTGAAGGCATATCAAAATTAATTTAAAAATTAATTTCACAAATTAATTATACAAATTAATCTAGTAGGATGTAATAATATTTTATTTTGAAATCTACCCAATTTGTTTTTATTACAATAGAATATAATTTTAAAATTTAATTAAAAAATTAATATTACTTTCAAATTATTATATTTTAAGAAAATGATTAATATTATTAAAAGATAATATTATTTGTTTAGTTAAAACAATTCTATCATAACATGTGAAGTTTAGAATTTGAAGAGATAAGAATTTATAGGAATTAATTTTTATACCTATCAACAAAATATAATTCACAAACTAGTAATTGTATCAATTTTTTTAATAATTTTATTTTTAAATATATTGAATTTAAAAAAATATATAAATTTAATTTTTATTAGTGATTACAATTGTAATTTATCTATATTTTATAGTAATTGTAATAATTAAAAAATTAAATGATTGAGTGATATTTTAATATTGTTGTATACCTGTCCAAAATATTAATATAAATTAATATGATTTCAAAAGTTTCTCACATTAAAATGAGAAGGGTGTTGAGCTTGTGAGGATTCGAACACACAACCTTCATCTTGGATACGGAATGCCCTGCCACCAGTTGCAGAAGTTTTTGCCATTTTAAAATAATTTAAAAAAAATTATATGACTCTTTTTGCTTTTTCGTTTTTGGAGTAACAGGGGGGGGGGGTGTGTGTGTGTATATATTTAAGTAATTAGATATAGTATTGCAATATTTGGGTAAAATATAACAAAGTTTAATGTTAAGCATTTGTAACTTTTAGAATTTTCTAGTTTTTAACATGTATTATGGTAGATAAAATTTAATAACATTATAGTTAGCGTAATTTTAAATGAACATATGACTTTATTTAGTTATAAACATATTTCTCATTTTAATTTTAAATATTTTATTAAATTTAGCTTTGCCACAATGTATTATAAGGTCCTTTAGTTATTCATAAATATTTCGAAATGTCCTTCAGTTAAAAAAAGTTATATAGGTCCCTCAATTATTAAAAGTTGATTTTGGAAAGAAAAATATTGAAAGTTGCTATATTAGTTAATTTTACTGTTAGAAACTTTTACATGTCATCACTTTATATTTTAAAAAACCTTTATGTAATATCTACACAATTTCTAATTTCTTTTTATTTATTCTCATTAAAGAACTCAAAAGAGCCTCATTTATTTCTTTCACCTCACGTAAGAATCTATGAGCACATCAAAATTGAATCTTAAAATTAAAAGAAAAATTAAAAAAAAAATAAAGAACAGAAACAACAAAATTATAATTTTTGTTGACTCATAAATTAGGAACCTACACAAATATTTCTACCCTTTACAAATATTCACAGATAATGGAGGGATCTTATAATGCATTTGCTTTTAGTTTTTTTGTAATTTATGTTCTAGTATATTACTCTTGATAATGAAAGGTATAAATTTTGGAACTATTCTTAACCGTGAAAATATTAATTTTTGTGTTAAAAGATAGTACAACTTGAAATAAATTATTTTTTAACCATAAAATATTACTCTTTGTTGAAAGGCAATATTGTGAAATCGTAAATATATTACTTTTTGTGTTGAAATAAATTAATGTTTAATTGTAAATGTATTATTATTTTAGTGATTGAAGTATTATTTTTTGTTTTTAGAGGTATCCTTCTCTATATAAAAGAAGGGAGTTTGAAAAGTATTTTTTGCAATGTGCCACTTCAGTAAAAATTCTCAGTATTTTTCTGCAATGTGGTGCATTGGAAATTTTTGTATTCTTTTTTTTAAAAAATATATTTTTTTCATTTTAACTGGCACTTTCTCTCTCATCTATTTTATTTTTTTACTAAAATTAAAAAATTCAAATTATCTTTTCGTGATCTTTAATTTAATACCAATATTGTATATATTAAAATAAATAATTATATTTAAAATGATGGAATATAATTTTTATATATATATATATATATACACATAATTAGTAGGACAAGAAAATTTAAATGAGGGGGAGGGGTTAAGACAATAAAAATTGAAAGAAGTTGCAAAATAGGAATTTATATTTTTATATATTAGTTTAATCTATTTATTGTAAAATATTTTTTTTATTTGTCGATTCAGAATAGACAATTCAAATCATGAATCAACAGCTTGATTTAACCATTGACTCGCTATTAAATCAAAATCGAAACAAGAAATTGGTTGATTTGTTTTCAATTTCAGGATATTCAGTTCCACCAAAAAAATAAAATCACATAATACTTATATAAATATAATTGACATAAATAATTATTACGTATAATTTTATAAATAATAATGATATAATTTTTGTTAGAATATATGTTAATATATTATGTTAGTTGTATATTTGCTATTTAGATTCATTGTATATTTATTTCCTTTATTATAGGGAGTTAAGCCCTAGTTTATAACCTTACTATACATAGCCTAGGTTGTATATATTTATGTTGATAGGATTGTGAATATTCAAAGAATTATCTTCTTTCATGGTATCAAAGCCCTAGGGAAAGATCTTCACTCTTCCGCACCCTAGCCGCTCCTCTTCCTGTTGCATTCTTTTTCTTCTTCTTCTTCTCTAATTCTTAATTCTCATTCTCCATGGGTGAATCAAAGTCTTTTTTTCACCCTGCACTTGCTGTTTCCAACATCAAGAATCTTGTTCCCATCACTCTTGAGATGGAGAACGTTCAATATGCGATATGGGCGGAGCTCTTTAAAATTCACGCAAGATCTCATAAGGTACTTGATCATATTATTCCTCCGGCTAAGGGCAAGGAGAAAACACCTAAGACCGAGGAGGAGATAGAATTGTGGTTGACTCTCGACGCTACCGTTCTTCAGTAGATTTATGCCACAATCTTTCATGATCTGTTACATAAAATCCTTGAACCCGACACCACGACAATGGAGGCTTGGAATAGGTTACATGATATTTTTCAAGACAACAAACATTCTCGTGCCGTTACGCTTGAGTATGATTTCACTAACACAGACAAGGAGAATTTCTCAAATGTCTCTGCCTACTGTCAACATCTCAAGTCATTGTCATATCAACTTAAGAACGTCGGCTCTTCGATGGACAATAGCCGTCTAGTTCTCCAATTGGTGTTCGGCCTCACCGAGTCCTGCAAGGGGGTGGCCACACTAATTCGCTAAAGTGACCCTTTAGCACAATTTTATCAAGCCGGATCAATGCTCGTTCTTGAAGAAGCAGGCCTAAAAAAGGCAACTCAGACCACCACTTCTGCCATGGTGGCTCGAGACTCGGATGATTCTCAAGATGGCGTTGATCAGTCTTCATCTCATCGTAATAACAATGGTGGGAAACGACACCAACACCGTGGCAATTCTAGGAGGAATCACAACTCATCCGGCGGTCGTGGTGGTGGAAAAGGGGGTTCCGGTGGTAGCTCTGGTGGTAGGGGCAAAGGTGGCGACAATACCAACCAGAACGGTGGCCAACACAAGCCCCAAATCAGTGGCCGTCCCAGTAGTGGCCTTGGCCATGGATGCAGTGGGCTATTCCACCATGCCCATTTCCCACTGCACCATGGGCCAGGCCCAACTTCCAGCAAGGCCGGCGCTAGTAGCCTGGTATCCTTGGGCCTAAACAGCAACAGGCTTATTCTACTTCAGGACCGACACCAACTGACATAGATGCGGCGATGCACACCCTCGGCATTACTCCTCCAGATCCAAACTGGTACATGGACACCGGTGCCACTTCTCATATAACATCCGGGCAAGGTAATCTCACGTCTTATTTTAATTTGAGCAATAAACGTGGTATAACTGTTGGTAATGGTCAATCTATTCCAATTCGTGGCTGTGGTCATCCTCAATTAGAGTCTCCCCATCCTCCCTTAGCTCTTAAAAATGTCCTCCATGCCCCTCACTTCATCAAAAATTTGATGTCCGTTAGAAAGTTCACAATTGACAATTTGGTTCCAATTGAATTTGATCCGTTTGGATTTTCTGTAAAGAACTTTCAGACGGGGATGCATCTAATGAGGTGTGAGAGTCGGGCCATGTTTTATCCCATCACCAAGCCACATGTCTCTTCTCATTCTACTTTTGCAGCTTTAGCACCTTCTATGGCATGAGCGTTTGGGTCACCCGGGAGATAATATTTTGAGTTCTCTAAGAAGAATAATTTTATTGAATGTAATAAATTTGGAGATTCTAGTATTTGTCATTCATGTTCTCTTGGGAAACATATAAAATTACCATTTGTTTCTTCACATTCTACTACTATTATGCCCTTTAATATTGTTTATATTGATCTTTGGACATCTCTTGTTTTGAGTTTATCTGGTTATAGATATTATATCTTATTGTTGGATGATTTTTCTAATTTTTTGTGGACTTTTCCATTGTCCAATAAATCTAATGCTTATTCCACCATCTTAAATTTTAGAACTTTCATCCAAACTCAATTTGAACAGAAAATTAAGAACATACAATGTGATAATGGTAGGAAATTTGATAATGGGACTTTTTGGGATTTTTGTAAAAAGCATGGATTTTTGTTTCGTTTGTCATGTCCTCATACATCTCCTCAAAATTGAAAAGCCCAGAGAAAAATTCGTACGATTAACAATGTTGTTCGTACTCTTCTTGCTCATGCTTCTTTACCTCCCTCATTTTGGCATCATGCTTTGCAAATGGCGACCTACCTTATCAATATTCTTCCTCATAAGAAATTGAACTATCAATCTCCCCTTCAGATTCTTTATCAAAAGGAACCGACCTATTCTCATCTTCGGATTTTTGGGTGTTTATGTTATCTACTCTTTCCTTCAACTACCATAAGCAAACTCCAACCTCGCTCAACTCCATGTGTATTTTTGGGATACCCATCAAATCACCGGGGATATAAGTGCTATGACTTATCTTCTCGGAAAATCACCATAAGCTTTCATGCAGTTTTTGATGAAATACAATTCCCGTTTGCTAAGATGCATACTCCTCAAAATACCACATATAGCTTCTTAGACGGTGGATTATCTCCCTCTTTGATTCATTATTGGTCTACTGGTCAATGTTCAGCTCCACAAAATGGCCCAGACACGGAGCCCAATTCCCCTCCTACTCAAACCGGGCCCATTTTTCTGAGCCAAACAAACCCCCTGCCAGCCCAGGCTTAATGACAAATACTCCTACTAGCGTCATTCATTCTCCTGTTGGGCCGCCTGCCATAAGCCCACTACAGGCCTCTAGTATTCCTCCTTGCAGCTCAGATCCTCAACCTCCTCCTATCCCAACTCCTCCAATTCACGCTTCTCATCAGCCTCCGGTTACATGCAGCCAAAAGGGATATTTAAGCCCAACAAGAACTTTAATCTTCTGTCCACGATCTCCAAATCCCCGCTGCCCTGTAACCCTGAGTCGGCCCTTCGGGACCCGAATTGGAAACAGGCTATGAATGATGAATATGATGCTCTTATTAAAAATAAGACGTGGGAGTTGGTGCCCCATCCATCTGATGTTAATATAATTCGATCTATGTGGATTTTTGCTCATAAAGAAAAATCTGATGGTTCTTTTAAGAGGCATAAAGCCCATCATGTAGGTGATGGCAAAACTCAACAGGTTGGAGTAGATTGTGGTGACACTTTTAGCCCGATTGTCAAACCGGCTACTATCCGCACAGTTCTTAGCTTAGCTTTATCTAAATCTTGGCCAATTCATCAACTAGACGTCAATAATGCTTTCTTACATTATGAACTTAAAGAGATTGTCTACATGCATCAGTCTATAGGGTTTCGGGATCCTAATAAACCCAATCATGTGTGTTTATTGAAGAAATCTCTTTATAGACTGAAACAGGCTCCACGGGCATGGTACAGGAGATTTGCTGATTATGTACATACTCTTTGGTTTTCTCACAGTACATCCGATCATTCACTTTTCGTTTATCGGAAAGGTACATCTATGGCTTATCTTCTATTATATGTGGATGATATTATTTTGACTGCTTCTTCTGATGAGCTTCGTAAGTCTATCATTACTCTTCTTAGCTCAGAATTTGCTATGAAGGATTTGGGTGAGCTAAGTTATTTTTTGGGGATAGCTATGACTGGTCATGCAGGTGGTCTATTTTTATCACAGAAGAAATATGCCACAGAAATTATTGATCGAGCCGGTATGTCTTCTTGTAAGTCATCACCAACTCCGGTTGATACAAAACCAAAGCTCAGTGTGTCATCTAGCACTCCATTCGAGGATCCTTCACTCTATCGAAGCCTTGCTGGGGCTCTTCAGTACCTTACTTTCACCAGACCTGACATTACATATGTCGTGCAACATGTGTGCCTATTTATGCATGACCCAAAAAATGAGCACATGCACGCTCTCAAGCACATTTTGCGCTACATTCAGGGTACTCTTGCTCATGGACTTCATCTTTATCCTTCTTCTACAGCGAATCTTGTTTCATATACAGTTGCAGATTGGGGTGGATGTCCGGATACCAGGAGGTCTACTTCTGGTTATTGTGTTTTTCTTGGTGATAACTTGATCTCGTGGTCAGCTAAATGACAGGCAACCTTGTCCCGTTCCAGTGCAGAGGCTGAGTACCGAGGCGTTGCCAATGTGGTTTCGGAATCTTGTTGGTTATGGAATCTACTTTTAGAACTTCATTGTCCTATCTAAAAGGCTACATTAGTTTATTGTGATAATGTTAGTGCTATTTATGTTATCGGAAATCATGTTCAACATCAAAGCACTAAACACATTGAGATGGATATTCATTTTGTTCGCAAAAAGGTTGTTCATGGACATGTTCGAGTGCTACATGTTCCCTCCCATTATCAGATTGCAGATATATTTACCAAAGGTCTACCTTTGGTATTATTTGAGGATTTTAGGGACAGTCTAAGCGTTCGACGACCTCCCGCTTCGACTGTGGGGGTGTGTTAGAATATATGTCAATATATTCTGTTAGTTTTATATTTGCTATTTAGATTCATTGTATATTGTTAGAATATTTGTCAATATATTATGTTAGTTATTTATTTGCTATTTAGATTCATTGTTATATATTTGCTATTTAGATTCATTGTATATTTATCTCCTTAATTATAAGGAGTTAGGCCCTAGCTTATAACCATACCATACATAGCCTAGGTTGTATATGTTGTTGTTAATAGGCTTGTGAATATACAAGGAATTATCTTCTTTCAATTTTATCATATATTATTAATATAAAAACATATATTATGTCATGTGAATTGCACGGACGGCCATCTAGTTACTCTTAACTGAAAAAGTATTACTTTAAGGGATTAGTTTGGTATACAGGATAAGAGTAGGATGGATAAATTATCCCATGAATTATGATGTTTGTTTTGAATGATAAGATATCCATTCAACCCTGTAAAAAGGAGGGCCCTATATACATATTTTCTAAAATATATGATAGTGGATACCATCTATGAGGTAGGATATATTATCCTACCCTCTTTTGTAATTGGGATTAGAACAAAAATTACCCTTATGTCCTTCTTCTTCCTTCTTCCTTCTTCAAAGACTGTTCTCTGTATACCAGACATTAACACAATTAAGAGAGAAAAGAAAGCATATCTCAAATTTTTCTCTATTTCTATTAATTGTAAGACCTGTATCTTTCTCAATTTGAACTAGTTTAGATTTTTTCTATTGGATTAGGTGGGTTTTGTTTTTCGGATTAGACTCTTCTTAGTATTATTATAGGGATAGAATGAAGCTCTCTCTCTCTCTCTCTCTCTCTCTCTCTCTCTCTCTACATATATATATATATATACACACACACATTGATAAGTATAAATAAAACACTTCAATTATACCCTAAGTATAATTAATTTGTCAATATAGCTTGAAGGGAGAAACTGGAATGGATATCAATTTGTTTTATGGAATGTAAAAAACTGCTCAACTATGTAGTAGGTTGAGAATCGAGACACATAATCATTTAGAAATGTTAACAAGTGAATTGAAATATAGAATTTGGACAGAAATGTTTACTTGTTTTCAATTGGACAGATAAGGCGTTTATTTGTTACATTTAGAAAGATAAAGTGGTTAATTGTTCCAGACATTAGTTTAGGAGTTTATTTGTACTTAAGGATATAATTGAGGTGTCTATGTGTACCTTATATATATATTTATTTATATATATATATTTATGTATATATAAGTCCCATATATTTGAAATGGAATTGCATTTTATTTTTGTGTCTTTATTACATAACCATTATAGAAGAAATTATGCATCAAGCAATTGTTGTTGTTTCTCTATTACTTGTCTAGAAATAGGGAAAGAAGAAGGTACATATTATAGATCGAATCCCTGAGAATGTACTAAAAAGCTTATCAATATGTGTTATGAGAATGTACTAAAAAGTTACACTAAAATTATTGGATTCACAATTTTTTAGGAATATTTTAATATAAATTTAATTTTATTATGCTTAGCAAATATGAACTTAAATTTGTTAATACTTATACACTACCCTAATTTACCACTATACTATTCAATTATACATTTTGGCACATGAATTACGAATGACAATTGTTCAACTGAAATTATGTGACAAGTCTGTATGAATTCCTAAATGTTTTGTAATTGGATCAATATGAAAAAATTATAGAATATGAAAAAAATAAATACATCAGTAAAATAATTCCTAAATATTTTTATAATTGGATTAGTTTGAAAAAATTATAGAATCTGAAAAAAAAAATTATCAGTAAAATAATGGAATAAAAAATTTGAGAAATGTATGTTATTAAAAAAAAGATTAAGATAAAATTATAAATAACTTACAATTGTTGAGGGTATTAAAGTCATTATACACATTATCCCAATATTAATATGTTATAGCTAACATTATATTATATATCAATAAGGAATAGTATATATTGTAATATTGCATTACAAACATGACATTCATAAATAATATTGGGTTACATATCCTAGTATTATTTATCATATGTTATCCTATCAAATAAAGCAAACAAGCCCTAATCATAAAATTATTAGTTTTTATTGATAATGTAATACTCTTTGTTTAGCAGTGTATTATTGTCTAACCATAAATTGATTACTCTTTGTATTGAAGTGTGTGATTGTTTTAAACATAAAAGTATTAGTATTGTAACCGTAAAGTTTATATTGATTTATCATGAAAGTATTACTTGTTTAATAGTATTGCTTGTTTAAATAAATAAATAAATATCATATGTGTGACATATAAAGTTTCAAGGGAGAAAAAAATTAGAGAAACAAATATTTTCTTATAGCTATCAATAAATTAGATAAAAAAGAATCACAAATTTATAAATGTTAATTTCTTCAAATCTAAGTAGTATTAATTTTAATTATATTAAATTATAAGAAAATATCATATTTTGTGGTTAAAGTCATGATACCTATAATTTGAATAGATTAAAAAAATTGTAAATGATTACAAAAACTAAGAGGTAGTGTGACTATTTTGTAAAAGGTTTTGTTGTTGTTAGTTCAAGCGTTTCTTGCAGCAGTATCTCATAATTTGTGAAATTATGTTATATAAAATGATAGTTGTACTCGAAGGTCCATGGCAGCTCAGCCTAGTGGTATCCTGTACGCCTTCAAGTTTCACATTTATGTTGAGGTTGTGGGTTCTAGTCTGCTTGGTGCAGCCAGTCTTTCTTTCTTTCTTTTTTTCTTTTTTTTTTTTTTTTTTTTTTTTTTTTTTAAGTATTTTGATGCCAAGGTTGTGGGTTTGAATCGCAAGCGCTCAACATTTATGGGTCAGTTCAACCCAGGTACATGAATCTTAGATTTGTACATCGATTCGCTACGATTCAACTATCCTTATTTACATAGGGATCATTTGTATATGTGAGCTTTTAATTTTTATATTTTCACAAAAAGAAGTTTCTTCAATTTTTTAAAATACAAATAAATTTTTTGTTTTGAATTTATTTTTAATGTAAAATATATTATATTGAATATCTTTTCATAATTTATAATTTTGCACCAATATCGCATATGTTGACACGAGATATTAGATTTGAAAAATACAATTATTTTATTGATAGTTTTGTTATATTCGAATATTTAAAGATTTTGGTTGTAAATATAAATTAATTAATAAGTTTTTAAATTTTTTTAAATAAAGTTAATATTAATACAATTAATCAATTTACTATAGAAACAATACACTTATTTTAGGACTAAGAGACTATATTCTTTTACAAAACTATCTATTTTACTTGCATTTACCAATAATTTATTAAAATACTTCAAATATTTTTTAATATTTTTGTGTTTGCTAATTTATTCCATTCTAAAACGACTCACAAATGCACGAAGTTAGTTATAGTAATATTGCGGGAGATCATATATTGTATCCACAAGAACTGGTTAAGTAATCCCACTAAATACTCGCTTCTATTATTTTACTTTATCTAAATAACCAAATAGGAAATTTAGTGTTTGATTACACCAACCTAAAAAAAAAAAAAAAATTGACAAGAATAAATAACGCAAGACTTGAACAAAAGATACAATGAAACTCTAGAGACGTAATGGATTTTAGGGATTTATACTCTTATTGATCGTATAAATTCTCCTAATGTATTAAATCATATTTAATTCCCAAATTCGTTGGAGAATCACTAATTTATCTAGACCTTCTCTCTCGAGTAAGTTCTAAACATAGATTAGACATCAATGTTCTTCTCTCGATATTACAGTGTCATCTAACAACTAATAGTTCTTGAAATTTATTCTTCTCATAATAACCTATCAATCTCTTGATCTAGCAAATCCGTGTTATGCATTTCTAATCTATTAACTAATTAACCCCTCTCGCGTGATAACTAATTAACTACCCATATGTAATTGTTGCCCACACAATTTCACAAGATAATCAAAACAAGAATGCATAAACAAATAAAGAAAATGAACAATATCATTAATTAGAATCACAAGAATCCATAATTGTATAAACCATGGATTGTGAGTTAATGATGAGTGGCTAATTTATGAGAAATATATCAAATTAATCATCTTTTCATGATCTTTAATATAATATCCATACTGTATATATAAAAATAAAATATTAATTTTTAAATATATAATATTTTTCATAGATTAATTGTGGTGTATTTTAATATTTAAAATATTTTTATATAACATTTAATTGTGATATATTTCAATTTTAAATAAATTGTTATTAAAATAAATTTTTATTTATGTATTGTATTCAAAAAATCAATAATAACTTATTACATTATTATCGTATTACAAACTGTGCAACGCACGAGAGAAGCTGTACATGGATCAGCTAATGGGTTTCACATCAAGTGGGAGCACATACAAAGTGCGCAAGCTTAATAGATCCATCTATGAACTTAAGCATACCCCTTGGAGTTGGAATATACGCTTTGACAAAGTTATAAAGGGTTGTGGATTCATCAAAAACACGTATGAACTGTGTGTGTACATAAAGGCTCGTGATAGCTTGGTACAAATCTTAACAATTTACCTCAATAACTTTCTTCAAATCAGAAACAATGTAGAAGAGATGAACTCGCTATTCTACCAGTTTTCCATGAAGGATTCGCGAGATGTAAATTTTGTCATCGTCATTAAAGTCTTTCGAGACCACTCAAAGAGACTCTTAGGCCCATTACATTGACAAGATTGTTAAATTCTTATGGATGTAAAATTTCAAGAGAGACGATCTTCTGCAATGCCATAGGTTGTTCCTCTCTAAGAATATGTATCCCAAGACAAATGAGGATAGAGCAAAGATGAAGCATGTCCCGTATGCTTCGGAAATGGGAAGCATCATGTATGCAATGCTTTGTACTAGGCCCAATGTAGTGCACGCACTTGGAGTGGATAGTCTCTATCAATCTGATACAGGTGCGGCCCACTGAAAAGCAGCAAAGACCATACTCAAGTACTTAAGGAAGACTCAAAATCTTCTATTAGTGCACAGGGTAGATCAGTTAGTTATCAAAGGATTTACGAATTCAAGTTTCTAGTCCAATGTGGATGATTACAAATCCACATAAGGATATGTATCTTAGCTCAGTTGTGGGGCGATCAGTTAGCAATCAGTCAAGCAGGCCACTATTGCCAACTCTACCACCAAACCAAAGTACAAAGTTGCACCGAATACAACTAAGAGAGATGTTTGGATGAAGAACTTTGTCTAGGAATTGAGAGTAGCAGTACTTAACCGGTTGTGCCCTACTATGACAACAAAGGTGTGATTTCACAAGCCAAGGAGTCCAGATCTCTTCAATGAGCCAAGCACACACTATGGCAGTATCACTTGATTCAGAAAATCAATGATAGAGGAGTTGTGAAGATGGAACACGTATCCTCAGCAGAAAACATAGCAGACCAACTAACTAAAGAATTACCTCAAAGTATTTTCTACAAACATTGCCTCAGGATGGCTTTTAAGCAATTAGCTCTAGGGCAAGTGGGAGATGTAGCTGTTACGCTGGCCTAAAATATATTTTCAGAGTACAATCTTTTAAACATAAATAAAAATTAAGTTTTTCTTCTTTATCTTATTCATTTTTGTTTACATGTTATATGATATTGAAATCTGATGATCTTGATAACTAGGAGACTTGGTCGTGGTCATGGAATAAGTCTCGATGGTTGAGATTATAAATGTTTCAAGTCATAAATCTACGAAAAAGGATATCGTAGGATTTAGATAGACTTGCACTGAGCGGTACATTACTCGGGGAGTAGATATCCCGTTTCATGGATATCAGTGCTAAAAAACCACATAAACTGGTGGGTGTGTTGTTCATCCCAAACGATCACAATGAATTGATCCCACTCAAAACTCAAACCATTAGGCAGTCGTAATAGCAATATGGAAATCGAGGTTATGATTTATATAGGTGCTCTAATTAGCCTTTAGACTATACGCATGTTTGTGGTCTTGCATGAGGACAACCGTATATTTGATTGGTTCCTTAAACCTTTCTTGAAAGGTCAAATGGGAGCTCATTGGTTGTGGTGGAATTAAATTTAAGATCAGTGTAGTGGCAAGATAAAATTCCTTGGCCCGTAGAGTAATCTGTTGAGGTTGTTTCTCTATATTTTCTACACTCGTCATATTCAATGAATATCTTATGCAAGGCACCCGACCATAACATAAGAAATGAAATCTCGTTACAGGCCAATGAATCGACTTAGATTGTGAGAATTGTTATGGGTATTAATGTCAATTATGAGTTCGTATAACATGACGAAGCCATAGACAATAATCGTAGAAGCGAGCGAAGAGATTGTATCTTAGAGTCCGTACAAAATTGGACTTCTACAAGTTTATTGTCCAATCAAATCTCATAAATTTGACAAGAGACTAAATAATTGCCTTATAATTACCTTAATAAAAATATATTAATTTATAATTCAATATAGTATAATCATAGATAAAGCTGATACAAATATTTTTGAAAACAAAACTAGTTTGCTATAGTCAATTTCTTAAATATTCCATGAATTTCAGGGTTCTCCTAGTTGGATAATATCAACCTAAATGTTTGATTGTGTCTTATATATATGTGTATCTATATAACAATTTTTTTTTTTTCAGTTTGCATTTATATTTCTTAAGCTATATTGTATTTTAATCATTAATCCAGTAGAAGTATTGCATTTATTTTCTTATACTAAATTATCTTGATTGTAACAACTGTTTTAAGTTTAAATATTTACTTTGTTAAGCCGATATTTTTATTTGATATCTTAATTTTACTATTACAAACAACTTCATACTAAATGATATTCTTCATACATTTCTAACTCGAACATTTTTTCTTTTCTTTTTAACTTAAATTTGTATTAAAAGATCGTGAGGTTTTAGAAATGGAATATAAAAGTGTATTAGAAATATGTACCACATTTAATGTTTGTAATCTATAAACTAAAACATTAATACCTTTTTTTTTTCATTTGTGTGATCATAAAATTAGATTAAAATGCTAGAATAAAGAAATAAATTCGTTTCAAAGATTTTATGAAAAATTAATTAATCAGATTTCTAAAGGAATTTATAAACAACAACAAAATAATAAAAACCCATTATTATTATTATTATTATTATTATTATTGAAATAGCTATTTATAGGAGAAAAAATATTTTAAAAATGTAATTTCTTAAACGTTGGATGGGGAACTGGGGAGGCGACTTCTGCCGCCAGCCATCCCTGGATCCGTCTTGGCAAGGTGGCTATGGAGCTGGGTTTCATTCCTCTACATCAATCAAAAGTTTGCGCCCAACTGCACTTTTAGTTGCGACACTCTTAATAGACTTTCAGAGACAACATGCTAAAACTTTTTGCACTCTTTGGTTTTCAAATAGTAATTGTGAACACAATATAGTTGCAATAATAAAAATCTTAATTAATTATTTATTATTTATTGTTAGAGAATAATATGTTGTTGCTAATGAGTCCTCATTGATAATATCGAAAAAAATATTTCAGAATTGTCTTTTAAAGATTATTAGTGATCATTTTGTCATCGCCTCAACTACTGACATAATAAGTTGTTGTTTACTTTATATGACATTATTAATCGCGTCAACTTTGTTGACGCTTATACAATACTACACGTCTTATATTATCCCTTCCTTTTGGAAAAACATACCCCCATTCTCTCTCTCTCTCTCTCTCTAGTCGTTGCAGTTCTCGTCTCCTCGATTGAATTACAGGTAACATTTAGCCCTAATTAAGTCCTAGATTGTTTACCATTTGAAGTAATTTGTATATAAACAATTTTTTACTTTTTATTTTTTGCTTTTTTTATCTTATATCTTTTCACAGAATTTGGATCTACTCCGTTAAGATCTTCCCATCGAAAAACTTGTGTCCATCAAGAAAAAAGTAGCAGCCACCTTCTTCTTCCGCTTCCCAGTAAGATTTGATTGAAACTTAAAATACTCAATTATTTTACTAAATTTGTTTATGCGTGGATTTTGTTATTTTTATTTTTAAGATTTGGACGTTGGACCGATGTTCTTGATAAGATGTTAAAAGTTGTGTTATATTATTTTTAATTATATCTGTCACTGTTAATTATTTCGTAAAATTCAGTATGAATGATCCTTAAGGATAGAGCTTATTTTAAATAAAGAAGGCAATTCACGCTGCCCAACCTGAATTGACTTTGGGAAGAAGTTTTCTATCTAGCATAACCCTACCCCTTATATATGAACTAGGAACTATTGTGCCAGCCTTAAGAGCCTGGATAGTGGGTCATTTAGGCCCAGCCCAATAGGCCCAACTATTTACAGGCTAACAAAGGAATTTTCTATTCTTTTATCTATTTAAAAAAACTTCCCGCTCAATCCTATATACGGGTCATATAGGTTGGTCTTCTAGGTCACAAATTATTTATGTTATTAAATGTTCTATTTTTATTTAATTTTAGCAGTAGAGTTAAGGTGTTAGAAAGCTCTTCATTTGTTTTAGTTTGATTATTCATCATTTATGTGAACGTAAGAATATTATTTAATATTATATTTTTTAAAATGGTCAACGCAAATTTCAATTTATCAGTCTATTGCACTCATTTGTATACCTTTCAACCTTTTTTTGTTTCTTTTTCCAATGAGTGACACATCCTCACACACACATATATGTGTGTGTATTTATGTGCGGAAATATATATTGATATAAACATATGTTGATGTAAATATAAACATGATTATATATATATAATATATAAACTATCTTGTAAACAATGATTATATCTATATTATCTTATAATAGTATGAGTTCGTGCAATATATGTAGTGTTCGTGTAATATGTGTGCAATATGTGTAGTATTTGTGCAATATGTAGTGTATATGTGCATGTAATGTGTATATTGTGTGCAATGTGTGGTCATGTGGTTATATATGTGTGTGTGGGGAGAGAAGTTGAATATTTAATGACTAGGCTTAGAAATAATTTCAAATACATAAGAAATTAACTAAAAAAGTAGATGGGATTTAAAAATTAACTTATGATTTCCTTTTTGATGTAGTTGCAGGGTTTAGAGAGCTTTGTTTAGAGATGATTTTCTCTACAGTCTTGGTTTGTCTGGTAAGATTTAAGTTCTTAAATTATTTATATTCTAATAATAATTATGTTGATAATTGTTCTTGAAATAGGTTGTCATGATGGCGGGGCCTGTGGCTACTTATGCTGGCTCCTCCGAAGGAGCACAACCCCCACTTGATCCTCATCGACTCCCAGCTTTTTGCGAGTCTGGTAATAAATATTCAAACTATATTAAATTAAAGTTTTGAGATGGTTGGTTATATAAACATGATGCTTTTCTTTTTAGAAAGTGATTATTCATTTTGATTTACAAACTAAGTTTAATTGCATATGATGCTTTGTAGCACCTGCAATCCATAATCAAGGTAAAGGGAAATGGAAACAGAAGGGGCAGAGGAAGGGAAGAGGGATGGCCAAGGGGGTCGACATTGAAAAATATGTAGCCTCTAAAGGAAAAATCAGATTGTCTTTTGAGAAGACACACAAGACATGGAAGGCGATTGGTCCTCATGCTGCGTGGTATGATAGTGCAGTCGGGATACACACTCGACACTGTTGTGAGCCATTCCATGATACATGGAGACAAGTCCCAATACATCAGAGAGCTGACATAGAGCAACAAATGTTGGTAAGGATTTACAATAAAAAAGTTAATTGTTCTTCCATACTTGTTTCAATAATACCTGTTACCTAAAACGTACTTGTTATGTTACAGTTGTGGTTCGATATCGACATGAATAGTATGATTCGTGGAGTGCTGAATCGAGATGCACAACGCTCTTATAGAGAGTGGAAAAATGATTTATTCAAACACTTCAAGAAATTTGATAACATGGAAGAAGCCCTAGCTAGACGTCCCAAATCTGTACTGGTATTGGAGCATTGGCATCACTGCTGTAGGAGATTTGTCTCACCCGAGTTCAAGGTTTATTATTATAGCATTATTTCAATTTGAAATAAGGTCTTTAATGATTAGCTAACACACAATTTATTGTAAAAAAAATAATAGGAAAAGTCGGAAAGAAACAAAAGAAACCGAGCAAGGAGTAAGATTTCAAGCCACCATGGGCGAAAATCATACATGCAATACAGGACAGATAAGGTGAGATTCAAACTTATTAGTCTTTTTTTGCTAATGGTCGAGTAATTTCTTAACCATTACTCTATCCACTCTTGCATACATTTTCCACAAAAAAATTTAGATGGTGATAAAGCAGATCAAATCTTGGATTTAACATTTTACATGTTTCACTTTTGTTCTACTAAATATAAAAATTCTAGACCATGGATTGTTAAAATTGAATCTTGAACCATGAATCCATGAAAATCATGCATGAATGAAATAATATACCTGAATCTGAAAGTCTAAAATCTAGATTACATATTTGAACAAGAACTATGAACACCGAATCATGAAATATTAAACCAGTTTATCTACAAAAACTAAGTAAAACTATTGATTATCTTTGAACGAGCACGAATTGCATATGAGAAAGGTGAAACAAATGATTTCATGTTTATTTATTAAGTGTTATATTTTAAAATATAACGCAATAATTATGTTTTTTTTTATAATATATAGGCGGACCCTGAGACACATGAACTATATCCAGCAATTGAAAATTGGAAAGATATGCGCATGCCGGGGGGTAAATGGACCAATGACCAAGCGGAGCAAATATATGTAAGTAGTTTTTAAATGTTTTATATTGAAATACTTGTCTATCTACACTGATATGAAAACAATTAAGAGGCAAACAGTAAAATATATATGTGTGTTTTATATTTCTTTAGGTCGAATCAACCCAGTTGCACGGATATCGCACATAACACTCACTCTCATTATTTTTGTCTTTTCTTATCAAAATTTGATATTCTAGCCTTTTCAATTTAAATTTGATTTTAAAAACATCAACTAGAAAGTACTCCAAATATTTTTAACCACAGAGTATTTTGAGATGAAGTTGATAATGGTTATAATATCAACAATAATCAATAATTTATGATTATATAATTATCTTAGGAACATTTTAATGCCCATTTCATATTTACAATCATAGAAATTAAATATTTTTTAAATTCTTGTGATTACATATTATACTATATTTACAAATTGTGCATCGCACGTGTTTACAATTAATATTTCGTGATAATTAAATTTTTGTATTTTTTTTCTTAGAATTTGATGGTGGAGCGGCGGCAAAGACTGATAGCCCAGTTTGGGCGGGATTTAAGTAGGGTTGATGAACATGTAATACTGGATGAGATATTGGGGAAGCGTAGAGGACGTCGGAATGGAGTTGGCCCCACCGTAGCACAGTTTTGGCTTCACTACTTTGAAACACAACTTGCAACCACTAAATTGGATTCTACGGATGCACGAGTTCAAAGATTGGAACGTACAGTGGCAGAATTAGTGAGGGTGATACAACAATTGGCCCCCACTCAATAAGGATAGGAATCGCTATTTGTATTAACAACTTTCTAGGTTATTTGACCTCTTTTGTTAGATTTTCAATATTAAAGATTCAAATCTAACATGTGGTGTTATTTATGAATATATATTTAAAGTTAATTTTTCTATATATGGTTTGGAACTGGGGCAGGAAAAAAAAATTAGTTCTCAAAATATATGTCCAAAGTGCAAATTAAGTGCAAAGTTTGTGCAATTTAATTAATACTTACTAATAGGAAACGTAGGCGTCGTAGTTTAAGTTAGGAAAGCAATGACCATTTTACATACTCAATGGAACATATGATATTTTACATACATTCTCAAATCCTATTGTTGCTCCTATTTATACAAGCGTATAAAAAAATCAAGATTTTAAAGTAAGACACATGAGGTATGTACATTGGTTATAATAGATAAATGCGATATGTCATCACAACCATTATATTCTTATGAATGAAATGTCATCCATGTACAATTTGATATAGCAGTAATATATATCTTTCTTTATTTGCAACTTCTCAGAGTAATAGAATTTTAGATGCAAATAATTTTTTAAACTATTAATTTCTGTTAGTATGTCAGTTGTGAAAATATCATAAGTTAATAAAATATTTATGTATAAAAAAAATAAAAAATATTCCTAATAATTAGTTATAGTTTATATGTAGATGTTTGTTTAATTACGAAGACAATATGATTGCAAAAATCTTTTATATCTAAACCTTATTCTTCCTCATCAAATCTCAATGCCCACGGAAGCATCCTGCATCCTGCATCCTGATTAAGTAAAGTTACATGTGGCCAATTAATTAAACTACATATATAAATCTTTATACATTGTTACAATTATTGTTCTATTAAAAAGAAAAAAGAAAAAAAAAAGAGTCAATTACTAGTCCGAAATTACAACTTATAATATATTTAGTGAGCTCAGGAGTCAGGACCATTCCTTACAGAGATAGAAAGTATCACCATTTATATATGGGTAAATTGCACACTATTCTATGTGAGAATATAATTTTGTACTTTTTAATTTCTATATTGTTTTATAATTGTACGCAATTTTTATATAATTTTAATAACTTTATTTTCAAGTAAAAGAAGTTTTTATGGTTAAATTTTTTGTTCATGTCAAATTTATAATAAAAGAATCACAACAAAATAGTGAATTTAATTTATAATAATGATGGTCCGAGGGCGTGACAATAATGGTAAATGTCCAGTTTCTTACATCATCTATTTCTAGTCATAAATACGAAAATGGATTCAATTAGGTCATTCGAATTGAATTGATGAAATTAGAAAAAAGGGCAGAACTAGGTGTTATTTACCTTTTGAGTGGCCTCCGAGGTCTTCTCACCTATTCGAGTGCGTTCTCGTCCAAATATCGTCTCAAATTGTTTATTTTATTATTAATAATTTTATTTTAATTATTTTTGAAGGGGTTGGGTAATAGAATTAAAAGTGGGTTCTTTCACTTGAAAAAAGTCTTTGCACAGGCTTCTCTACAGCCCAAAATGCAGTAGCACTTTTGTGCCCAACAAACAGATTGGATTTTGGTTCTTCGTTTCTTCACTTCCTTTCTAGGGATTGAGACTGGGGTGCTACAAGTATTGAAGGCTAAATTTCTGTGAGCATTTTGCTTAATTACTAATTTCATATTATCTTCTTTACTCATATTGAGGAGAAATGCTCCCTGTATGTATAAACAAGGATTTAATTGTTTCCGAAATAAGGGGGATTAAATTATGATTGTTGATGTTGATAAAAGCTGCTTCTCCCTCTAAATTATCTCCATTTTCTCCCTTCTTCAGTCTCTTGCTTGATTAAAGCTGCTTTCTGTATATTTTTCAATTAGCTTATGCTGCTGTTGTTTCACTTGCACAATTACTAGATCAGATTTTGGACTGTCATCAACATTCTTGAGAATTTTCCAACAGACACAGTCAAATTACAAGTGTGAATCACAGTTGCAGCAAATCAAGCAGAAGCAGGTAAAATTTTTGGAACGGTGTCTCTTATGTTGTTAGTTTTTTGTGGCAGTTTTCTCCGTGTCCCCTTGAAAGGTTATACAAAGAATTTCAGAAGCGCATTAAAGAAATTGGTTGGCTTTTGAAAGAAGCGGTGCAGATCAGAATTGGCTATTTAACTGAAAATCAGATGTCGAATCATTCTTCTGGTTCTGTTTCATCAAGACTTGCGCCTAACGAAAATGGCCCCGTGGTAGGATCTGAAAAAGACTTGCTGAATATAAAAGGTCGGCTTTATGGAGAGACTTCAAAACTGGAAGTCATCCCAATCGTTGGTATGGGAGGCATCGGGAAGACGACTCTTGCTAGGTCTGCCCTTGATGACCCTTCAACTTTTTATCACTTTGATGTTCGTGCTTGGGTGACAGTATCCCTAAATTATCATACGCACAGTATTCTTTTATGCATTATCAATTCCATTGGTGCATCACCAAAGGAAAAATCTCTGTCTTCAGACATTGGCTTATTGGAACAACATGTGCATAAATACTTAAAGGGGAGGAGGTATCTTATTGTGATTGATGATATATGGGATGGAAATGTGTGGGATGGTGTGAGGAGGGCGTTCCCTGATGATCTCAATGCGAGTCGGATTATAATAACTACTAGAGATTTACAAGTAGCTTCTTGTGTTGACTCTTCGAGCCATCCTCACGAGATGCAATTGATGGATCCAAATCAAAGTTGGAGGTTACTCAAGGAGAAGGTGTTTGGACAGGATTTTTGCCCTCCTCAACTAGAGAAAATCGGAAGGAAAATTGCTGAAAATTGCGGAGGACTTCCCCTCGCAATTGTTGTGATTTCAGGACTCCTCTACAAGTTGAATCAGATGCAAGACACCTGGGAAGCTGTTGCAAGAAATGTTAATGAAGCCATAAATACAAGTGTCATGCCTTTTGCAGAGATATTATCTTTGAGTTATGCATGCTTGCCTCATCATTTAAGACCGTGTTTTCTTTATATGGGAGGTTTCCCAGAAGATCACGAGATCAATGTCTCAAAATTGATCAGATTATGGGCTGCAGAGGGTTTTCTGAGGTCAAATGGATCCAAAGATTTAGAAGAGGTGGCAGAGGATTATTTGGAGGATTTGGCCAAGAGAAGTCTTGTTTTGATCGATAAGAAGAGATATAATGGAAAGATCAAAACCGTTAAGATGCATGATCTCTTGAGAGACCTCTCAATAAGAAAAGCTCGGGATGAGAAGTTCCTTCATGTGATACCTAAGTTTTCGGGCAGGTTTCCAGAAGGTATTGAGAATTCACGGCGCTTATGTATTTTATCAAATTTTCACGGTGACTTCTCATACTTGTATGGTTCTCGCATCCATACTATTCTCATTTCCGGTATTTGTAACTTTGATTCCCGGAGAAGTAGACTTTCCCGTATTTCTGACTTTTATTCCTGGATAACTTTTAGACTTCTCCGGGTATTGGATGCAATTGGAGTAAGATTTAGATCGTGTCCTGATGAAGCAAGTGAGCTATTTTACTTGAGGTACCTTGCTGTTGGAGTTGAATCTAATAGGGGGTTAGATAAGTACATTCCTGAATCCTGGTCCATGCTTGAGAATCTTCAGACGTTAATCATTGATCATTCTGTAAAGTTTACTTTAAATCTGCCACTTGGAATCTGGAGAATGTCTCAATTAAGGCATGTTATTGTGTCAAATGGCTTCTTACCTGATCCTCCAGCAAAAAGTGTGGCTCTGCAGAACTTGCACACGCTAAAGCGACTAAATGAATTTAAATGCTCTGAAAAGATGTTGGAATTGATACCAAACCTAAGGAAGTTGGGAGTTTACATAAGCTCGCGAGGGCAGGATTTCGAAGGATGGTCAAACTTTTGTTTGAATAATCTCGTTCATCTGCATAAGCTCGAGAACTTGAACTTCAAGGGAGAAATGGATGACTACTCTCAGAGTAATTTGTCCCAAAACATTGCTTTCCCAGAGACAATAAAGAAGTTGACGTTAAGTTGCACCGGAATTCCATGGGAAGATATGTCCATTGTTGGTTCGTTGCCTCATCTTCAAGTCCTCAAACTGAAAAATCATGCATGCCTTGGATCCGAGTGGGAAACAACTGACGGGGAATTCTGTGAATTAAAAGAGCTTGTCATTGAAAGAACAGATCCCCGTCACTGGATAACAGAGAGTTCCCATTTCCCGAGGCTTGAACGCCTACGTCTACACAAATGCCGTAGGCTAACAGAGATTCCAGGTAGCATCGGAGAAATACCGACACTTCAACGGATTGAGGTGGGTCGCAGTAAACTATCCATTGTAAAATCGGCAAAAAGTATTCAAGAAGAACAACATAGCTGGGGAAATGACCTCCAAATTGATATCATAATTTGACAATTCCTGAGGTATGTAATATTGTTTCATAATTTCTGCATTGTTCCTTGTGTATTTTAATTTTCCCATTAAAAGTTAGTGACCTGGAAAACGAACAGAATAACAATTTTGGAGTAATATTTTCCCATTAATGAAGATTAAAAATACCACTCGTAATATTCCTGTCATCTTCTTCATCTCCACTTTTGACAAAATTTTCCTGAAATCAAATTGGATCAAGGTTTGGAGTGGAGACCAGAATGGATGCAAATACAAGCGGTAACACTCCATTTGTTTGGTAAGCAGAGAGCACTAAATGTAATGCTGCCATAACAACCAGAAAAAGACAAAGTACCTTGGCTTTTACCCCTCAGCACTTGTAGTGTTGGAGTATATTTGATTTAAATTTCCTATCACTAATGAATACTTTATTTGTGTTAGTACTGATTTTGGCTTCCAATAATTTGTAAAATCCAAACCACTGCACATTTATATATACCACCTCCACTCAGTATCAAATAATACTCTACTCTCTGTTTCAAAAAAAGGTGCCGGCTTTCCGTCGTATACATAAAATAAAATTACTTGTTAGAAATCACTAATATTCTTATTTATTTGTTAGTTTGATTTTTTTGTAATCTTAGTTATAGAACTAAATATAACTTGCGGTTGAAGAAAAAAAGTTTTTTTTTTTTTCTGAAGCAGGAGAAATGTCTTATTTGAACATAACATACAAATGAGATAACTTATTATTAGTCTTATTGACAATATGTTTGTAGATTATAAATACTTTCTCCGGTTTAAATAAAAATCATGTTTTATAAGAGTACATTTTAAAAAAAAAAAAAAAAAAATCTCTTAAAAATAATAATTTTATATTTATAAAATATTAATTTAATTTATTCAATTACTTATTTGTGAAATAAAACAATATCTTTTGAAACAAAATTCCTTTTGGGGCTATAAATATTATTGAAACAGGAGCTTTTTTGTCTTACAAATTGCATAAAAATATGATTTTTGTAAAGAAAAGGTTATACATAGTTTATTATAAAGAAATTGGACTTCACATGCGACTGTCGTTTTCATGCATATCCCTTGCCACGTCACCCCACCAAAAATCCTTTGTATATATTCCACCAACCTGCTACCTTTTTTCATTCACTCAATTTTAGCTTACCCAAATTCTTGAAAAGAAAACACAAGAAAGTAAAACTATGGCTGGCTACGATGTGCCTGAGGGAGTTCTAATAAGGGGAAGATACGATGAAGAATTTTCGAAAGTTTTGACTAAGAATTCTCTGCAATTTGTTGCTGATTTGCAGAGGGAGTTTAGGAGCCATATTAAGAATGCTATGGAGTGCAGGAAGGAGGCTCAATTGAGGTACAACAATGGGGAGCTTCCCGGGTTTGATCCGGCGACGATGCATATCAGAGAAGGGGAGTGGCTTTGTGCGGCGGTGCCGCCAGCGGTGGCTGATCGGAGAGTTGAGATTACGGGACCGGTGGATAGGAAGATGGTCATTAATGCACTCAATTCTGGAGCCAAAGTTTTCATGGTAAGCAGTAATTTTGTAGTAAGTGGTTATGATCCTGGCCACTGGAACTAGCGTATAGTCTATGTTGTGAATGTTATTAACTCTAGTATTTTACGTCTACCTGTCCCAACAAAAAAAAAGAAAATCTAATTTTAAAAATATTTTTTTATCTCTAAAGAAAAAATTATATTTCAAAATTTAAGATCTTATTTTATTGGTTAAATTAAAATTAAAATTTATTTTATATATAATTAAATAAGTTAAATTAACTAATAAAAGAAACTTTGACTTTATAGAGGTTAGAAGGTTATACCTTGATCTAATTGATCAAAAAAAATAAATTGGACATTTAAGAAAAATTATATTTTTTAAGGATGGAGGGATTATCTGTGTGTCTTATAAGAAAATGTTAAACCTTGCCCCTATATTTTCTAGTGTTATGTTGTTACTTTATCTTTTAATTTCTACATTTTGCCCCTAATTTTTTTATTATTTACTTCATGCGCTATAACTTGTACATTTAAAATAAATAGAAGTAAAGTTGGAAAAATAAAAATAAAGAAGGCAAAAAATGTATTAATAAAAGTAGAAACCTTTTTTTATTTTTTTTTATAATTTTGCACACGTGGACATGGGTGTATTTGAGTGTCCTACATAGACGGTATCTACAGATAACTTTAGTATTAGGAGCTCATAAGGAGTTAGATGCAAGAATCCTACACGGGGCGGAGTCGTTATACCCAAAGGCTCCAAATTATTTAAAATTACTTGAGCCCCAATATGATTTGTCGAGCTCCTCCCTCGCTCACACGCTTACGCAAGTGTGTTTCAAATCAACGGTGGACACCTAGTTGAAGATGAAATGAAACCTTAAAAGTTTTCAAATTTGTTGTATAGGCTGATTTCGAAGATGCACTATCACCTAGTTGGCAGAACCTTATGAGAGGGCAGATTAACTTGAGGGATGCTGTGAATGGGACTATAACCTTTCATGACAAAGCCAGGGACAGAGTTTACAAGCTTAACGATCATATTGCCAAGCTTTTCGTTCGCCCGAGAGGCTGGCACCTGCCTGAGGCTCACATCCTCATAGATGGCGAGCCTGCCACTGGCTGCCTAGTCGACTTTGGCCTCTACTTCTTCCACAGTGCGTCCGTGTTTCGCCAAACTCAAGGCGAAGGATTCGGGCCCTTTTTTTATCTCCCCAAAATGGAACACTCGAGGTAAGGATTTCTGTTACATTAATTGTATATAGAGTTAGGGGTGACTTTAACATGTATGATAAGTTGTATTTTACGTACAATAAAACAATCTAGTTCTTGTATGAGGTTAAGTAGCTCAATTTCAATTTATTAACAGAAAGGAAGAAGTTTTGTCTATTCTAAATTATACATTACACTTAGTCGTCTACACCATTCAAACACCCCTGTGTATAACTTGTACAGGGAAGCCAGGATTTGGAACAATGTGTTTGAAAGGGCTGAGGGTATAGCTGGAATAGAGAAGGGAAGCATCAGAGCCACTGTATTGATCGAAACACTTCCAGCTGTGTTTCAAATGGATGAGATTCTTTATGAACTGAGGGATCATTCGATCGGTTTGAACTGCGGTCGGTGGGATTACATTTTCAGCTATGTCAAGACTTTCCAGGCTGATCCTCGCCGCCTTCTGCCTGATAGGGTTCAAGTCAGCATGTTGCAGCACTTCATGAAAAGTTACTCGGATTTGCTGATTAGGACATGCCATAGGCGTGGAGTCCATGCTATGGGAGGAATGGTATGTATTTCTCTACACGTAATGAATGTAGAGCAGGGGTAAATGTCAAAATAGTCATTTTGTATAACCGAAAATTTATTTAGCCACTTGATAAAAATAGATGTGTTTTAGCCATTTTTCAAAGCTCGCGGATATTTCAGAGCTTAGTAACATATATCAAAGCTTATGATCTTCAAGATATGTTACTTAAGAATTGAGTCAAAGATCACAATGACAAAAGCTTCAAGATATTATATCTCGAAGTTCATGACCTTCGACAGTTGTTGGAGATAACCTTCGAGAACTGTTGTATCAGCTTCAAAGTCATGAGTTTTGTGATATGTTGAGTTTTATGATATGTTGAAGAGAATCAAGATGTTAACAAACATATCTTAAAGTGGCTAAAAAACGGTGTGTTTTTATGAATTGGTTTTTTTAAAGCATTTGAACTTAATAGAATTTGGCTAGATTAACATGATAGAAGATATACAGTATGGTATAATCACATAATACTGTGTCTTCTACCATGTCATAATGGTGATCGATTTCCCACCTGATTTCGAAAACCTTAACTGCCATGTACAAGATACACATCCTATTAGAGTTACTAGATACACGTTCTGTATGTTTATTGAAATATTTGGAATATATGATGGATCACCATTTACAATAAATCATTCCCCTGATGCACGTGCACATGGAGCGAATACTTGTATCGGAGCGCTGTATGTAGCTATTTTTAAATAAACACGAAGATCTCATCTCTAATTGTTTAAGCTTTTAGATGAAGCGGTCAACATAATATATAACTGATAAAACCAAATGTGAACAGGCAGCTCAGATTCCAATAAAAGACGACCCAAAGGCGAATGAGGCGGCCCTGGAGTTGGTGAAGAAGGACAAGTTAAGAGAAGTAAAGGCAGGCCATGATGGAACTTGGGCAGCCCACCCTGGACTAATCCCCGCCATCATGGAAGTCTTCACCAACAATATGGGCAACCAGCCCAACCAAATCCAATCTGTGGCCCGTGAAGATGCGACCCAATTGACCCAAGACGACCTGCTGCAGATTCCTAAAGGCGTACGCACCATTGAAGGCCTCCGGCTCAACACTAGGGTTGGAATTCAATACTTAGCAGCATGGCTAACCGGGATTGGATCGGTCCCGCTCTACAACCTAATGGAGGATGCAGCAACAGCGGAGATAAGCCGAGTGCAGAACTGGCAATGGCTGAGATATGGTGTGGAGTTGGACGGGGATGGGCATGGCATAAAGGTTACCCAACCGCTATTTGAGAGCGTGGTTGAAGAGGAGATGACTAGGATCCAAAGGGAGGTTGGGAAGGAGAAATTTGAGAAAGGAATGTACAAGGAGGCATGTGAGATTTTTACAAGACAATGCTTAGCAACAAATTTGGATGATTTTCTGACCCTTGATGCCTACAACAACATAGTTGTTGAGGGACCTTCTTCTAGGGTGTAATTAACTTGTGCTCACAAAAACAACTTCACTTGGATGTACCATGATGTTTGTAATAATGCCAATAGTCCAAAGACAACTTTGAACCTATTGTTTCAACTTATATAGGGATGCTTTACTTTGTTTAATCAGTTTCTTCTTTGGCATTGTATTCACAGTAGCCATTCCAGCAACCGAAGTAGCTACTATGAATATAATGCCAATTAAATCTCCATCCCAAAGCTGCAACGTTCTCTATCCTAAAAAGAAAAGGATTAATCACTTTTTCCAACCTAAAATCTTGCATTTTTATCACTCACTTTGGTACCAAAGTAGTTTTTTTTTTAGTTTGCAACCCATAATGTATGATTTTTGCAATTTGTAACCTACGACTAATTTTTCTGGCAAAAATACAAAAATTTAAGGTATTTTAGTCTTTTTTTTAAAAAAATTATTTTGAAAATAATAAAATTAATTAATTTAAAAATCATAAAATTATTCAAAAATTCATAAAATGATACTGAAACTAAAATTACTTATTAAAATCGTAAATATTTTAAAAAATAACAATAGTTTTCAAAATATAATTTTTTCGAACTCTGAAATTTCTTGAAAAATAATGGAATTTCTTATAAAATCAGACATTTTTAAATCATTTTTATATTTTCTAACTAATTTTTTTAAGTTTAGATTTTCTAAAATAATTTACGGATTTGAGAAAATGATTTCTAAAATAATTTTCCAGATTTCTAAATTCATTTTTATATTTTACTAATAATTTATGAATTTTTAAAATAAATTCAGTTCTTTTCTAATAAATTTCAGATTTTTAAATATATTTTTTCTGGATTTTTTAAAATGTCTGATTTAAAAAATAATAAAATAATAAAAAAAGTACCAAGTGTAATTCAGTTTTTCAATATCATTTTAAGGTTTTTCAAATCATTTTCGCATTATTTAAAATGACTTTCTTGTTTAATTTTCATAAGTTAAAATATATTTCTAACTTTTAAATTAATTACACTATTTTTACATTAATTTTACAAAATTATTTTGAAAAAATGATTGAAATACCCCTAAAATTTTGTATTTTGGCTGGAAAAATTGATCGAAGGTTGCAAACTACAAAAACTGTATATTATCGGTTTCAAACTGATCAAAGAAATCTTTAGCTACCAAAGCGATAAATATGTAATTCTTCAGGTTGGAAAAAGTAATTAATGAAATGGAGACAGAGAACCTTTTTGTTAAGACGGAGGATCTTATAGCTCTAGGACGCATATTAGCTCAAGTTCATTGGAAACACAAGTTCAATGGAATTTCTTGCTTATTACACTTTCATCACAGGAACGGTGGTGATTCAGCACCATAGAATGAAGAATGTTGGTAATTTTGATGATTTGATTTGGAATTTAGAGTTTGTTGTTTTTGGGTTTAAAGATTGAGGATGGACACATAGTGTTTCTTAGTGACATTATAATAGACTTAGGTGAAAAAGTATGTTATCACCCACAGATCTTGCTAATAATGACAAATGAAATGATCAAAATTATTTAACTATAGAAGAGTAGTAAGAAAATACTGCATATTTTACTTTTCACTAAAATGAGGATCAACATATAAAACTGTTAAATGGTAATAGAAATTTGCTTTTTAGTAAAAAGAGAATCAATATGTAAAACTGTATAATAATAGTAGAAAAATATTGAATAGTTCATTCATTGGTTATTCTATGTGATCAAGAACACTCCACTCTTTCCACTGGTGTACTAAACTCCACTCTCTCACTTATACTACACTCTTCGTACACACCAAATATCACTCCACTCTTCCCATTAACTAATTAACCTTCCACTCTTCCCACTAACCTCCTAACATTTCACTCTCCCCACTTACTCTTCATTATTCCCGCTATTACTCCACATTCAAAAACTACATAGATCTTAAGCTTGTGGGCTCAAATTTTGAACCTTACTTTTTGTTTAGTTTGAAATATTGACCCATTATGAAACTGGGCTTTCATGAATAAGTTTGAATTTCTATATAAGATTTGGGCTTGAAACATGATAATAAACCTAACATATAATGGACTTAAGAGACATGGATAATTAATTCAAAACTTGGGCTATTTTCGGTCTTGAAAAAATATAATGGGTCAACTTGAAGTATAATTGCACAATAGGTTTGAAACTTAATTAATTGAATCATAATGCATATTATAGATAAAATAAATAATTAAATAATAATAATAATAAAAGTAATGGGAAAAAAATATGGGGCATTACAATATCTAACCCTTTTTTAGTTATTTATTTTTTGTAAACAATAAAGTATTTTGGTTTTATCAGACAAGTTTTGTTATTTCTACATGCTTTTATTTTCCTTTGAGGCAATGTTTACTTCATGGATAAGGATCAATAAGACTAAGTTATCTAATCTTATCCGACATTAACTCTGTAGGATAACTTTTATGCAAGTTATCATAGGATTCCGTGATAATTTGTAGAAAGCCCATCAAATGCCCAGAAAGTTATCACATCACCTCCTTTCAGATAAGGAACAATAAATGGTATAATTTCAGTGATTGAAAATAATAAATAAGAATATAAAATATATTATAATATATATTCTGAGAGTAAAATATTGCAAATTTGAAATTACTTAGAAATTAATTTAGAAAATATAAATAAACATAAAAATTACTAATATAATTCAAAAAAATAGAAAACAATTCTGAAAAAAAAAATTTAAACAATTACACATGAATATATAGAATATATTATATTATAGTTCTGAAAACTAATAAAATTAAAATTAAAAATTAGTCAGAAAAGTTAGAAAGTAATTTAGAAAATATGAAATAAATATTTAAAATTACTATAAAATTCAAAACTTTATAAAATAATTCTGAAATTAATAAATAAATTTAAAAAATGACACATGAATTTAGAAAATAAAAAAATATTAAAACACAGCATATATTATACTGTAATTTCTGAAATAAAAAATTGATAATAAAAAATTAATAAGAAAAGATTGAAAAGAATTTAGAAAACATAAAACAAATATTGAAAATTAAAATAAAATTTTAAAAAATAAAAAACAATTCTGAAAGTAATAAATAAACTTTAACAAATAAATATATCATATAATTTTGTAATTAAAATAATTAAAGCTACTATGAAATATTATAGATAAAATTATACAAATTAGGCACCTAAATGATTTAGTTTTGATGCATGATTGCTGTTTTTGTTTTTGAAGGTTGTTTGTATAAAAGAGATTTTAAATCTATCACAATATTTTATTAATATCACAAGAATTTTAAATATCGTAACATTTTGAAATTATCATGAGAGTACATTGATATCATTAGATTTTGAAATTATCACAAGATTTTCATATTATCAACAGATTTGAATTTATTATTAGATTTTGAATTTATCACTGAATTTATGCCCATATCTTGAACTACTTTTTATGAAATTGTATTGTTTAGGTTATTTTATTGATTATTTAGATTAATTTTTGGTTTTGTGTTAGATCTGCTTATTTGACTATTTATTTTAATCTTAAGATCTTTTTGTGGGTAGGAGTTTATATTTGTTTTAATCTTAATTGGATATGGAATAGTATTAATTTGCTTTTTTTTTTTTTTTTTGAACAAATGGTAGATTTTAATAAATCACAGACTGCTACGAATATTTAGAATTTGCAAATCGTTAGCAAAAAATATTTCTATTTATTGCTATAGCCACCCAAAATTAATTTAACACTAAATCGAATGATCCAGCTCCGTCACTAAAATGATTGATAAAAACAATTATAAGAGATTGTCTTGTGAGATGTATTTTTGTAAGATGAAATATAAATTTATTTGTTTATATATATATATATATATATATATATATATTAACTTTTCTGTTCTTTTATAACTTCCTAGGGTTTTCATTTCATTTTATTTTTAGAGTTTTTTTTTCTTCATTTATCTTTATTTTTTCGGGTTCTTTTTCTTTCTTCGGTTTCTCAATTTAGAGTTTATATATTTTTCATATTTTATTTATTTTTTAGTTTACTTGTATTTAGTTGAATATTATCATAAACTAACGGTATATAAAAAATGAAGATGCAATAAAAATGATTTATTGGATTAGTCAAAGACTGAATGCTGAATAATCCTTTGTTTAACTAAGGTTTCCAGAAAAGCAGGTTTGGGTAGGGTTAAAGTTACTCTGTTGGGTATGTGAGACCCAATTAAATAATCCCAGATTGGTATAGTTCCGTAAAAAGTAGCAATTATGTATTTTATTGCTTCATTGGGACAAATAGTCAAACAATTAAATGAAGACGTGGCAGGCGCCTACTTCCATCTAAAGCTAAAACGACATTATTAGGAGCACTGACACAAAACGAGAAATAATATTAAAATGTGTCTTTCATGTTTTAAAGCAACGCTGCCGTTTAGTTACGTAGTGATGCGTACAACCTTTCACCAAAAGTCATTAGGAAATCAACACGGACATGTTACTTTCCTTTTATTAATTATGACTTTAAATGTTATAATATATGTATTAAAAATTTTGCAATTCTTTTTTTTTTTGAAAATATAAATAAAGTATAGAATTATGGTAGATGGAATAAATGTACAACTTTTTCGGCATCAGTTTACTTTATGATTATTTGATTTTTTTTTGTTCTCCGTCTAAACTTCCACACTATAACTGTAAAATTTTATGATAGATTATTATGATTTAATTGAATAGATTAATGTCAACAATTTTTTGAATTTTCTTAATTTCTGTAGTTGAAAACAAATAAATTCAAATTTTAATAATTTTTTGTTAACTCATAATATATTCAAAATGAGAAATATACATTGTTATTAATAATTTTTCTATAAATAAGTTACCCCTTATTTAAAATCACACAATTATGTGAACAAAATCTAATTTTGTCAAATTTGAAATTAAATTTTCACTCATTTTACAGTACTTCAAAATTAGTTCTCCTTTGTGTCTCTTTCTTCTTTCTATGTATTTTATAAAGATTCTTAATCACTAAATTTCATAAGGTCTCTTTTTTCCTTCTTTCCTTCCCTTGAAGTCTTTATCGTATTTTTTCTTCCGTTATTCAAGATTTTTGGAACTGAAACGGAAAAAATAAATTAGAAAAAATAAATTGTAAGATAGGTATGATAATATGTGCCCGATCATCAATTTCAGTTGTTGTCAAAGCCTACACTCTTCAAATTTTTTATTTCAAGTCTACTTTTTAAATTTTTTTTATCCATATGTTGCTTTCAATTTATCATAAATTTTTCTTAGCTATTTTTCTTTTTTATTATTAAACAAAAAATTCCTCCTTCTCTTTCATTTTCGTTTGATTCTTCTTGCAATTTTTTGCTGAGGTCAGCTAATTATTTTGATGTATAACCGTCGTGCAATTTGTCATTATCTTTCAAAGTATTTTTTCTATCTAATTCCAAAAAAATTATATTACATTTAGTTGGTGATTTGAAAAATATTTGTGTCCTTAATTTGAATGTGTAATTCATAATTTTTACAAGATCTGTGAGAATTTTTTTTTCTTTAATCTGCCGATATCTCTATTCTTTTAATTTAATTTGATTCAAACTTTCATAAATCGTGAACATCATGCTTTCGATTAGTGAATAGGAGTCATTATAATAGAAGAAAAGATGAAAAATAAAATTACAACAAATTGCTACTGATTATACAAAAAAATAATTAATAAATTACAAATCTACACATTCTACAATACATCATATAACTTGAGTATATACTCACATTATAAAATATTAAAAAAATATATCGTTTGTGCATCACATAGATCACAAACTAGTATATATAATAGTAAAATAAATTATGGGTGTTTCTAAAGGCACCACTAAATTTGCTTTGCACACCATATTAGTTTTACTAACAAAATTATATATAATATAAATGACATACACAAATTTTAATTTTTAAAAGAAAATTATGATTATTGTGTGTGTTTAAAATAAATATTTATTTATTTATTAAAAATAAAAATTTATGTATATTTTTTATTTTTAAATAAGGGTATTTATGTCATTTACATTATATCTAATTTTATCAGTAAAATTAATGTGGTGTATAAAGTAAATTTTGTGGTGACTTTAGAAATACCCTAAATTATTTCACTTTTGTTTTTCCGCCTAAATATGATTTCTAATTTTGCATACATATATATATATATATATATATGAATTTATAATTATTAATATATATATATATATATATATATTAGTTCGGATAATGAAGATTGATTATGTTATTATAGCTATTAATGTTGGATTTGCAACAGATTTGATATACTTTTAATCAATATCCAAATTCTTTAAGTAAATTAATATCCCGATTTATAGTAGATTTAATACGTCTAAAATCATGAAAAATTATTGATGATATTAAATATGAATTTTTTCAATAAATTCATACACAAATATTATGTATATTTATTATTTTGTTGCTAATATTTTAATAATAAATAACATGCTTTTTAATAATAAAAACATACAAAATGACATCCATGCATCACATGGGGTCTCACACTAGTATATATAAAAGTAAAATGATTATTTTTCAATTTTATTTTCCAGACTAAATGTAGTTTGACTAATTTTTTTTAATAAAATGATTTGCACGAAATATGTTTGAAAGATTTGAATTTTTTCAAATTATAAATAATATTCATATTTGCAGCAGATTTGTTGGTATATAAATAAATATATATTAATATCTTCATCAAAATCTATGAACATTAGTGACATAAAAAGCGTATATAATAAAATATATCAATTATTCAAACTCGGTGATATTACATGATTGATGTTTTGTGCAAATTTAATATTGTAAGTATGATGTAATATATATATATATACACACACAAACATATATATAATAGAATGTTATTGTTTTTATTTTCATATTTTTCCATTCAATGACACTTCCTCTTTTTTTTTTCTTTTTTTTTGGGTAAAGAATAATATTGTAGGTATAGAATTTATTTGACCAAATCTTAGGTTGACCGTAGATATTTCTAATAAACAATATATTGTTTCCAAAATTTTGCATAGCATGTTATTATTTTTTAATTAAAAATATGTCTTCAATATAGTTGTGTACTATCCAATTTGAGAGTGATTACACAAAACAATATTGAATTTGATTTTGTTAATAATATGAAAAATATTTCAAATTAATATTCTTACTCATGCAAAAATCATCCATTTTATCATTTAAGTCGTAAATTTATCCAATAATAAATCTATATATACACTAACACTAATTAATATATCTCATGTACAATGCACTGATGGAATATATGTATATACATATTTTTATAAATCAATTATGTTATTAAATAAAACAACTTCATGCACCAGTATCTCACCCACCACATATTGATTTTAGAAATTAAATACAGCACAATAATCTACTCGAAAAAAATATCAAGAATCCATACTTTAATTCAAGTAAAATTAAATATTTTAGTACTCAAATCTGTCCCAAATCAAGTCAAAACTCAACTTTTTAAAACCAATCACAATAAATAAGTTAATAAATATATATATACTTATTATATTTTAAAATTTAAATGAAAAATAAATAATATACTTAAGGGGTACATCTTAATGATTAAAGAAACAATGATTAAGGGAGAAATAATAAAATATATATGTGCCGGATTCATGCACCTTTGTAACTTCTTCAGCAGGTAAAATCTGGGATTAGGGGACAAGATAGTATCAATATTACAGCGACATAAACTATAGTTTATTTCCCCTAAATTAATCATAGTTTAATTGAGTGATTAAAATAATAATTTAGAGGATTCCGTGACCGAAATCATGTGATCTCATGTTGAGAAGGACATCTGGACGGCCCATCTTTGATGACGACTTACTTCAACCATCTCATGCAATTTCTTATTATCTTAAATTATTCCTAAAGTTGACGAAGATATATTTAGGTGTTGGTCCTTGAAAACTGACCTATAACAGTCAATGACAATTTCCCCCTAAATCGTTAGCAAATCCAATTTTATTATTTTTAATTAATCTTATATATTTTAAACTGTATTTTTTTTTCCACGTACATTAATTATAAAGATCACCAGTTTCAATATTATAATTGTCATATTACGCTAATATATATATACACACACACAAATACATATATATTATTTGTAGGTTGAGCTTTTTATTATTATTATTTTTTTAATGCGAACAATATCATATTAGTAGGGATATCAAAGTCATTCACTAAATATAGTTGGATAGTGAGGTGATAGGCATTCAAGCCAAAACCCTAACTTAACTCAAAAATAAACTTAATGATAGAGGTTTGACCCCAAGTATCAATCCATAATTGTTTGTGGATCTAATGTGTGATCGTGTCGTTGTCATTTCCTCAACGAGTCATGCGTACGGCTCCACTTCAAATTCTTCTTAGCGTTTAAAGCCTTGTGAAGAATATTATCAACATCAGGCTCTTTTCGATACTTAGAGCCTTGTCAAACATTTGATAGTAAGCATCAATTCTTAATTAATAAAGCACAATAATAGGTATTTCCAAGACTTTGGGTGGAAACAATTTAAATTTACATATCGAACCATTACTTATAATTTTTTATTTATTGTTTTTGTCCCACAGGAATGAGGCCATTAGGATTACACACTTACAGTTCCTCAAACCCAGAAAATAGAGATCCTCGAACGATACAAAGTAAAGTTAGGCATATCTGCCTTTGTTTTGATAGTCTCAAAATAATCCCGGTATATTTGGCCAATCTATGAGCCACTAGGTCATGGACCAACCCAAATAAATCTATTAAAATGTACACAGCAGGTTGGAGACTTGGAGTGGCTCACAAATAGTTTTGTCCACAAAGTGAACTAAAGTTTGTTGAACCCCCGACTCACTCCAGTTTTTATATTTTTATGTTTGTGAATCGAGTTTGTATAGCTTTGTTTTGAATTTTTTTTTCTTCAAAATATCTTGATTCCATGGAGAGCCATATTCGTTTTATATTTTCATGATTCTTTTCTTGTATATTTAATACAACATTTGTCTATCGATTCCAACAAAGTTGGCCCAGCCCAGATTGACCAGACTCAATATCTTGATCTGATAAGCTTGAACCAAACGGCTGGAATGTCACCTCTAATATAATGTGGTTCTTTACCATTTTCATTTTTTCCCCCTTTTGGCATATAAATTCCTATCGTAATTTAAAAAAAAAAAAAATATATATATATATATATATATATATATGTTTTGAAGAAAAAAATAAATGAAAATTTAGTGTGGACAAATATCTTGTTGTTCATCAATCATTCAAACTAAACAAAGATAAAGTGGAAATCAAAATATTCTTATCCTTTAATTTATTTAAAATTTCATAATAGACCCACCCTTTGAATCATTATTGGAATTATATGGATAGCTAAGCATCCCTAAGACTATTGGACCAACACTGCATTTTCGCTACCTATGAATCATCTAATTCAACTAATTGGACCACATGTCTTCTCTCATATTGAGCATTTCTTTCCATTTTTCAAACCATTCCCTAGTTCATCACCTTTAGTTTATACCCCATCCCCTCAAATTTGAAATAAAGAGGTCACTCAGTATTTCATTCTATTGCTTCACGTATTTATAGGGTATAAACTTTTTAATTATACATTTTTCAATTACTTCGTAGACATGCATATAGAATTATGGCTCTTCGTTATAACAAAAGAATTATTAAATAAGAACTTAGATGAAGCATCGGCCATAATATTATGATCATTTCATATAGCATCTTATTATAATATTATAAAATGGTTCTCTAATATTGATACATCAAAATTTAAATTTGATTAGTCATATATATGTTCAAATACAATCTGGAAAGGCAATAAAGAACACGTGAAAAGTGCACAAAGATCAATTTCTCATACTAAATTGTACTAATTTTTTTTTCTTTATTGTCATGTGATTGAAAACATTATCTTATAGTGCGTTCAATTAATATATCTGCGAACATCTTTAATATTTTATTTAAAGATAAAGTCTCGAATTAATTTTTGGATCGAACCCCCAAAAGTATTAGACCAACTACGACATCATATCCATGAATTTCTTAACTCAATAATTAACGAATCCAATAAGTTGATTAAAAAAAAATAAGGTCTCCTAAGAAATACTATGCTACCGATGCAGGTACAGCCTTCTCTAGTTGTATGCATAACATGATGTGACACAAAAAAACATAGTGAAAGTTAGGGATTTTCTATTTGCAGGAAGATAATCACCTACAATATACAATTATCAAAGTAAATGGCTAGATGCTATTTTCATTTTCCTAAACCACCAAACGTTCCACTAATGGTTCTTGTATGCATAAAGCAAAGCAAATTCAGATAAAAAAATGAATATTTTTGACCATCTTTGGTAACCTTTCCACAAGAATCATGTTCAACTAGGGTTAAGGTTACTATGTTAGGATTAATTAAATAAAATTGTAGGTATGTAAAGAGCCAATAAAATAATGGAATGTTAGTAGTTCCCCCTTTGCTGCCCCCAACCAAAAAGCAGCAGCTATTAGCTGTCTTCCTGGATTTTGCAACTTTTTTCTTCATTGGAACACCTAACCAAACTAGTCTGCCCTCTTAACTGCCCAAACCAACACGTGGCACAAGCCCACATGCTTGTTTCCACCTTAAGGTAAGGATCACATTATTAAGAGAGTTGAGATAAGACAAGAGGAATATTATAACGGCCTTTAATTTAAACTATTGATCAGTATTCAATTGTTTAGAGATGTGTTCTGATGTAAGTGGATAGCATGAGATCTAGCCCTAGATTTTGCTATCTATATTTGGAAAGCAAAAATCATAGTAATCAAGATGGAATTCTCGGTTTTTTTTGTTTAATTACTAGTATTTTATTATGATAATAAGATCAGTGTGAATGACAGTGGTCAGAAACCTGAGAACTTCAGTCAACTAACCTAAATCATCTAGAAGATATTATCAAGATTTCTATTATTTCTTTCTACCTGTCCAACTGAATAAAATATTTTAGGTAAAATATTATATATATATATATATATAGAGAGAGAGAGAGAGAGAGAGAGAGAGAGAGAGAGAGAGATTGGTATACAAGATGTTTAACATGGATCAGAGGAGCAAGAGTTTCCAATGTGGGGTATATTTCCCCACAGCTTTATTATTATTTATTGCACAAAAAATTATATATGTGGATGTATCATACTGTTGGTATTATTTATTTAATTAAAAATATTATTTATTATTTAAAATATATTATAATAATTTTTAAATAAATATATAATGTAAATCGAGTGGATGATACATTCAATGTACTACTCACTGTATTTATTGTGCTATTTATTTTCTTTAAAAATGTATTAATTACGTGTAGATGATGTGTTGCATCTATTTGCATTCCCTCTTATATAATATAAAATATAGGATTGAACTTTGCCCATAAATACAACTTAAAGTGTTCATTAATAATTTATTGAGTTTATAACTATTATTTTTTATAATTCTCATAATTTAAAGTAAGATTTTTATGTATCAGTGCACACAGTATTATCTAACGAGTAATACTTTTTAAATAAAGTAGTAGTATATTATAGATAAATAAGTATAATATTAAAAAAATAACAGTAATACTTTGTTTTAACAATATTACTTTTTAAAATAATATATTTGTGCATTGCATAGAAGAATATGCTAGGATATTTAAATAGTAATAATCTCTCTACCTAAATTCTTGTTCATAATATAAAATCAACTTTTTTACTATATCAATGACGTGCATGATATTAAATTGTCCTTTAATAATTGGTATGAAGCGGATTTTGTATTTATGCACAAAGATGGTACGATCCTGTGTCTATTATCGATTTAAATAAAAATCCTAACCTAATATAGTCCCCAATAATTTAATTAATTAATAATCATATATATCATCACGCAGTCGAACTCAAAAATAAATAACTATCCAGGTGTCCTCCGCTGTCTATGTTTTTGGTATATTGGTATATATATTTTATGTAGTAGTTGCATTTAATTAAAAAATTTTATTGTTTCCTTTTATCCATAATAAGTGTTATTTTTTTATATATATTAAAAAATAAATTAAATATTCATTCTATTTTTAATTAATAAAAAAATTAATAATTAGTGGTAAAAAGACACGTCATGTGTATATTCATAAGAAAAGTTAAGGGTAAATTAAAAAAATAACATTTATTTTCACCTTGAAAGTTGTAAAACGTCACTTATTATGCAAAAAATTTAAATTATTAAAACGACACTTATTGTGAATAGGAAGGAATATTAAATAACACGAAAGTAATATATTTTCAAAATTTTAATACTTATAATAATATAATAATAAATAATTTGCATATAATTTTTCATCTATTTTTAATTTCTAAACATAAAATATTTTTTAAAAACCATTATGCCAATTCTTGATTAGTTGATTTTATTTTTCTTCTTTTATGAGAACATTTTTTTTAGTTTGATAAATTACATATAACCTGTTTGTTTCTACTATGCTTTTTTTATAATATATTAAATTAATTCTTTTATCACGATCATTAATTTTACATTTATATTCAATATATTAAAATGATATTGAATGCAAAAATATAATTATTTTTTGTTGATTATTTTGAATTAATTTTAATATTTATTGTGTATGAATTTGAACTACAAATAAATGTTACCTAATATTTTTAATAAAAAAGGTATAAATAATTTAAATTTCATAGAACTAATTAAATTATTCTAGAATAATACTTTCAGAATAGTGAAATATATATTTTTATACAAAACTGTAATTTTTAACATATCTTTACCAGTAAAATAATAAATTATTTAAAAATATTTTTTTAAAAATTAAAAATTAAATTATAAATATATTTTATTTTACCTTTTTAAATGTGTTAGAAATCATACAGGATAATTTAAATGTGCAAAGATCTAGTAGGTATAATGGGGACAAGATACCATTCGAAGTAAGCGACTTAAATAATAATATAATTAAATTAAACTGAAATATATAATAATTGGTACAGGATTCCATGACCAAAATCTTGTGATCTCACTTGAGAAGGACATCTGGACGATCGATCTTACATCATCATTAATTTAAACCCATACTATTAATATATAATCTTATTAATTAATTATAAATTTGGCTTATCGTTTTTCCAGATTTTTTTTGGTGTTGCTGCTAAAAAGCGACTGATACCAATCACGGCAAATCTTAATCTTAAATGTTAAACCTAAAATGTCTGTATCTAAACATTAATTCTATGTTTAACGCTTATATGAGACCGTCTCTGATGAGATCAATTAAATAATTTTTTTAAATAATATAATAAGTCGTAAGAAATTAATAATGAATTAAAAATATAAAATACTATATGAAATGAAAAAAACAAAACCTTAAGATCCTAAAATTAAATAAAAAATAGAAAAACCCGAGGCGAAAATTATAAAGAAAAAAAAAACAAAATAGACTCCATCTTGGGGAAAAAAAAAAGCACTATTGTGTCAAAATCTTAAGGAAATCTACTTGTGTGGTTCTATAATTAAATAAGCAGTTAGCGTATTAATGTGTTTATAATCGTAGGTAAGTTTGTTTTTTATTTAATATTTATTTAATATTAATATTTTATTTGTTTTAAAGGGTGGTCTAGCCTTGCTTGTCCATGCTTCAGTGCTGTTAATTATTATATTTTACAATAACTACTATAATATAATTAAATTATATTTTATTTTTTAGTAAATATAATGCAATTCATAACACCAATAAAATCAAAGCCTTTGGACTCGTAAGTATGCTGTTGGGTATCATTGTTGAGATATTCCTTCGGCTTAGGTTGTAGTCGAATCCGAACCATACTCAAAATCGATAACTCGCTATGATTATCTTATACACACAAGTGTATTATTGTCGGTCAAATACAAAGTAAGAAAAAGAAGAATAGAGAAGACAACATAATATCATTTTAATTTTTTATATATAGTATATGAAGGCTAGTGAATATCATCACATATATAAGGGTATATGAGTTAACCTATGGTTGTCATGGTCTTGAGTTGACTTAGGAAAATATATTATTAGGTCACACCAAGTGAAAAAAAAAGTAAAATAAAAAAATGAATAAAAAAAATTCTGCCATTATTTAAATCAGCCATCAGAAGTAATTCACAGGCTACCATCTATTAATAAGTGACAATTAGATGACATTGAATTTCAAGAAAATGTAAAAATAAATACAAATATTATATTCTATCATATGATCGTGTATGGTATAATCGCTGAAAAATCCCCTAAAATTGAACGGATCCAACTAAAAATAAAGATGATGAAACCCTAGCATCAATGGAGCATGAAATCCTAATAGTGGTGTGAAAGATGAGTGTATTAATGAAGTGAGTTCGATCACATGCGCATTTATTAGTTGGCCAAAGCGACACGCTTATGACAAATTTCAACTTTTGGATAAGTCACCTTTAATAAACGATTCAAAGATGAGACAACACTCCTTTCTTATTTCTTTTCAATTTTTGACTTAAAAAGAACACACACACACACACACACACTCACAGATAAGCCCAGAATGAATTTTGATCATAACCTAATCTTTTATTCAAATAGGCTCTTGAACATTTGAATATAAAATTAATAAAACCTTCTAAATATCAAGATATCTAGTTAAATTGAAAAGTATTTAACAAATAAAAAATTTAACAAATAAAATCATTTATATTTAAGCAAATCAAGAAAATTAGAAAATAAAATTTAAAATATTTAAACTTCAAAATCAAAAAATAATATTCATTATTAATTAGTATATCGAGAAAATCATTAAAGATCCTGAAATCATTTAAATAAAGTTAAAATTTTAATTATAATAAAAATATATCAAAATGTTATTTTCAAATAATATCAATAATTTCATAACTTAAGTAAGTAGAGACACAGCAACACAAATAAATCTATTTTTAATTTTTATCTGAAACTTCTCTTTGAATGTACTTTGACGAATTATATTTTACATTTTTAAGCCATACATAAGAGGAGGGGGATATTCTTTATCACCCCGTGTACGACCCCTTGTATAGTGGCTCGTAAACCACACTAGAAAAACCAAGTGTGACGAGCTCAGGTCCCTTATAACCCCTTTAAGTAACATAAATTTTTACGAGATATGGTAGCTTTCACAAGTCAATCATTTTCTGTGGATGAAGCTTGATCACATTTTGTGACAGCTTTGTCACTGCATCATTTCAAGACTGTAGCTCTTTCTACGGGAGAGATGGAGAGATTTTATGCAAGAACCACATCGTACATCAAAGATTATAACATAAAACATGTTGAACCTCAATCAACGATAAACTTTTTTTTAAGTATTGTTGCAGATTCCTAATGACTTTCTAAGAGTCGGGAATCGTAGCACATCGAAAGCTTTGGTAAAGATGTCAGCAAGTTGTCCCTCAATAGGAAAATGATCTAGAACTACAATTCTATCTTCTACCAACTCTCGAATAAAATGATACATGATGTCAATATGTTTGGTTCTGGAATGTTCTATAGTATTTTTGGACATGTTGATCGCACCTATATTGTCACATAAGAGATTGGTCGTTCTAGTTTAAGTTCAAGTCCTTTAAAATATACGCCATCCACACCAATTGTAAGCATGTGCTACCTGCAACTATGTATTTTGCCTCAGCTATGGATAAAGAAATACTATTATGTTTTTTACTTAACAAGGATACCAGATTAGTACCAACGAAGAAGCAGCCGCCTGAAGTACACTTTCAATCATGCAAGTCCCCAACTTAATCTACATCACAATATCCTGCAAGAACTGAAATAGTATCAATAGAGTACTTTATCCCGTAATTGTTTGTACCTCCTACATATTTGATTATTCTTTTTACAACTGTTGGATGTGATTCTTTTGCATTAGCTTGATTTTGAGCACACATCCCAACACTGGTTTTCCAGACTCGTCTCTTGAAAGTTTGAATGCATTTCTCATGGGAGTGTCCGGATACTTACTTCCTTCCAAACAAAAAATTTTCACCAAGTTGTTTGCATTTTATTCTTGATGGATGAAGATTCCGGACTTGCTTTGTTTCTCCTGCAAACCCAATAATAAGTTATTTCACCAATCATACTCATTTTGAGTTCTTTTGACATCATCTGTATGAACTTAAAAACTTTTGCTTTGGAGGTAGATCCAAAAAAATTTCATAGACTTATGCTATGATAATATGTGAGTTACAATGTTGTAGTAATAGAGTCCTGTGTACTCCTCCACGTCTGAATCCTTTGTTCAATAAGCACTGACTGAGTCATTCATACCAGGCCGTTGGTGCTTGCTTGAGTCCATGCAATACCTTTTTCAACCTATAAACAAGGTTAGAGAAATGAGGGTCCTCAAAGCCCTTAGGTTGTTCAACATATTTTTCTTCCTTCAAGAATGCATTCAAGAAGGCACTCTTCACATACATTTGATAGACGATGATTTTTCAAACAAGTAAATGAGAGAAGAATTCTTACTAACTCCAGTCGAGCAATCGAAGCAAATATTTCCTTGAAGTCTATCCCTCTGACTTGCATGCAACCTTGTGCCACCAATCGGGCTTTGTTCCTCGTGATATTCCTGTGCTCGTTGGTTTTGTTCTTGAAGATCCATTTGGCACCAATCACGTTCACACCTTCTGGTCTTGGAACAAGGTCCATAAATCATTCCTTGTGAACTAATTGAGTTCCTCTTGCATTGCTAGAATCTAAAATCTGTCCTTAAGTGTCTCATTTGCATTCATTGGTTCAATCATTGATATGGAGCATGCTAGGTACAAAAGTCCCTGCATCTTACAATAGTTATGTTTATGCACTCCTCGAGTTGGTATCATTTCTATAATTTTTCCGATAATAAGTTCTTTGAGATGATTTTTCTAGATCTTTACTAAAGGTTCGACATCTTTGGGTGAAAAAACTACAGGATTCTAGACATGTTCATCTAGTTCATCCTCCTGTACTATACTAGTTCCAACTGATGATTTTATCAGTGGGATTGTCAGTTGAAACTTTAGTCGTACTCAATTCATCATCAATAAACATGTAAGAACTTTCAAGAATATTTCCAGTTCGTTTAATAAATATTCTATATGCCTTACGCATATTTGAGTACCCCAGAAACATACCTTCATCATTTTTAGCATTGCACTTACATAGTTATTCTTGATTATTATAGACGTAACACTTGCATCCAAAGACATGTAAGTGGCTTAGATTTGGAGTTCTTCCCTTCCAAATTTGATATGTTATCATTTCCAATCCTTTACGGATATAGACTCTGTTTATGACATAACATGTTGTGTTGACCGCTTCTTCCCACCACTTCTGAGGTAAATTATTACTCATCAGCATAGATTTGGCCATTTCCTGCAATGTTCAATTCTTCCTTTCTGCCACTCTGTTCTGTGCTAGAGTTCTGGGCGCTGAAAACTCATGAAATATACCATGTGAAGAACATAAATATGCAAACAATATGTTCTCAAATTCCGTTTCATGATCACTTCAAATTCGTACAACACTTGCTTTTTTTTCATTTTCAATTCTTTTAACTAGGGAACTGAAATAGTTAAAAGTTTCAGTTTTGTCTTTCAAGAAGTGTACCCAAGTAAAATGAGAAAAATTATCAACACACACATAACAATATTTTTTACCGCCAAAGCTCTCAACTTGTATGGATCCCATGAGATCCGTCTGAATTATTTCAAGAATTTACTTTGTAGTAACCTCTTAGAGTTGTTTGTGTGTCCCTTTTCCTTTTTTTTTTTTTTTTTTTCCAGTTGGCAACACTCTTCATAGGGATCCCGCAAGTGTTCCACTCATTTATATTTCCGTTGTAGAGATCATGTTCCATTCTATAACATCTAGGATGAATATGACCTCTTATATCACAGTAATGATAGAATGGAACAAACCTCTGAGACGGTTGTCCTTAAGGCGAGTGAACATTAGTAGGATTTTTAGTGGATTCAGAAATACATGAGGATCGAATAAACCTTCGGTCACTTTGTTGCATTCCTTCTTCATATCCTAGTCCATGTTGTCATTGGTCTTTGACAGTATGACAAAATCTCATCAACCTTGCCTTTTCCAGAATTCAATCTATGAATTGTAGACTTTGTCTCCAAGATTTTAGATCTCATGTGTTCCAGTTCTTGCTCCTTTTCTTGTAGTTCTAACTCAACTCTTAGTAGATTATTTTTAAGGAAAATATTACCTGATCTTTTTCTTCTAATGTACTTTGGGCCCAAACACACTTGTGCTGAAGTAAGTCTATATTGCTCTTCAGTTCATGTATTGTTCGAACTTGATCTTCCACAATGGTATTAGTGTCAGCTAATCTTAATCTTTCATTAAGTATCTCATTTGTGTCATTCAAGGTTTTGAATTTAGCCTTTTTGTAGTTTTGTTTTGCTTGCATCATTAGAACTAGATTCTTTCTCCCTCTTAAGTTCCCTTACTTGTGCTTCAAGTTGTGCACTCACATTGTGGCTTTCGAGCGCTTGGCCATGACAAGGTTGTACATTCTCTCAACATCTTTGAATGTTCGGTCATCAATATTGCACAGTTCTTCCATGAACTTGGTACCTGATTTAAAAGGTATAAAAGAAGTTAGGCATGTAAACTCATCATCAATGAAATAAATAGAAAAGTTACTAGCGTTTGGATATGTTCATCGCCCTCTTCCTCTCCGAGTCGTTCCATGTGTTTTTGAATGCTTTGTTCTTCCAATGAAAGTTTGGACATTGGCTTCATAGTGTCCATAGCATTTACACTCCCTGCATTGCTCATTTTCTTTTCTTTTTTCAGTGTTTTGAGAACTTTGCTTGTTTCTAGATCTGTTCTTTCTTAGTGAAGAACTCACCGTCGAGTTGTTACTATTTTTAAATCCTTCGCTATTTTTCCAAAGTTTTTGTTGAAGTATGTCATAATCTCCTTCATGTCTATAGGTTTATCATCTTCTTTCTCCGAGTGCTTTCCGTCTCAACTTTTAGTGCAATGTCTCTTGATTTCTCCATATCCAATCCATTGTTCATCTCGAACGATCTGAGTTCTCCAAGAAGATTATCTAAGGACATCGACCTGATTTTCATGAAGGATTCAACACTTATTTCTCGCAAAACCTCGACGGGAGAGTTCTTATAATTTTCTTTATTTGACTTTTTTCTGATATTGATTCTACAAGAATATAGCATTAGTTCATGTGTCGCTGAACCTCGTGAAGTAGAGATTAATATTCTCAGCTTCCTCCATATGAATGTTGTCGAATTGAGATGCCAGTTTCTAAAGTTTCGATGCTCATACAAACTCATTACCTTCAAACTGACATTGAAGCGTGTCCCATGCTTCTTTAGTTGTATTGCAGTTAACTATCAGTTTGTGTCTTGTTAGATCAACGAATGACACGATTGTATATAGGGCTGTAAAATTTGCATCTTCAATAATCTTGTCATTATCATCCCATAAGCTGCACAACTTATCTACTATTGTATCCGCCTTATCTTCGATTCTCATTTGAGGCCATGTCTAGCTGTTTGTGATGGTACCACCACACCGTTTGGATTGGAGATAAATCGACATCATGGATTTCTAGTACGTGTAGTTGCTTCCATCCAGATATGGGGAGCGTAGTGAGTGCATCTCGTAAGTGTCCATGGTCCCTAAATCTACCTGTTGATAAACTGGAACTTACTCTAATACCAATTGAAAAACCAGAATATTAACATACTAGTTGAGTTTGTACTTAACTTTGTACTAAGTAGTAAAATTTGCGGAAGCTTGAATATATAAAATAGTACTGAGTTATGTTTTGAGGAAGAACTCCCTTCTTCCTCTATGAGGAAATCTATTAGTGTAGTGTCTTGTTTCTCAACAAGGTGAAAGTATAGGTTTACAATAGTGTAAACCCCCTCTTTACTAAATATCCCTACTTAGATCCCGCACACTCTCCCTAACAACTAGCCTGTCCACTCAGTCCCCTGAATGGATTTCACCACACGTTCCCTACGGTGTTGTTCTAAAGAATGTCAAGCAATATGAGTTCTAACTGGGCATAAAACTCAAATTGCTGAAGTAATAAAAATAAAATGTACGATCTCTCTCTTTCTCCCCCCTCCCCCCTCTCTCTCTTTCCCTCTCAAATAAAACTAAAACCAATTGCCGAATAGTTGTGGATTGTCCTCTTTATATACAAGTCGTGGACAACCCTACAATCCAATTTACATGGAAAGAATCTCCTTTAATTAATTAGTGCATATCTTCAAGATTTGTTTCCTTATTGATTGTTCTTGATAAGGAAGAATATTCTTCCATATCTCTTGTGCTCATCTTTGCTGATTTTGTCTCCAGGTGTCATTAAGAGTTCTTCTTTAATGGATTTATTGATAGATTTACTTCCTCAATAACACGAGAAATCTTTCTTCGATTTGTCTTGGATTCACACATTTTTTTTTCTCGTTGATTTCCTTCCAAGATGATCATGTGTCTTCTTAATTTACAAAGATATGAATCTTTGTAAATCTTCCAAGTATATTGCTTCATAAAATTGTACATGGACACATGATATCGTTAAATTTAGCATCACCCCAGACTATGTTCGTTTTTTATGCAATACTAATTTTAAATAACTCAACATCGAGTTCTTGCATTATGAAAAACAATTGATAAAATTGGGCGATCCAATATTAAGATAGCTATATAAAACATTATCCCAAAAATTAAATTTCAACATTATTTTTTGAATTAGCTGCATCGTTTTTGGAAAATTTTACTTTTTATGCCCCGATATCCACACTTTTAGGAAACTATTTTTGAATTGGAGTCCTTCCTTTCTTTTCTAGTTGATACCGTTATTGCATCATCTATTGAAATGTAGCCTTAACTTGTCAATCTTCTTTCCTCAAACATAGGTTATTTGGTGACTTCAGCAAAAAGTAATATCTACTTTCTGTGCTCGTAGGAATGTAAAAGGGACAAGATGAGTCTCAATTTATCCTCATCTTCTATTTTTACTCCAATTACCTCCAATTCATAGATAATTCCATTAAGAGTACTCAAATGATCTTATATTTTTGCTCCCTCATCCATCCACAATGTGTGAAATTGGTCATTCAGATACAACAAATTTGAGACGATATTTGCTTGGAACAATGTCTTTAGCTTTTCTCAAAGCTCCTTGGCATTTGAAGCTCATGCATATTTGCAAAAAGATGCTTGTCACACTCAGACGTAATATACTTGTTGTTCAAAAGTAGCTTATGAAGTTTGATGTTGACCAATCTTTGAGCAATTTCAAAGTTATGTTTCATTTGTAAAAAATTGAAATAAGTTGCATAATAAAATATAAATTTCGAGTAGATCGGTTTAGATTATTTATTTTCTCAAATCCAATTCGAGTGAATAAAAAATTAATATTTAAAGTTAGCAACTTGAACTTGGAAACTAATGAAGTAATCAAGTCTGCTCCTCCTATAGTGCATTCTAGTAGTGTTTTGTGCTAGCTTTATGGCTAACTCAATTGGCTACGAGCACCACGCACACATTGCACTTGTCACATTGCATTTGTTACATTAGGCTCTTTTGAGCTGCAATTTGCAATTGACACGTGCATCATCTTGAGAAGCCTACATAGGTGACACGAGATAGTAGACTAATTCTCGGGATTGTTTGGGTTTAGGTAGGATTATTTGGGATTAACTATCCATGACGGGAGTGGCATGCGCATCTGAGGACTGTCGATGCGCTGCGTGCAACACTATCGGCTTACTAAATGTGGCACTTGCGAAGTGCGAACCTGAGACCTCCTTTAATGGCAAACACTTTGAGTTATGAAGAAGATATCCACCAATTATGGTTGCAATCCAAGGCTATTAGACCTTGCGGACGATGAAGCAAAGCTGCTGTTAAGTTCCTGTGCGAATGCGGGAAAGATGCGTTGAGCAGAGGGCTTAAATGAATGAGTTTATGAAAACTGTTCACGTGAGACCTTCCTTAAGGTGTTGAGAGTCTCTCCACCAAGTTTCACCCAGAGATGCGTTCGTTTGAGTAGGATCCATCAACGAGTTGTAAAATGTGGCAGTACAGTGGCGCGAGAGAGAGTGCAGCCTATTGCGTAGGCCACTCCTAGGCGAGGTATTAGATGGGGCTGAAACTTTACAAACTTTTTGTTGAGAAAAGAAACTATGCTACGGACTTTATGAAGTGAATTCGGAGTTTGGATGAGGGAGATACAAAGAGTCTCGGCCAAACAATGTCTAGTGGTGGAAAAAGAAAAATTTTATTTTTCCCTATTTTAAGGGGGATATGCTCTTCAAGAACCATGGTGGGCAGCGGCCAGCCTTCCCTGTACTGTCGAGTACTAAGCGTACAATTCTCTAAGGGTATGAGTGGGATCTCTGGGGGCCGACTATAAGCATTAGAAGGGTGCGAAGAGTCCTTAGTCAATTTGGGGATCGATTGGGCGGCATGGGACGACGAGATCCATGTTGGGCGCACCCTTGGGTCGTGAGGTTTGGATGAGGTCCAGAGGTGCCCTGCGGGCTATAGAAATTATTGGGCATCACCTCTAGGCTGAGAGAGCGATCGAGGCATACATTCCAAGGCCTCATGAGCTGACTTGTAGTATGCGCTATAGGTTCTAGCCATGTCGCGAGGGACCGTTGGCTTGAGACATGTGGTTGCGTGCTAACACCGCATTTTGAATAATTGTGGGCATTTGTCTTTATGCAAGGCAAATGTCTCGAGCATCGCATGGGGCTAATATGAGATGGCATAATACCTAAGCCTTAGGTACAGCACCTAGGATACCCCGAGTGTGTGACGAGCATGAAGAATTACACTGTGGGCATGCGAGCGACCCTTAGTGCCGTGATGGAGCGTAAGTGCTCCAAGGCCATCACGAGTTGTGCCGAAAGGAATTGAGAGTGTCGGCTGGGCATAGAAGACATGATAGCTAGTTGGGGCTGATGCCAAGACACACAAGGCGTGCAACTGGGTGCCCTAGGCGAATATGGTCATTGAGAATAGGCGAGTGCTTGCGCAAGGCGCAGCACATGATGCCTTCGAATGAGTATGCTGGTAAGCTTGGTGTGTTATACCAAGCAATGAGTAATCATAGAACTCAATGAGGCGAGAAGGCTGGACAGAGGCAGCGAGAGTTTTCATGACCGCACAGGTATTATTCTGCTGCGTGAAAACTCGATGGCTCGAATAACAGAAGGGTGCCACCTGTGAAAGGTGGTATCAGAGCCTGGAACTTTCTTCCTTGAGAAAGGCTCATTCCAGGCACAAAGTGAGTCTGCATTATTGAGGATCATCCTTCATGGAACCAGATGCTACTTGAAAATTGAGCAAAATTTTCTTGATCAGTACATGCATTGGATTTTCAGCTGCAGAGTGGGTGTTATGTACTACGGCTAGTTTTTTAGAGCCGCTATGGGCTATTTGACAGGGGGCGAATGGAAGTACCCCTTGTTGGCTTTACGGTTGGACGAATGGTAGTACCCTGACCACGAGTTTCTATTTGTGGTATTTTGAAGTGTTGTGCTTGAGTACATATATTGACAACTGCGGGTTGGTGAAGTGGAGTAATCGACTTGCAGTGGCCATTACGACTGGGTGCACAAGTAGCCTAATTGTCTATGGTTGGGTGAGTTAATCCTGAGTTTTTTGTGCTTGTCAGTGGCAACAGTTTGAGCTCTGTTGGCAGTGTTGGTTAGCAGATGGTTTGAGTGAGTGCGCATTGCTATCAGTTTGTATGAGGCAGATGCAAGGGAACATTGTAAGTCGCACAAGCAAGAATTTTTCTATTGGCCAAATTTTGGTGGGTGTTTTGGAATGGCTACAACACAAATCTTCAGAATTCATCTTGACTTCCATGTGGGAACATGCTGATGAGTCGGGTGGACGAAATTGCCACATTTGCAAGGGAACAACCATGTTGCGAAGAGCCGCAAGTTAGGAGGTGATCAAGGCTATGAGGCCATTTTGGTGGGAGTACACCACTGTTGATTAAGATTGAGAACCTCCAATCGAGGGAGGATGAGCAAGCAGTTGAGAAGCGCAGAGGCGCAATGCACATTGTGGTGCACCTTAACACATCCACTATGAGGGTTGCAAGAGTGGAGTGTTCAGTCCTTCGTGTGCAAGATTGGCGGGTGTTGGCGGAGTTGACCGTATCCTATGGGCTTCGGCCTTACTAATTGGTTGAGAGAGCCACAGGGTAACTTGGAGCTTCCATCAAGCAAGCAACATTGGGAAACAAAGGTTGAGTCGAGATGCTACTGAGCTGAGATAAGTAGCGACCATCATAGTAACAATTTCCAAGAGTGGGCGAGTCTCTTGTGCTGAGATGAGGTGTGCTTCTAGAAAATTGTTGCATGCACAGGGGGTGGGAGCTATGAATATTGTACTCATTTAAGACTCATTCCAGCTTGAGTGGAGGAGAAGCCACCAAGCCAAAATTGCACGCCCCGGGGGCAGGAGCTTTGAATATTGTTCTCATTTGAGACTCATTCCGACTTGAGTGGCGGAGAAGCCAAGCCAATTTTTGAGAGATTTGTTCATACGAAATTGACATTGAGTAGAGTGTGTTGGTCTTTGACAGGATTCTGACCCACAATATGGGAAGTGCTGATTGTTGGGATTCCTTAAAGGAACGATCGAGTTTGAGTTGAGCGGAGCATAAGGCTCCTTTGGCATGTAGAAATTGGTGTTGCAGAAGGCGTGGTGACCAATGGTTGGGCGGAGGCCCCATGATCTTTTGCCACATTAGATGGGATGAGTTTCCATCACAAGAAAGTGAGTGTTGCCGAGTCGGCAACACCTTCAGTGGAGGAGGGTGTGTGCACCATATGCACTTTTCAACAAAATTGTGCCAAGTATTGGGAAAATTGGCCAAATCGAGGGCCTGGTACCAGTGGTCTTTCAGAAGACAAGAGTGCTTCCTTTAAAGAGTTTGCTAGAAGACATTTTCCAAAGGGTAACGAGTTGTGCAAAGGGCACTTCCTTTAAAGAGTTTGCTAGAGGGCATTTTCAATAGGGAACCGAGTTGTGCAAAGAGGTACATTACCACGAGCAGCCATGAAGGCCTTCCGTGAGCTGTGCTAGAGGGTACCATTCAGTGGAGCAAATGCTTTGTGTAGAGGCACATTTGGTGTTTTGGAGGAAACAGAGTTCATTTGGTGCTAAAAGTTGAGACTCGAGAGGGCATTGCATGCACTGAGAAGTCGGAGGACGTATGTATGCATCAACGAGGACGTCAACAGATCGAGTGGAGGAGAAATGTCAGGAGATAGCAGGCTAACCTTGAGATTTTCCGAGATTAGGTAGGATTATCCGAATTTAGCTATCCATAACACGAGTGGCGCGCGCACCCGAGGAGTGCTGATGCACTGCGCGCAGCACTGTCGGACTACCGAATGAGGCATTTACAAAGTGGGAACTTGAGACTTGATTTAATGGAAAACACTTTGAGTCATTAGGAAGATCACTAAGTATGGTTGGAACCGAGGTCGTTAGGCCTTGCGGACAATGAAGCGAAGTGGCTGCTGAGTTCCGACACGAATGCGAGAAAGATGCGTTGAGCAGAGGGCTTAATGAAAGAGTTTATAGAAATTGTTTAAAGGAGACCTTCCTTGAGGTGTTGGAAGTGTCTTCACCAAGTTTCACCCAAAGATGCATCCGTTTGAGTAGGATCCGTCGACGAGTTGTAAAGTGTGGCAGTGCAGTGGCGCGAGGGAGAGTGCAGCCCATTGTGTAGGCCACCCCTAGGCAAGGAAGTATTAGATGGGGCTGAAACTTTACAAAATTTGTATTGAGAGCGGAAGCTACGCTATGAACTTTACAAAAGAGAATTCGGAGTTCAGACAAGGGAGATACAAAGAGTCGTGTTTCCTCGGCCAAATTATGTCTAGTGGTGAAAAAAGAGAAAATTTATTTTTCTCTATTATAAAGGGGGCATGCTCTTCAGGAGCCATGGTGGGCAGCGGCCAGCCCTCCCCGTACTGTCGAGTATTAAGCGTGCAATTCCTTAGGGGTATGAGGGGAACTTATAGGGGTTGGCTCTAAGCATTAAAAGGGTGCGAAGAGTCCTCGGTCGATTTGGGGATCGATTGGGCGGCATGGGATTGTGAGGTCCATGTTGGGCGTGCCCTTGGACCGTGAGGTTTGTATGAGATCTAGAGGTGCCCCGCGGGCTATAGAAATTATTGGGCACCACCTCTAGGCTGAGAGAGCGATCGAGGCATACATCCCGAGGCCTCGTGAGCTAACTCGTTGCATGCGCTATAGGTTCTAGCCATGTCGCGACTTGAGACATGCGGTTGCGTGGCAATACCACACTGTGGGTAATTGTGGGCATGTACTGGCATGCAAGGCAAATGTCCCGAGCATCGCGTGGGGCTAATATGAGATGGCACAATATCTAAGCCAAGGTTTACAATGTTTTCCATCTCGGGCGAGGCACAAACGAGGGGTCTTAGGTACAGCACCTAGGACACCCCGAGTGCATGACGAGCACGAGGAGTTGCGCTGTAGGCGTGCGAGTGACTGTCAGTGCCGTGAAAGAGCACGAGTGCTCCAAGGCCACCATGAGTTGTGCCGAAAGGACATGAGAATCTCGGCAGGGCGTAGCAGCCGTGCTAGTTGGGGGCTGATGCCAAGACACGCAAGGCGTGCGACAGGGTGACCTCGACGAACATGGTCATTGAGAATAGGCTAGTGCTTGCGCAAGGCATAGCACAGAGATGCGCTTGAATGAGTATGCTGGTAAGCTTGGTGTGCTATACCGAGCAACGAGTCATCATACGACTCGATGAGGCAAGAAGGCCGGACAGAGGCTGCGAGAGTCTTTGTGGCCGCACGGGTATTATTCTGCTGCGTGAAAACTCGACGGCCCGAATGACGGAAGACCGCGACCCAGAACAATAGGGAAAGTAAGTATATAACTAAGAAATTAGATGAACAATATTATATGAAACTCTCTACAAAGATTAATGTATATTTGATTGTTGTCCTTCAAACTTACATTAATGAGTTTCTTAAATAGCCATATGACAACTTTAAAATTTATTTCAAAATCTTTCTTAAATAATAATATTAATCCTTCAAAATTTATTTCATAATCAATTTAAAATAACATTCTTTTATCTTTGACACAAGGTCCAACAACGTCTACCCTCATAAAGAGACGTAAAGTACTATCAAACAAAGAAAACATATAAATGAAGATGATTAAAATGTAACTACAAAATAAAAACAAAAAACAAAAAGTAAATACTTCCTCCCCATTGAAGTATGGAATAAATGATTAATTCTTGTTGATGAATGGATTGATGGACATGCAGTTGGTCGAGGTAACAAATTATCAAATTCACCAAACATAAAACCAACTCACCAATTACCGAAATTTCAAACATACAATAAAACCCTAAAAATTCTTTTTCTTTAATCTAATTCTCTTTGCGGGCATTTTCAAAAGGCCCATGTGAACGTAAAAAGCCAATGTGCTCCTCTCTCTCTCTCTCTCTCTCTCTCCGTGCATATCTCCCCCCCCCCCCCCCCCAATCCTTATTCCAAGTATGTGGCTACCAAAGCATCACTAAAAAAAAAAAAAAGAAAGAAAAAAAAGAAAGAGCATCTTTAAGACTATTGGAACAACATTGCACCCCTTTAACAGCATAGAATATTGTTGGACAATGTTACTAAAAGGATCAATGTAAACAAATAACTTTAGCATGTGAGTGATTGGAACACATATGTTCTTGCTTGACATAGGACAATAATGGATATCACATTCTTTCATATATATCGTTACTTTAACAAGGAACTTTGTACCATATCCACCAAAATTAAACCAATAAATATACACAAAAGAAAAAAAAAATCAGACGTACTTATAATTCTTTTTCCATCCTCCATCTTTGGATCTTACGACTTTTCTGATTCTCAATATATATATATATATATATATATATATATATATATATATATATATATATATATATATATATATATATATATAGCAAGGAATGGACTACAGCAAAATGGTATCCCATTGCGACATCAGTTTCCACGACAAGAACTGATGATGATCCATCGCATGGCGCGCGTTGAAAGAGTTGTCAGGATCATCGTAATGGCATTACTTCAATGAAATAAAGCCGCGAAAACTTATATGGCATACTCGCCCAATAGGTCAATTCTACATATATTTACTTCAAATATGTCTATTCATCTTGATCCGTTCAAGATCCCTTAAAAATATATGGATTCTTGTATTTGTTTGTGCAAGCTATTTTGTATTTTGTGTGTTAAAAATATAATACCAGTATCAAATAGTGGTCATGGATTGATTCGATGCATTTAGACGAAATATTATATTTATTAAGGTAATTTATAAAAATATTTTGTTCGTATAGTTTATGATAAAAATATTTTGGAAATTTCATTAGACATTGTTTATGCGATATATTCCTCAAAAGCTTTTTAATTTATAATTTATTTAATTTTTCATAATACATCTGATCTTGAATAAGGCAACAAGTTTGAGGGTATCCTCTACCATATGTAACGCCAAAAAAAATTATTTGATTCCACTCCTTTTTCTCATTATTAAGAAATATAATCCAGATATTTATAATTGATCTTATTTTCGAGTGATCAATTAAGAAAGAAGTCATTGTATGATGCTGAGCTGTATCATATACTTTCCATGAATGCAAATGTGTAGCCAGTTTATGAAATAGTTATCAGATTATGTAAAATATTTTTAACATTTTATTATTATGTTATTGATTGTTATAAATAATTGTATTTTTAAAAAAAAAATTAATGATTTTTGAGTAATTCTCCAAATTTTAATAAAATTATCATATCTCTATATAATTGTCCAATTTTTATTATTTTAATTGTCACAGGTCTACCTAAATGAACTGTTGATTTAGTAAAATTTGGTCTGTGAGGGGCATTTAAAAGCAAATTGAGGAAGATTCGAACGAAATTCCTCCTCAATTCATGTTCCTATTTGACGGCCTAAAAAAGTAAGGTCTAAAACATGACATGCTAAAAAAAATCATTAAGACCAACTCTAGCACTGTGCTAGAGTGACTTTCAAGTCGCAAAAGCATACTAAAGTTTTACTTTTTTTTTTTTTTTTTTTTTTTTTTTTGTGCCGTAAAAATCTGCGCCACTACTTTTTTTTTTTTCTTAATTTATTCTTTATACATTTTTTAATATTTTGTATTCAATAATATATTTTTCTGTATTATATTTAATTCAATTAATTTTAAAATTATATTAATTAAATGTGATAAAAATAAAATTATAAAAATGTGTAATTTCAATCCTAATAAACAAAAGTTAAAGATTTAAAATAATACATATAAAATTATAATTATAACATAAAACAAATGAAAATATAAAAAATTACAAGGGACAAACCATAATAAAACTGCAACAATAAAAATTATAAAATTACACATCATAACTAAAAACACTTCGAAATGCATTAGTTGAGCATTTTTGGGCAGAATAAAAAATTCAAAAATTTAATCTTGTAAACATATATTTTTATTGTACTATTATTAAGATGTTTAATTTTAATGTTGCATTATTATTGGTCAATTCAATATCTACTATTTTACATATAATTAATTTTATAAATAAAAAAATTAAAATGTTAAATATATAAAAATAATTTTTAATAGATTACATATTATATGTTTAATAAATATGAAGTAATTAAAATATAAAAAATATTATAGAATATTTTTTAATTGTAAAAAATAGTACAAATTATTAGAAATAAAATACATAATTTACATTAAAATTGTGCGAAGTCTGCACTAAAATTATGCAGACAACTGGATATAGCCTAAGAAATAATCATCTAAAAATCCTATACCTTTTTTTTTAAATATTAATATGAGAACTACATATGTTTAGTGAAATTCCATCCAAATTGAGTTTCTAAATTTACAAATAATTTTCATTTTTTTTGCTTCAGAAGGTCAGGAGCGTACACAAAATGCGTGGATGCACAGTGATTGAATACAGATGGATCGTGTTGATTAATCTAATTTTTTATAATTTTTAAAATATAAATAATTTTCATTTTAATTTATTTTTTATGTCTAATATATCAAAATTAAATATTTTTTTATTTTTAATTTGAAACTTATATCATATATCTTAAAATAAAACATTATAATAAAAAAATATAATTTTGTGTCAGTTAAATATTGAAGATATATTTGATTATTAATTATTTGAAATTATAAACAAAAAAAAGTTCTAGATATATTTGGAAGTGGAATAATTGTCTTTGACTACAGTCGCAACTCTTTTCGGAAGACGATTGTCATCGGACCTTTAGCTATTTTCTAGTATCAGGTTATATAAGAACAATGCACACTTGAACTACTATAATAGAATAGGCTAGAAGTTTAAGTTCTACTAAGTTAGAGACGGTCAAATCTTTTATGATTTCATCATCTATGATGGAACTCTTTTGTTGGATATAAGAAAAAAAACAATCAAAGTATTATTTTGAAAAAATACAATTGTCCTATTCATTTTGTTTTATTATTTAATCTCAATTTATTTTATAAATAAGTATATCAAAAAATATGATTGCTAAACAAGTAATTCTAGTATTTTATTGTCATTGTGCGCTCAATTTCTCTCTATATCACCACACCAATCTAATTATAAGAATCTTAAAAAAAAAATGACTTTTCCGATTAAAAATAATAATAATAATTTTTCTTTTTGTAACAAATCAAACTCAAACTGAAGAAGCAAAGTGAAAAGCTGGAAAGTTTCTGATCACAAATAGAATTTTTAATTTTAGCATTCATTGTGGGCCCACTCTCTGGAAGCCTTATTCCATATATTCATAAATAGCCAAGCATCATTGGAACAACGTTCCATTTCTTTTACTAAAATTACACACACACACACACACACACACACACACACACATATATATATATATATATATATATATATATATATATATATATATATATTTTGGTATGCCATGTGTCTTGCCTTGAGAATAATTGGAATGGTGAAATTCTTCATATATGCTTTATCTTGGAATATTTTTACCATGTCCTCAAAAAAAGTTAATAATAAACTCTATTCATGGATCTTATCCTCTGTTTTGATTCTCTATATATAGAAATGAATGGAGTATGGTAAAAAGGGATATATGGCATTAATAGCATCTTTATCCAGAATATTACTACAAATTAACCACAATAAATTGCCCATTCGACTAACAATTTAAAAGCTAAAATATTAATAATATAAAGATACTGTTAATTTAAACAGCTACACGTAATCCTTTAAAATGTGTTAAAAATACCTTATTGTGATTTTATTATTAATTAATTAAATTTATTGATAATTAGAGTCCATCAATAAAAATAATTATTGCTAAAGGAAAAAATATGAATGCCTAGCAAGTAAGTATGCATTCACATCAGAAACTATTAGGGTTGTTCGTTTTCAGTTGCCATACAAGGTGGGTTTAACTCAAATATATGTTTGTTTCGGGTTTACGGATGGGGGATCAGACTTCTTTCCCACCATTTAAATCATATTTATTATGACTGATGTAACATCTCATCATTTTACATTTCTTTTGTTCTCTCTTTATTGGTGTAAAATTTATTATTTACATCATATCCTACTATATTTCAATACAAACGTAACTTTTTACTATTCAGCTGGATGTAAATTTTTTAGATGTAATTATTTGGATGTGTTACAAACACCTACGTCCCAAAACAAAGAGCCATTTTTTCTGGCAATATTCTTACTTTAGATGGCTGGAGGACTAATTTCGTAAAACATAAAATTTAATAAAATTTATTTCAACTTTAATGTTGTCCGAGCTAAAATGCAAAGTGCAATTTTTAAATCGAAATAATTTTACATTTTTTCTTTGGTTCCCAGGTTCCCAATATAGGAAACTAATGGATAAAATGTCCCTCTATATGTCCATTTCCTTTTCATTTATGTATATTGTTTTGGTAATTAATCCCAAAAAAAAAATGTAAAAAATTGAATTTTGAGCCAAAGTATATGCCCATTTCTTATGGGATGAAAAGCACAAAATTTCCTAAAAATAAGAGAGGAGGTAAAAGAGCTATTAATTATGTAATTCCATATTAATTGTGGATTAGAAATTAAAATAAATTATATTAAGCAATAGAGATAATATTTTTTTGGAAAATGAATATGAATAAAAGAATATAGATGAGCGGAGACCATAATTATTGGCGTCGCGCATATGCCCAAATGGTACCCAAACAGAGGACCCCTCCCCGGCGCATGTCTCAAATTTATTCCTTCAATTTATGTTACTTATTAATTATTATCTAAACCAATACCAATATGATTACAATTTCAAAATTTTATTTGAATAATAATAATAATTTAGAAGCCAATATGCAGGGATTAATTATCTATTATCTATCATTTCTTTATCAAATAAGAATTAATATGAATTAAGTGATTATATACTATATAAAAATAAAATAAATTAATCATCTCACAATCCAAATATGCAAATTTTACCAAAAATGATCATCCGGTGAATTGCCTACTCTCGTGCTTCGTCCACGTAGCGTATTCAAGGTGAATATTTACAAATGATATATATATATATATATATATATATATATATATATATATATATATATATATATATATATATATATATTAACTTAATCACAATATATCATATAAAGCCAACTATCAAATTAGGAGCAACAAAAATTGAGTTTGGAGATGGTATTGGAACTACTCATAATGTCATACATAATATAATCTCTCCTGTTATTTTCACTTGAAGCATTTGTACGAAAAATGAGAACTTTTTATTTGAGAAATGAATATTCTACGAAAGGGTTTTCCATATATAATATAATCTTCGCTATTATTCTCACTTGAAGAATCTGTACGAAAAATGAGAATTTTTCATTTAAGAAATGAATATTCCATGAAAAGGTTCCCAATATATTTTGATTGCAAAGTTCAAATAAATATTTTAAATTTATCTTTTAATGAAAAACTATGCATTAGCTAATAAAACTATTCACTAAAGACATGGGTGAAATTGTTCAAAAGCCAAAGCTATCATATTGTAACTAGTAGGTTTAGGGATTAAAACACAAGAGTGAGTCATTTGTGTATCGATTACACACCGTATAACCCCCCACGTAGGCTCTTTCTGCACGAGGTGAAATCGGAGGAGCTATTCTCGTCCAGCTCCCTAATATTCTTTCCATCTTCTGTATTTAGACTATAACTTCGTTAAGGCCCTTAATCGGGCTTTATTTTAGTGAGCGCTAAGCAGCAAGAATTGTACGGAAGTTCTCCGGGGTTGGAGCTTCTTCGACCTCTAGCCATGACTCTCCTCCTTGTTGCTCGTAGGTTAGACAGCTAAGGAAGTCTCAACGAATAATATTTTTTAAATAAATCAGTACTACATTATATATAAATAAATAATAATGTTGAAGAGTAACAAATAATACATATTAAAAGTAACAAATATTATGTTTCGATAATAGTACTTTTGAAGTAAACAAATAATATATTTTAACTAAACAAGTAATACTGTTGAATTATATTATACGTGAAGATGCATTTTTTGTCTAAACTAAATATACACACCTAATCTCCCTTAGAGTTATACTTTAATATATATATATATATATATATATATATATATATATATATATATATATATATATATGTATATAGGGGTTGTAAAATGCCGACATTAAATGTAGAGAATTGTAATGTTAATTATGGGACTCATAAAAAAGCTGTCAAAAACTGGTTGAACCATGTCACATGCTACAGATCCTGTCCGAATACATAAGCTTTGATTCATCAACAGGAAAATGGTAGCCATTAAACACAAATCACACGCAGACAAATCACTCTCACATTACATGGACTGTATAGGCCCGCCTACAAACTGAACTCACACACAATGGTCGGGAATAGGGAATTTCCGTTTTGCTTTAATGGGACGCGATCCTGTATAATTGTCGTCTTTCTCTTATACTTAATATTACTAAAATACAGTAGGGGATGTGTGTCCCATCCCAATTTAACTGAGAATTTCTGAGACATAGATTTTGATTAACAACGAGGATGGTTCTTGATGGAGAAATTTTAACAATCTTTGCTTTAGAGCTGAGTGAGTTGTCAACCAATCCAATCAACTTAATATTAAGATATAATAGTTTTATTTGATTAATTTAGGTTAAGGTATTTTTATTCATATGTTTATAATATGTAAATCTAGATTATTGTACTTAACAATTAATTATCTTGTAATATTGTTCCAACTTTAATAGTCTAATAAAAGTATCTTACTTTTATTTGTTAGAGGGTAAAGCTTTAAAGGTTAAAGGTTTGATCTCCACTCCTTCACTAAAAGAAAATACCAACAAATTGCAATACTAATTAATATGTAAATAATATTATGGAATTATCAAATGACCGTACGCCATTTTCTTGTGTATATACACATGTATGTACTTTTTTGTGGTTTTAAAAATGGTACATCTTAAAAATAAGTTAGTGATTTATTATATAATGTATTATCGATCGTATATTAATGATTTATATAAATATACTTTTATAATAATCAAATATTTTCAAACATAATTGTATTATATTTGTATTCTTTTAATATATGCATCTGAAAAAATATTCTTAATTGGATTCTTATTTCAGAATTTTCCAACTTGAATCTTGATATTTCAATGCAAAATAGATGGCCACCCGTGCAATGCACGGGATATAATATTTTTTTATATTAATAATATATGATAAAATTATATTATTATTATTATTATAATAAAATATACATAATAACTATTTATGTCAATTATATTTATATAAATATTATGCAATTTGATTTTTTTTATTATGTTATTTTACATTGTTATTCTCTAAAAATGTATATTTATTATATAATAAATTGGACGAACTTTCAACAAAATTTTAGAGTGTTCCCAATTGAATACAAAATTTTCAACTCACTAAAGCCTATTACATGGAGGAATAAATAATAATATTATATAAAATTAATAGTATAATTTTTTTTACAAAAAATATTTTTATTTATAGATATATTATATATTCAAATCCTACACATATATCAAAATAAAACTAATAATTCAATTCATAAAAAAGTATATTTAACCATAAAAAAATAAATATCACCTTTTAAATATAGTTATTTATTTTAAAATATTCAATATTGATGTCAAATTAAAGATCACGAAAAGAAGATTAATTTTGTATATGATACGTCAAAAACAGACTTAAAGCAAAAAATCTAATTGAGTTTTTAAATTTAGTAAAAAGTATAAAATATAAGAATGATGGGAATACTTGAGATACATATTCTTCCGCTATTCTTGTTTTATATAAAGAGGATAGTTTAATTTTTTAATTTATTTAATTAAATAAATGTACAAAAAATTATAGAATGACATGCGGCAGGAGACTATTCTTCTTTTATATTAAGTATAGCTATTGAATCAAATCGAAAATTTGCTTCTTTTGCAACCCTAGTCATATACTTTTTTTTTTTTTCGCTCTTTTTTTGTTTTTTTCTGAAATATAAAAAAACCTCATATTATGTAGATAATACAGTTTACTTTTTACATATCTAATCTATCTCATATCTAAAAAAATTAGTAATAATTTTTAAGTAAACAAATAATATTTTTTAGTTAACTAATATTATAAATCAGGTACATGGTGCACTCGATATATAAGACATTACTCTAACACTCATAATGATATAAAAAATAGTGTGAATACAATTCAGCACTATTGGCCTCCTTTGGCCATTGGTGAGATTTGAGGTTGCACCGTCCATGATTGTACAATAGAATTATCGATAAAATTCAACTAAGTTATTTGATACTCAATTTAAAATTATTTGTTAAAAGTTCGTTGAAATTATGTCTACTGAAGGTATAAAACAAATTTGAACTTACTTTTGCGTTTACTAACAATTTAAAAATCAACTTCACATCGAGTTCGATAAGTAAAATTGATTAACGAAAAGGTAAAAGTATAAAACTACTTAGTTCAATGTGTTCAACTTAATTGAAACTCATTAAATCCCAACTCAATAAATAATCAAACAAGTTTAAATATAATATTATATAAAAGATCGATAATATTTGAAACAAGTTTTAATAATAGTACGTTGACTTGATTCGTCTCATTTTAAGTTGTAAATAAAATTTAGTTTATGTATAGGTTGATGGAGAAAAATTGTTACTTGTGATGGTATATTATTTTGTGATGATATAACAATATGTTTATTGTGCAATAAATGATTAGATATGAGCCCAAATAATATTATTGGTTGGCAACAATGCAATCAAATGTTAGATTTGGTGAGTAAATAAATAAATAATAAGCCCCTATCCATTATTCCGAACGAGTTTGGTCAGTGAGCCATGGTATGTTATTTATTTTTAATAGGGTTAATCTTCAAAATAAAATATTATGCATCAATGTTTATTAGAATATGAATTTTGAAAGGTAATAATGTTTATTACGAATTATTACATCAATCATATTTTCAGACATCAAATAATAAGACCGCCGCCATTATTAAAGGCAACTCGAGCAGATCGTCTTAAATCTAATATCTATTTTTTTATTTGTTGCTACACTCATTGTGAATACATTTATGAAATTTAGAGAATTCATATCAATGAAAGGTCTAATGGTTTTATAAAGGTTACTGATGCTAACTAATTCAGTGTTTTTAATTGCCTGCATTTATTAAGAGAAGGTATAGGAAGAGTGAAATTTGAATCCTTCATAAATAAAAAGCATACATAATATTTATAAGAGTGAAGTTTCAATTCTCGATAAATAAAAAGCTTCATAGCCATACAATATTACGTCTTGAACTATTTAGCCTATCTCTCCTATATAATGTCTATGAACCAAAAACTGATAATAACAAAATAGATTGTGAATTTTAAACATTCTTGCTAAGGTACATAGGAGGGTAATTGTGTCTTCATATGAGGTAGAAAAATGTAATCTCTATTGTAATTAAAAATATTGGTAAATAATATTATCTAATAAAATTAATGTTGCAATTAAAAATTAAATAGGAACTTATGATTTAAAAAAAAAAAAAAAAAAAGTTAACCCTTTTTAATATCTGACCTTCAATATTGTAGAGAGAGAAAGAGATTGAAATTCTCGTTTCAACCCTACTCCCCCAATGTGTGAATTGATTGAAATATAGGGGAGAAAAAGAGGAGTTACCTTTAAGTCGCCCAAGCTTGACATGACTGCATGTTAGAATAGCATTTGTACCCATCAATCCACCCACGACATAAACCTAGCGAGTCAATCCACCATGAAGAAGACCTCACCAAAGCCAATCCCATCCCAACAAATCAACCCCTGAAATATCTCACCCAAACTTGTCCCTAAACACCGAACAATAGTTTCCCCCTTGTCAAACACATTCATCCACGTGGCGCAATCGCCAACATTAACCCCCTGCCTTCTGCTACTCCCTTCGAATCCTAGGCCACCACGTACCCCCTTTCTGGAACTTCCACCACCGTACACGATGCCCCAGGCTTGCAACCCTACGTGCCCCTCTTTTATCGCTAGTAGTTGCCACCCTCTCCATTCTGATTGGCTCCCCACTGGACCCCACCCTTTTCTCATCCTATTGGCTGCTTCAGCCTACTGTCACGTGGGCCCCTCCCCGCCTTAGCGCCACGTACCACCCTCCACCAATCGTCTCTCTCACACGAGCCACGGTTGAGGCCTTTCCTCGCACGTGTGAGGCCCTGTATAAATCAAACTTCCCCCGGATTTGCAGCGCAAACAATTTTCGCCATTTTTAAGGGCTGCTAAAAAAATCTAGATACTGAAAAAGAAAATGGACCAAAGTGGAGGGTGCTGTATAGCGAGGTACGCCGGGGGTGCGTACGATATGTCTAAGGTGGATAGAATAATGTTGAGGTTTCGTCCCATAGCTCCAAAACCAGCTTCTACTGACGGGTCGGGTACCGGCGGCGGAAGCAGCGGCTCAACCACGCAGGAGAACAGTGGTCCCTCTGTCAAAGCAGGCCGAGGCAAAAGAAGGTACGTTGCTAAAGATGGTAGTAATAGCACCGTTACCAAGAGGAATAATAGAAAAAAGAGGAAATCTTCGCCGGAAAACACTGACTCCGGTGGATCGGTTACCGGAGGTGAAAAGGATATAAAGACTTTGCGGTTGCTTCCGGAGGCGCCGGACGTGAAAGAAGCCCCGAAGATGGCCTCCAAGCAGAGGTTTCCTTTGTGGCTGAGCTTTGAGAATGGTGGGAGTGGTGGGGGGTTCGCGACTTCTGGGGCGGAGCTGCAGGATGCGGCGGCGGCGATGGGGCGGAGGGTGGTGGTGGGGTCGTGGGTGAAAGTGGAATGCGTGACGGACACGTGGTTGGTGGATTGTTATGCTTATGGAGGAATAGGGCGTACGGATGAGGAGAGGGTGAGGAGTTTAGATCTCGACGCGTGTCCAGGGTTTGTATCCGACAGCCTAAACAGGGTGAGGTGGGTGAATGCAGCGTACCGGCGGATGGTGGCGGGGGATGGGGCAGTGGGGGAGGTGGCGGCGTGGGTGGTGGTGGAGGAAGGGGTGGCGCTGCCGGTGGGCCGCTCGGGCTTCACGTGCAGGGTAAGGGTTGTCACGTGCGGGAAAGAGAAGACGTCTAAAACGGTGCCGTGTGACGTTTGGAGAATGGACTGTGGAGGGTTTGCATGGAGGCTTGACACTACGGCCGCTCTCTCCCTCTAGATCGGAAATTATGTTAATCATATGGATTAATCTCTCCTTAAATCTCTAATTAAGCTCTAATTAGGGTAGTAAACCTGTGTTTAGCCACCACTGATGAAGAAGTCTCTTGTAAATTGTAAATACTCTTATATTTTCCCTTATTTCGTCTTTACCCCTATTTTTCCAATTTCTTGTCTTTTTACCCCCTCTTGGGTAACATGAAAGCGTGTTTATTTGACATAAAATTTTCATGTTTCAAGCAAAGAGAGGAGTGGTTCAAACAGTGGCTTCAGATCTGGATCTGCCTGTTTGCTTTATTGTGAAATAAACATTAATTCTGCTATTATTATTATTATTATTATTAATTTATTATTATTACTACTACTATTATTATTATTATTATTATTTGTAATCAAAGGAAAATATGAAATTTTATTTTTCACTTTCTTTTTATTTCTTCCTTTATATTATATTTTCGTATTTAATCTAATCTTTGCAGCATGCCCTGAACATGTACAATAAATTTTGTATTTTTTATCATTTACTTTACATATATCTAGAAAAATATACGTAAATATTTGATCACACGTATCCAGTGCAGTGTTCATCGAATATAATTGCCTTAGTAGTGTGTGCTTTATTTATTTATAATTCTGACGTTGCATGGTTCTTCTTCCTGTATATTGAAATTCAATAATTTGTTTGTATTTCTATATCATAACTGCTTGGCGCGTTAATAATGTTCCAAGTATGGATGCAGCAGATCATACTTATAGTATGTGTGTGTGAGAGAGAGAGAGAGAGAGGGGGGTGATAGGGGAGAGAGAAGGAAAAGCTGCAATATGTAGTGTCGAGAAATGGAGAATAGAAGGTACGTGTACATGGGACACGTGGAGGATATCACATCAAATGCATGCTTCTTATTTATTTTACTTTTTTTTTCTTAATCTTTTTTTTTTTTCATTTTTTATTTTCCCCTTTCTTTTAGAAAGAAAAAAATGAATTTTGAATTTTCACCTTTATTTTAGAGAAAAAGAATTTATTTGATGCTTCAAACTCCAATTGGTTGCCTCCAGAGCTAAAGGTATATACAGAACCTAACAATTTTCTTTTATTAGTTGTTCAGTGATATTTTTGTTATAAGAGTTATCAACTTTCTTTTTCAGCTAAAGGTTATATATATATATATATATATATATATATATATATATATATATATATATATATATATATCTTAAAATTTATAAAAGTAATGTAGTTTAAAAATAATTTTCTGCTAATCTTTTTACAAGCTTTTAAAAATAATATTGTAAAAATTTAAATATTTTCAAAATTTATTCTTAATAATTAATTTACCCAAAACTGTATATATTTATAGTTAATATATATTACAAATTGTGCTGAGAAATTTTGAATATATTTGTATTAATTAAGGTGTTCAATCTCACTTTTTTATCGACCATAATTTTTGAAAAATTATATTAGAAAAATCGTGTCTACTTTTAGTGTCTCGATTATTCTTTCCCAGGGTATAAATAATCATTTTTGAGTAATTCTGCTTCATATATATATATATATATATATATATATATATATTTATATATATATATTTAACACTGTAATTAAATTGGATCGAGTATTAGCTTATTTATGTCATGTTCATATAATTTTATTTGTGTTGGTATTCATGTTCGAGTTCATTAATTTTATAAGTTTGTGTTCTTGTTCGTTTATTAAAAATCAGTTTCATTCTTATATTTTAAAATAACTTTCAGATTTTTAATATGATCTATTTCATAGTTTCTTAAGCTATATATTTTTAATGTAATTTTTGGATCTTTCTACATAAATTTCATTTTTAAAATAAAGTTTAGATTTTTAATATTTTCAAAATATTTTTACTTTAAAAAAATAATTAATAGTATTTTCTCTAAATTTTCATATAGCTTATGGATTGTTTTGAAAAAATATTTCTAATTTTGATGTACTTCTTATATTTTAAAAATTATTTTCTTATTTATTATTATTTTTAAATTTTAATGTAACTTTAAATTTTTATTTTATTTTAAATTTCATTTTAGACCACCACAGTGCGCAGCTAACAAAATTAGTCTAGGAGCTCGAATTAGATTTCTCACATATGATTCATGTACAAATAAATTGTAAAAAAGAGACCCTGTTGAGAGAGTCGGGCCAATATCCTCAATTCGTGTAAATAATGTGTCAATAGATTAATTGATTTGTTTTCTAATTTATTAAAATGCAAATAACTTTTTCGTTTTTAATATTGCATATATTAAAATAAAATTTTAAATAAAATAAATATTTTATATATTTTTTAAATACTAACTAAGAATATAAAAAAATTTATTAATAATTTAATTTTGATACAATTAATTATTTTATTATAAAAATAAAATTTCTATATCGCGACTAGAATTTTTTTCATACAAAAATATAGCTTATTACATGTGCGTATCAACAAAAAAATAAATTATTTTAAGTGTTCTTAAATATTAATTTACTTGAAATTCTATTATTCATTTATTTATTAAATATATTATAAACTGTGCACAAAACAATACTAGTACGTGATATAAGTCAATGATAGCGGAACCATATAAAATAAATTAATCTAAAGGTATAAATTACTAGATAAAGCAATAGAACGTGTATTTATGTATATGGCTTAGTAAAAAATATAAAAGGAATTATTTTGTGCTTGGAATGTATATGCAATCTTTTTAATTATATTTTTGGGTTGGTTTGATTGAAGTATTTTCCATATAATTTGATATTGTATTGCATATATTATTAATTAATGCATGTTATTCAGTAAAACTACAATATCAATAAATATTAGATACAATATGATGGTAGACAAAAAAAATTATTCTTAATCTACATAATATATATTACTCATATATTAGACACTCAGGCGACTCAGTTCTGTCCTATCAAGAATTTCAGGACATGATCGAAACACCTTAGGTTTTAACGAATCAAGATGAGAAATATCATAATTGTCATATATATATATATATATATATATATATATATATATATATGATATTTATTTATACAATGATAGACGTACAATTCATTATTTTGAAAATCTAAAATTGGGATAGTCTCATCTATTTTGCAGTTCAATTGCCTTATTTGCCAAAAAATAAGTGATCTTATTTTCTTCCGGAAATATGTGAGAAATCTTGAAGTAGATAGATTAGTTAGTATGTACAAATTGGGCAAGTAATGTTGATATTTCTAATGCCCCACAAAATTTTGTTCCAATACATGAATTACCAAAAGAATATATATATATATATATATATATATATATATATATATATATATCTCTCTCTCTAATCAAATATTGACACATTCCAATTCAACACAATGTAAGCAGCTCTTGCTGGGCTTCTTTTTTTTAAAAATGAAGTTGACCTCCTTAAATAAATGAGATATTATCTCCCTCCCTTACCACGAGGTTAACTTCAAATTTTATGTAAATTTTAAATATATATTAATTTATATTACTACCTTAGCCAAATATTCAAAAAATATTAGATATATGAATTCATATTTCCTATAAGAGTATATCCTAAGTTTTCTATCGTTTACCAATAAGCTGATGAAATCTTATTATTTTTTAGATAATTGTTTTATATTATAACATATGTTAAAAATAATTAAATTTAACAAATTTTATATATTTATAATTCTTATCATAATTGAAAAACATGAAAAAGAAGATCTAAATTGTCTAACTTTGTGTGAGTGGTGAAAAGTTGACATTCATGATCTAAATTAATTTCATCATTTTGTTCGTCATTTGCTTCTTGTTCGAACTTTATCATTATTTTTTTGAATTTAATTACGTTAAAATTAAAGGATAAATGTTGAAAATAATAATATGTTTCTAATTGCTTGTTTGATTTTGATGTTGAAGCTTCATTTCGATAATTTTTTACTTTTAAAATTTTCAACGTCACTTGTTGTTAAATGAGTTTTTTTTTTTTAATTAAATAAACAATCCTATCATATTTCAGATAAATAAGTATCATATTTACAGTTATTATTACTGGGCGTGAGCTATACTTTTTAGTTAATTCAATAATATTTTTAGCTAAACAAATAATACATTTTAATTAAACAAGTAATATTGAACACTTTTTTTTTTGTTTAATTTGAATTGAATCTATACTAATATAATGATAAAGCAGTCTAAAAGAAGAATCATTTATTTAAAGTCAATAAATAAATATTACGAGTAATGCTTTTTAGGTAACCCAATAATATTTTTTTACACTACTTTGTTATTACATTTACCACTCAACAATTTAACTTTTTGAATCTTTTTTAATTACTATACAATCTAGATAAATTACAATTGTAATTACTAATAGAAATACAATTTTATATTTTTCTTAATTCAATATAATTAAAAATAAAATTATTTACAAAAAAAAAAATTGATACATTATTTGTTGATAGGTATAAAAATTCCTTCTTATAAATTATTATCCCTTAAAATTCTAAACTTCACATGTTATGATAGAATTTTTTAATTAAACAAATAATATTAATTTATCTTTTAACAATATTACTCATTTTCTTAATATATATTAATTTGAAACTAGTATTAAAATATAAAATGATTAATTGTATTAAAAATTATAATTTTAGTAAGTTTTCTAAGAAAGTATTAGGTAATATTTATATACTGTAAATAGATGATAACATTTTCCTTTAGACTATTTTGTTATTATATTAGAAAAAATTGTTACCTTTTGTCAATATTAATATTATTACTATTTTTAATTTATCAAATAAGTAGTAATACCTTTTGGCAGTGTTTACTTAACCTGATAAGGTTGGATAAGGAATAATTATCCGACCTTATCCCACGTTTACTTGATAGAGTGAAAAAGTGCTCAAATTCCAGAGGCCCGGGATTGGCACAAAAATCGAGAGAAAAATGGGGGATTCGGTATCCGGACCGAAGGGGCGGGATACTTAATCCCATTGTCAAACGGCTTAGTTGAATTACCCTTTTACCCTCCAACAAAACCGACAAAATCTAATCCATCACAAACCCTAGCAGCGTGGAGAGAAATTTGAAGGGCGAAGAGTTGAAACGGCGTGTAGAGAGGCGGTCGTCATCCCAACCTAAACCGGCGCAAACCCGTTCTTCATCACAAACCCTAGCCGCGTGGAGAGAAGTTTGAAGGGCGAAGAGTTGAAAGGCGTGGGTAGAGAGGCGGCCGTCGTCCCAACCTAAAACGGCGCAAACCCGTTCTTCTGAAACGTCGCGATTAACACACCGTCTCAGTCTTGCTCTTTAAATGGCGTGGGTTGTCGGTGCTGTAAACGTCCCAATCCTCTAACCCTAATTCTTCAATATCCCCGCAATCAGAAGCACCCATCCTTTACCTTAACTCTAACTTCAATATCGGCGCATTTTGTCCCAGAACAGCCCGTACTTATATTTCCTCCGAATCTGAGATTCAGAAACATAGTTCTTCGGTTGAGCTGCAGAAAAAAGGCGTGGGTAGTGCGCGACAAGGGAAGCTTTGGCCACGTTCTGCGGGGTGTCGGCGCAGGTTGAATTTTTTAATTTTTCTCGTATGTTGTAGGAAATGATTCTTCGTTTTATTTTACTAATAACTTCTCTTTTTTTTAAACTAGTTGAAAAGAGGAGAGGCCTGAACTGGCGGTAATGCTGAGGATTTTCCGACGGGAAGCGCTTCCATCCCTGGTTCTTTCCCCCCGATAATCTGGTAAAAATAGATTGGCATTGTTTTATTCTAGCGTATTTTATACTAGACAGTTGCTTCATTACATGTGATGAATGCTTTTGGAAACTATGCGTGAAAATATCACTTTTTTAATCTTCTGATTGAGTTGCTGCTACATATTATTGTAATTAGTTGTGTATTATATTGTATTTGTATGTGCGCATCCTCATGTGGAGTACAATATAATGTGTTTGCTGTCAGTAGAGTCGTGATGTTTTCTGTTTCATTTCATGTTTGGTTGATAAATTGTCGATTGTTATTTTGTTTTGTATCCGTTATTATTGAAAAGAGATCGTTTCGAGTACTTGCAGTTTGGTATTTCAAAATATTTTTTAAAATAGTTGTGCAATTGTGCAATTTTTATATCTGTTGAAACGATTTTTTATGCTACCTGTTGTCATTCTGATTGTTTTTTATACCATTATAACTTGATGGACTTCCCTATGTCATTTGGATACCCTTAAAATGTTTGATTCTAGTATGTTTATTGGGCGACACTTGTTTCATTACATCTGAGGAATGATTTTGGTAAATATGCAGCAAAATATCACTTATATAGTATATTGTACGTGTATGTGCGCATCCTGATATGGAGTACAATATAATGCGTATATTGTCAGTACAGTTGTGATGATTTCTGTTTCATTTCGTGTTTGGTTGATAAATTGTGGATTGTTATTTTGTTTTGTTAAAATTATTGAAACTGTTTTTTATGATACCTGTTGTCATTCTGATTCGTTTTTATATCATGACAGAAATGTAATATATCTAGGTCTCTATTGTTCTATTCTAGATTCGGACTTTCCATTTTTCTTTGTTTCATGATACGGAGACCATGAAATGCATGAAAATTTGCGTGGATAAGTTCATCATGCGCCGAAAGGCCTGGTAACCATTTACATTCTCTATTCACTTTTATTTAGTTTGTACTTGTAGATTTTGGTCACCATATTTACAAATTACTACTCTGTTGTTGTACAGTGCTTGCCACCAAAGTTTACACGCGAAGTGGGTGGATGGTTCCCAAATCGTGTTGTACTGCGCAACTGTGTGGGTTCCAGTTGGACGGTTTTGACTGGATTTGATTATGATGGCACATTCTGTTGAGAGACGGTTGGGCTAAGTTCCGGGATGAGAATAGAGTCACACATCAGGATATTAGTCTCTTTCATTATGATGGTGAAGGGAGTTTCCATGTTATCGTCTTTGGGAAAAATGCACTTCAGAAAATGCCTTCAACCGACCAAGGTTATGTGTGTGTTCAATATATTTTTGCCTGCGGTTGCTTTGATAATTGAATGACCAGTTTGATGACATAAATACATTTTTAACTTGTAGGCCATTCCGATGGATCTGTAAACTGTAAGAGGTTCTTCAAAGTGTACTACCAAAAGAATTTAATCCATCCCGTCAGTGAAATGGTACATTGCTTAATCTCTTTTCTTCTTAATGTATGTGTTTGTAATTAGTAATAGCCATGATGAGTTGATAATAGAGTGCATCCATGGTTGTTGTTGATTTTGTTGAATTGTATGTGTTTGACTTTAACTTGATCATAGGTACTTCAATTGCTATTGTGGTGTAGTCGGGAAGGGATTTTAAATTACCAACTTTGTGTTTTTAATTGTATTTTTCATTATATATGCCCTTACTTAATTTTCTGTAAAAATAAATTTTCTAAAAATGGTCAAACCAAATTTACAAAAACCTTGCCCTTCAATATAAGCTGCATAGTATGATTGTTTTTTGTTACATGGGTATCTGTAAAAAATTTACATGTTTCGTGTAGGCTCTGCCTCCAATGTGGAGGCACCGTTTGTTTAATCCATGTCCGGGGTCAGTACAAATAGTTAACAAATTTGGGGTCCGATGGGTTGTTGAGTTTAAAGTAAACTCTAGTGGATGTTTTGTGTTGTCAAATGGATTCCAACAGTTCATTGTGCAGAATCGAATTACGGTTGGAGAATTCATGCTCTTCAATGTTGTGGGGGATGGGGTATTGAGGGTTGATATATTTGAGACCAGTTGCTATGAAAAAAATGAAATTGTGCATGATAATATACTACATGATATAAATGAGATATTAGACGATGATGAAAGTGAGAGAGAAATTCCTATAGACGTGAGGAATGTTTAGACTGAACATGGCATCGGGGATGAAGGGGGTGAGTGTGTAGATGCTGAGGACAGTGGTCCGTTGGAAAATGTGGACGAAACTGGACATACTCCATTTGTTGAAGGCGAAGGCCCTGGAGATGGGGCAATGAATGAGGACATTGGAGTTGAAACTGCCAATGTTGTTCACCCTGATGCATTCCCCACCTATAAGCTTTTGATTAAGCAGTCGTACTTCGATACTCCACGTTTGGTACGTTTTCTTGATATTAAATGCAGGTATTGTGTTCTTTTGTTTAAAGTTGCTTATACTATTTTTTTCTTATAATATGTTGATGGTGCAGCCAATTCCCATGCAACTCTGGATGACTCATATTTCAGGGAAAAAGGTCGTCTGGAAAAGAGTGGATTTGATGATGAATGGGGGGACGTGGTCTGTTGGCTTTAATAGACAAGCGTCTCGGATTGCAATGAGGCATCACATTTGCCATTTTTTAGAAGACAATTCCATCGTCGTCGGAACCAGCTGTGTGTTCGAGTTGGCTCCGACAAACCAATTAAGTTTCAATGTTAGAGTGGCCGAGTGAATTTGGGTTATGAATATTATGATTTACAAATTTTGTGAACTTGTTCGGCGTGGTTATGTATGTGTTTATTATTGAATATTAGTTTGTATATATGTGGAATGATTTCAGGGGACATTGGTTTTGATTTAGTTTGTTGCTTCCTTATTATTTATGCCAATACATTAGTTATGTTTCCTTACTCATTTTTTCTGAACTATGTTTGCTTACTTAGAATGTGTATTATTGGATGGTTTTAAGAAATTTGTTTTAAAATGTATTATTTTTATTATTCAATTACTTCCTTATTACTTAGATATTTTAAAATGTTTGTTGAAGGTGGCATTAAACTTGACATCAAATTAACAAATACTTATATAAAAAAAATAATTTCCATACAGATTTTTAGTGAATTATGACGGAAAAATATTATAACTCTACTTTATATAATATGTTTCAAAACAATATATTTTATATAATATATTTCAAAACATTATATTTTATAGCTGAAAAATAAAAAATATAGCAAAATACATAAAAGTCGCACTTCCCTACAGGAGTGGCGATTTTAATGCTTTCAGAAAAAGCATAGTTTCCTGCGCACCCTTGCCCCAAATCCTTTCTCACCCACGCCTGCGCCCGCTTCTTCGGACGATGGGGTACCCAACCCTTCCTTGTTAACTAGGCCCGGTCTTCTCCCCTTAATCACACCAGTGGCTCGGCGCATCGGTACAAGGCTCCCGTCAATTTTTTTCGTTTGTGTTTGAAACTGGACTTCTTCCGTGGACAAGCTCGCCGGAATGTAAAACCCATTTCTACACACGTGCATCTTTTAGTCCACAGATTGTCCATTTGAAGAAAGGAAATCAAAGTCACCTGAAACTGTAATACTGTGAAGAAACCATCGAAGGTAATGCTATGGCTATAAGGTGTTAAGAACATAGTTATGACCAATTTTTTTCAATATCTCTGTATCTCTTCAATTTTTTATGTTTCGTGTATGGTCGGAAATCTTATTTGCTCCTAAGTCTGTGCTGTATCTAATATGCATTAGGATGGATCTACATAATATTGTACTACGTGGAGGGAGTACTGACGAGGAGATACTTGCTGTGTTGCATGGCATACTGAATGCATGTATCATATTCTGTAATTTTATGTGTATCTACTATTTTCACAAGAGACATGTAGGTGCACTTAATGTTCCTGCAAGTATGCGTGCACGTTATAGTCTCGTGAGTAGGATACCCAGACAATTACAATATCTTCGGCAGGTGATAGGATTCTCAGATCAGGACTGTATAGATCATTTAAGAATGAATATAGGTGCATTCTATGAGCTCCTTTACATGCTTGAGACGAAGGGTGGTTTGAAACGTAGTCGCAATAGTAGCACAGCCAAACAGCTGGCAATGTTTCTGTCTATTCTTGCACATCACATGAAAAACTGAATTGTTAAGTCCAATTACAAACGCTCTGGTAGGACAGTTAGTAAACATTTCCATCGCGTGTTGAACTCCGTGATCTGACTGCACCCTTTTCTATTGGTGAAGCTAACGCCAATTGACGAGACCTGCACCAACGACAAGTGGAGTTGCTTTAAGGTATGCTGATAAGCTTGTATCACATCGGTTATGTATTTATAGAATGTTCATTTTCCTTAATGAATTAATCAATTTATTAAACCAGGGATGTTTAGGGGCATTAGATGGAACATACATCAATGTTACTGTACTCAAGGATTGCTGGGGACGCTATCGAAATTGGAAAGGACATATATCTGTTAATGTTTTGGGTGTTTGTGACTTCAATATGAACTACATTTATGTTTTAACTAGTTGGGAAGGCAGCGCTGCTGACTCCAGAGTACTTTGTGATACCGTTTCCAGGCTAACTGGTTTAAGAATACATCAAGGTACTTCCCTCTTACTTCCATATGACGTTATTTGTAAATAAGTTTCCATTTAATTTTGATCCAATGTGTGCAGGAAATTACTATTTGTGTGACATTGGTTACACAAATGGAAATGGGTTCTTGACACCTTATCGTGGGACGAGGTACCATTTGGATGAGTGGGGGGCTGGTACCGCGGTCCCCCAGAACAAGAAGGAGTACTTTAACATGAAGCACTCAAAGGCTCGAAATGTTATTGAGAGGTCATTCGGTAATTTGAAAAAAAGATGGGCCATTCTCAGAAGTCCTTCATTCTTCCCTATAAGAGTCCAAAATTGTATAATCCTTGCTTGCTGCCTGATCCACAATTTTATCCGTAAAACAATGGTTGTTGACCCTTTAGAGAAGGAAGTACCAGAATATGTACATGAGATGAATGTGACAGGTGATAGCTACATAAATATTGTTGAGAACACTCCCGAATGGACAGACTGGCGTGAGAATTTGGCTGGCACTATGTACAATGAGTGGACTGGGTCTATTGAGAATTTGGCTGGCACTATGTACAATTTAGGTGCTGCTGACAAAGATCAACTTGAAGTGGCGGACGAGAATGACACACCGGAACCCAATATGTTCATGCACACAAATTCAACTGATCATGACACAGCCTTTGGCGCCGAAGTGGGAGCATCGAACCCAAAGAGCATCAATAGTCCCAAGAAAAGACAGCGTGAGGATCGAGCAGGTGATGAAATGGTGAACCTCATGGGTAGGTTTTGTGAACAAACTAATGAGAATCTACAATCCATTGGCAAGCGTATCGGATATGACGTAATGATGTCTGAGAAACATGATCGTTTATTCGAAGTATTGGGGAGTTTAAGTGTATTGAGCATTGATCAGCAACTAATCGTGGCAAAGATGTTGATCAACAACAACAAAGAACTTGAATTATTCTTCAACCTTCCAAAAGAAGCCCAAGGCCGCATGGTGATGTTGATGGCAAGCGGACGTATGTAAGACGTTTTTGTCGATAGGTATAAGACAATGAAGTACGTGGTTCATGTATGATGCTTATTATTTATTTTGCCTGCTGTTACTTTCGACCAGTAATGTATGTTGTAATTGTGTAAACGGTGTGTGTTAGGGTCCATGAACGTGCAGGAGTGATGTCATGCGCTAGAAGCATGTTGTATGTATCATAACTTTTGCTAATGTGGAGGACAGTTTGTTTAAAATGATATGCGTCGTTTTTTTACCTATGGTTAATGTTGATTTGGAAAGCATTGCATGTGACTTAGCTACAGAAGATGATTCATACGATAGGATGAAGTGGGACATCATCCATAATAAGAAATAAGACAAAATTCGTACCTCGACTTATTTTCATAATACCAAATGAGCCAAAATTCGAATAAAAGGTACTTAGTAATACTAACGCAATTATAATCACCCAATAGAAGCCACACTTACACAAACACGACAGACGAGCAGGTTATATATGCCTAATATTAGCAGTAACATACCCAAATTCATAGTAACATACATTCATCACACATGTAATATAATATGAAATTACGCAACGACATGAAGTTATAAACCCGAACAGACGAACTCTCGCATGAACTTCAGCGCTTCTTAAATGGAGACCACGATGCAACCGAGCTATGTTCACCACGCTGATCCCTACCTTGGTTGGATGAGCAATCAGATTTAGATGGCTCGGTATCGGATGCATTGTTGATCCATGCCAATTCGGACCAGAAAGAGTTCTGACTATTTATTGAGCTGTAGTCAGAAGAGTGAAGAGAGCTTTGTTGAGAGTGATTTGGATTAGATATCTCAATTACTTCTGTATCACCAGAGTTCGCATCCGTACCGCTTGAAATTTGAATGACCTCTTCAGGTATGTTTGTAGTAGCTGAAAGTGGAGTATGTCCAAACAAAATCTACAAGGCGTCATATGCAGTCTCTCCTTCTTGCTTGTAAACCCTTGCTAGTTGTTTTTCCTGATAATATTTTTGTTAACTTTCAAGTTATATATCTTAAAATGTCTCAGATGCATTAATAAAGGGTAGTTAATGTGAGATGTCCAAAACGAATTTTTTTTCTCCATTCGTTAAAAAATTAAATTCTCACTGCACAAAGGCATTTCCAACGTGACTCTGAAGAATACACATGGTGAGTGATAGGAATATGGATGACGTCGTCGGCTTCAGTAAGCCACTTGAAAACCTTGTACCACGTTCTCAATTTATCTAGGCAATCAATAATATATTCATAGGAGAAATTCGTACCAACTTTTTGATTCACCGCACCCATTGCTGAAAGTACGGTGTGGTAATTTGGCTGCCCAACAATCCATGTACCCGCCTCTACTTGTTCAAGGAGACTTTCAATAAACAGAGTTTCCACATCCCTAGTCCATTCAGGGGTGAAAAAAATCTTTTCTTGTGTTGTTTTACGTGACATTATTGTCGAGAAGCTTACGGGAGGCGAAGGAAATATCAGGCAGGACTTAGTGTTTGCTGTAGGGGGTGAATTATTGGTTTCTTATGGATGAGGCTGATAGAGTATTGTGTTCTTATTTATAGCATTTTGGGTGTGGCACTGTTTGTCACATGATGGGTTCATAAAGCATTGGTAGAAAAGTGATGGATGGTCTTCTTTCCAAATTATGACAAACTGTATACATATTCTCAATAATGTAGAAGACCCCACCACACCTACTTGGATATAATGCAAAATTGTCCAGATGCAGATGGACAGACCTTCATGCGTGAATACATCACAGAAGCATTACATAATTCTATAAATAATCCCAAAGTTTCATAATTACTAATTATGTATGTACTCTTGCCCATACAACTGATAATTTAGAAACCAGAAACCATCCTGTGTCCTACACAAATAAGTAATAAGCTAAGTATGATTCCAGCTACCACAACCCCAATTCTACGACGCAGTGTATGCACGTTTTCATGCAACTGCAATGCAACCTGCTGCAAATGAACAATCTGCGACTCTAACTCCATGGCCTTACTCTTCAGTTTGTCAATTATTTCGGTAAGAATAATCTCACGACACTGAAGGACTTCTATTTCAACCACCTGCTTCTGTATTTTCTGCTACAACTCTTTCAACACATTACGACCGTGGGGATGATGGTTAACCACATGTACATCCTCACAAGTGTAGCTGCTGCGGTTAGATGAGATGGAATCGGAACAGCTATGTTTATGTCCAATACGACAAACTGATGTCCCATCTGAAACGTAACTACTTGCACTCGCTAAATGAAGATGTAGTAAAATAAAAGATAGCAACACATGACTCAAAACCTTTCAACAGAGGGAGGGAATAACATATAAGATGCAAGCAGTTATGTGATTGTTTTACATAATTGCATATGCACATACATTTTAGGCCCGTTTTCTACAGCTGTGGTCACGTTAATGCGGGACTGCTAAATGCAAAACGGTAAGACGGGACAGGCTATCCAAAAACACGCTCAACAGAGTATCCAGAAACACGCACATCAGCAAGATTCAGTGTAATTTAATCATTTATCATAGTCTCAACTCATCTATACTTAATCCACATTTTAACATGATAACTATTCAGATTGTCAAAGTCCCAAACAAAATTAGTACCCTCTCTTCTTCTACAATAAGCATCAGAAATAAACAATCAGAAATCGGGATTCAACCACATAAGCATCAGAATCTACATTACAAAAACATCATATACATCCCATATTATTTCAACAGTCGGTGCTGTAAACGAAGGAGATCGCAGACTATACAAACCTTCTTCTTCTTCTTCTTCCACATATGGTGCTTTTTTTACCATGATATTTGTCTTCAAAATATCTACCCACTGCAGATACAATCATTCAATTAGTTAACGGAACCAAAGTAAAGTTCTAGGGTTATGCATTTCAAGGAAAAAAATAGAAAAATTCAATTTCGTAACCAAAATTGGGGAAAGGGAGCTACAAACGTCGATTTACCTGACGGAGAACACATATGCGACCACCGTTTGCCCAGACGTTGGCGTTGATCCAGTCGATCGGTCGCCGATTCCCGTCGCTTGTGTCGCCGAAGATCGCCGCTGAGGAGGAATTGCTGCATCCGTACCTCAGAAACTAATTTGGGGAATATCCTTATAGTAAGGGCAATGATGTAATTTCAACTATCCTGTTAACCCTAATCACATGAAGTAAACAAGTTTTCGGATTATTTATCCAATCAATCCCCTCATGGGAACATCCGTCAGGATTATGTATCCCTCAATATATCCCCTTTTTATCACAACATAATCCTTATACACCCTTATCCGAATTTATAAAAGTAAACACTACCTTTGAAAATGAATGTAATACCTTTTGAATAAGAAATTAATACCTTTTCAATAAGAAAATAATATTGTTAATCTTCAACAAAAGCGATAATACTAAAATCTTCAAATTAACAAATACACATCATCCTCCACAGTAAAATATATCATAGAATTTAACAAACAATCACATATTTTTTTTCTTTTAAAAAATAAGTAGTAATACATTCAAAATAAAAAAATAATACTTTTTGAATAAGAAAGTATTACATTTTCAATAAGAAAATAATATCGTTAATATTCGACAAAAGAGAGAATCCTAAACATCTTTAGATAACAAATACACATCATTCCCCTTACTATAAAATATATCATATAATTTAACAAGCAGTCATATATTTTTTTTGTTTTAAAAAATAAGTAGTAATACCTTTTGAATAAAATTGTAATACATTTTGAATAAGAAAGTAATACCTTTTAAATAAAAGAAAGTAACAGTGTATCGAGTAAAGGAAGAATCCTAGACATCTTCAAATTAACAAATATATATCATTTCCCTCACTATAAAATAGTTCCTAAAATTTAACAAGCAGTTTTGTATTTGTTTCTTTTAAAAAATATGTAGTAATACCTTTTGAATAAGAATGTAATACCTTTTAAATAAGAAAGTAATACATTTTCAATAAGGAAGTAATTTTGTTAATATTCAATAAAAGAGAGAATCCTAAACATTTTCAGATTAACAAATACACAGCATTCCCTCACTATAAAATATATTCTAGTATTTAAAAAGTTGTTATGTATTTGTTTCTTTTAAAAAAATAGGTAGTAGTACCTATTGAATAAAAAAGTAATACCTTTTGAATGAGAAAGGAATACCTTTTGAATGAGAAAGGAATACCTTTCAATAAGAAAGTAATACTGTTAATATTCGACAAAATCGAGAATCCTAAACATTTTTAAATTAACAAATGCACATCATTCTCCTACTATAAAATATATTTTAAAATTTAACAAACAGTCATATATTTGTTTCTTTTAAAAAATAAATAGTAATACCTTTTGAATCAGAAATTAATACATTTTGAATAAAAAAGTAATACATTTTCAATAAAAAATAATATTGTTAATATTAGATAAAAACAATAATCCCCTAGACATACTCAGATAAATAAATAGACATCATTTGTCCTACTATAAAACATTTCTTATAATTTAAAAAAGAAGTCATATGTTTTTTTTAAATAAGTAGTAATACGTTTTGAATAAGAAAGTAATACATTATCAATAAGAAAGTAATATTGCTAAAATTCGACAAAAGTGAGAATCTTGGACATCTTTAGATTAACAAATACACATTATTCTTCCACTATAAAATATTTACTAGAATATAACAAGTAGTCATGTATTTGTTTCTTTTAAAAAATAAGTAGTAATACCTTTTGAATGAGAAAGTAATACCTTTTGAATAAGAAAATAATACCTTTTCAATAAGAAAATAATACTGTTAATATTCGACAAAAGCTATAATTCTAGACATCTTCAAATTAACAAATAGACATCATTCCCCCACTATAAAATAATTTCTATATTATAAAAACAGCCATGTGTTTGTTTCTTTTACAAAATAGGTAGTATTGCCTTTTGAATAAGAAAGTAATACCTTTTGAATAATAAAATAATACATTTCAATAAGAAAATAATATTGTTAATATTTGACAAAAGTGAGAATTCTGGACATCTTTAGATTAACAAATACACATCATTTCCCCCACTATAAAATATTTACTAGAATATAACAAGCAGTCATATATTTGTTTCTTTTAAAAATAAGTAGTAACCTTGAGCAATTTTTTTAATTCAATTTCTAAACACATATACAACTACGTGATTTTTCAAACAAAGAAAAAAAATTATTTAATTAGGATTTCATTCATATTTTAAAATAATTAGTTGTCCGCTGGTGCAATGTACGAGATTTAATATATTTTATTATGAACATGTACATAATCTATTATATTATATCAATATCAATTATATATATATATAATTATATTTCAATTTGAAATATAGTTTGTTATATTAAACTGAATTTTCTAAAGTTAACTTTATTATATAAAAAATTGTATGATATTTTGAAGTAAATTTTTTATTGTCCCGAACTACATATACATATTTTAACTTATTAAAAACTATTGAGGTTAAACAAAAAAATATAATATTATATAAATTAATAGTATAAATTTTTTATTTTTTATAAAAAAATTATGTATATTTTTGTAGATTAAATTCATATAAAAATTAATATATTATATATTCAAATCCAACATATATATCAAAATTTAAAAAATATAATTCAATTCATACAAAATTATATTTCATCTATAAAACTACATTCCATGCTTCAAATGTAATTATTTGACATCAATATTATATATGTTGATGTCAAATTAATGTTCACAAAAAAATATTAATTTGATATATTATATGTTAAAAGTAGATTTAAAACGAAAAAGTTATTTAAAATTTAAATTTGAGTGAAAAATAAAAGTAGAAGAGAGAAAAAAAGTGAAAGATATGTCTATTAATTGTGAGACACATGTCAAAAGAAAAGAAACAATCTTACTATTCTCCTTTTATATATAATATAGATTTATCTATTGATATAATAAATATTCTAATAGAGTTTTTATGGAGGCATATCAAAATTAATTTTATAAATTAATTCTACATATTAATCTATTAGGATGTAATAATATTTTATTTGGAAATCTACCCAATTTGTAAATTACAATATAATTTTTTTTTTACAGAGCACATGTGCACCAATCGGACTACATAAGAGTTTAAAATAATTTTGAAACTTTTTAAAATAAATACTATAAACTCGCGTAAAAACCAAAATTGACCCACGACCCGGTTGCACGGATCTTAGCATTTCACCCAAGTTTTTGTTATTCAATCCACCAATATATTTATAAAATCAAACACAAATTCAGAATTTGAATTTTGAATAGCAGCACCAATCTAGCAAGGCCAGGATTGCCTTTACCAACCCATCAATGATTAATTTTATAAGCTCATCATCTTGGGGATCCACATAACCCTAAACGAGTTAGTTTGCCTTCTATACCCAACATCAAATCCCCATAATCCGCAATATGCCTAAACCCCTTTCAAAACTCAATAGACAACATAAAAGACTTATACATTGTTCGAATCCTACTAGTTACCAATCATTGAACTTTAGAAGGATTAGATATAATACATTCTAAAATTCTCTCTCATTGAAAGCCTTTTAAATGTACCAACAAATAAGAACATGTAACATAGTACAAATATGATCATTTTTTTTTTTGAAATCAAGTCAATAACAACTGAGGAAAATAACTGTTTAAAGGAATTTGAAATTGAAAAAAGAAAGTGACGAATCTATTACCTGCTTGGTGAAATGACAATGAATAAACAAATGATTTTCATCTTCACCATGAGAGCGACAAAGATTACAAATGGAAACTGTTGGAATATATAGGCCATAGATCATACGAAATAGACTATGGAAGAATTAATTAAAATGATTTCTATGATATATGTCTAATCTTCCAACAACCACATATACGTAATGAAAGTAAGCTTAGTAATAAATGAATCGTGAATTTAGGTTCCTAGCGAGAATCCACGGATGACCGAATCGCATGTTAATCAAGGATGATTGTAACCTCCTCTCCAACCCGTGCGCGACCATGTCTCCTAGTTGCCAAGATCATGGGAGTTCAATATTATATAACAAATAAGCATAAATGAATACAAAAAAGGAGTGCCTTAAAATTTTATTTATATTCATAAAGATTGTACTTGGAATATGTCTTTTAGGCCAACCTAATAGTTGGTTGCTAGACACATATTCATACATCTTCCATTTGCCCTAAAAGTAACTACCATATGCTTAAAACTTATCGTGAGCCGATGCTTGTAAAAAACACTTTGAGGTAATTCTTTAGTTAGAGGATCCGCCATGTTTTCCGCTAAGGACTTCCATATTTATGTCTCATCTGTCAATAATTTCCTGAATCAAGTGATAGTGCGTTAGTATGTGCTTAGATCATTGATAAGATCTCGACTCTTTGGCCTATGCTATCGCACCGTTGACGTTAGTTTTTACAGTAGACCACAACTGATTGAGCACTATTAGGTACCACGCCCAATTCCTGGACAAAGTTCTTTATCCAAACACCTTTCTTGGCTGCATCCGATGAAACTATGTACTTCGCTCGGTGGTAGAGCACACGATGGTGGCCTGGCTGATCATCAATTAATTGCCCCACCATTGATCTGAAATACATATCCGGAAGTGGACTTGTAATCGTCCACATCGGACTTGAAACTTGAATCCATAAATCCTTTGATGACCAACTCATATGCTCATATACTAAGAAATGATTTTAAGACTTTCTTAAATACTTGAGTATGGTCTTTGCAACTGTTCAGTGAGCCTCGCCCGCATCAAACTGATTGCGACTAGCCACTCCAAGTGTATACGCTACACCCAGACTAGCATAGAGAATTGTATACATGATGCTTCAAATTATCGAAGCATATAGAACATGCTCGATCTTCTCTTTCCTTGTCTCTCTTGGGAGACATATTCTTGGAAAGAAACATCTCATGGCATCCCGGAAGATCACCACTTTTGAAATTTTTCATTCAACAGTGTTTGACTACCTTGTCAATGTGTTGGGCTTTGGAGAGTCCTAGCAATTTTTTCGAGTAAGCACGAAAGATTTTAATGTCTAGGATGAAGTTTGCATCTCCCAAATCCTCCATGGATAATTGGTTGGATAACCACTTTTTGCTCGAGTTCATCTCTTCTTTATAATTTCCGATTAGAAGAATGGCATCGAAGTAAAGTGCTGAGCTTGGAAATAAGAGATGAAGTAGAGAAGGAGAGGGGATACTGGTGATTATGGCGTCAAAGGTGGTAAAAAAATAATTCTTCTATGCAACTGATAGCATAAAAGAATTTGAAACTGTGACTATTCTCATACTACTCATTAGTTTATATACAAGATATGCCTTCATAATGTGAGGTTATAATCGTGGGATTACAACTAATATCAATCAATTAGCTATAGTTAGGGAATACTAAAATAAAGGAATTTACATGGCTAAGTCAAAGATAATACATTTATTCAAACGATTATACACTTAATGATACATATATTCTAACACAAACAAACATCCCACTACATTTGGATCGCATCACTTGTAACACACTGTATTTCAAAAATTGCAAAACATATTCATTTCACATTCAAAATCTTTTAAATGATTATTCCTCGAGAAATTCTAAATTTAAGTGTTGTTAAGGTAATAATAACTTTGGTCTTGGTCTATAAACTAGAAACACTAATGTATTCTTTAAAAAGATGAGTTTAGTTTTGTTGGATAAGCTTTTGTGAAAACTGGCACGTGAATGACTCTCTCGACATGTAAATAAGATATGAACCGGGTTAGCAAAGTACCTTATTTTGATGTGTATTTTATATATGAAGTTGGTGGAAGTAATGCGTATGAATTAATAGATTATTATATGTTGATGTTACATAGAATTTTACGTACTCTTTTACGATTAAATTCCAAAAAAATCCTAATGCATTAGAACACTAAAATTTGAACCTTGTGTAAATTATGACACTACATTTGTGTCTATCATATTAATTGTGTCATGTGCATTCATAATTATATAGATTACATACATGGAATTTTTAAGACATGATTAATTAATACATGATTTTATAAATTATGTACTAATACACCTTAAAATATAATTATCACACATGAGGTGATGGAGATCAAATACACCACCCCAAGACCCCTCCTAGTCATCCACCTCACCCCCTACCATGCACCCAAGTCTCATCAATTGCTACGTGCCTTAAAACCTTAGGTTAATTACATTTATATATTGCATTTTAGTCCCTCAAATCCCTCTATAAATAGACCTCAAAGTCAGCCCTCAAACCACAGTTCACTCTGAAAAATTCTAAGAGAAACTCAATTATTTTCTCCATATTTTTTAAAAATAGAAGAAGAAGAAGGAAGGGAAAATGTTGGAGTTTCAATCTACCATTTTCAAGGTAATTGGCTATAAAACTTGACTTTTATTTAATTAGAAGCATGTTCAGGATGTAATTGATCATTGCATGTATGATTGAGGATGTTCATTTTAGGTCTGCGCTTGGGTATGTTATTTGCTGTAGAAATCATGTTTAGAAAACCATTTGTATGAATTATGTAGTTGATCGTCACTTAATCGTCAAATCTGCCCTAATATGCTATGTTATTAATTTCAATATTTTATGGTGAATTTTTCCCTAATTTGGTTTTTTATGAAGTACATCGGATTGGGATGTTGTGTTTCAAATTTAATAATTTTTGGACCATATTTACTATTTTTACTAAATTCCTCTTTTTGAGTTCCTGAAAATTAGAAATCACATATTGCATGTCAGTTTTGAAAGTTTGTTTAAAATCGTATTATTGGAATTTGATGTGTCCTTTGACTCTATGTTGATATGAGATGTTAGAAGTCAATGGTTAAAATATGATATTATTTGGAATATTGTAGAATGTCTGGTGAGTTGTGGAAGAAAACCTATCAAGGGTGAACCCTTACCGTACAGTACCTTCGTTTTTTTATAATAAAATTATAGAGTGACTAGTTTTACCATATGTTTTAGTATGATATTATTATTAATAGAAAACTTATTATTCAAATTTTGTAATATTTGGCATTATGTACAAATTTTGATGAATTTTACAAGTTAGACAAATCTGGTGACCGATTTCGTAAATTTGAAGCTAGAAACTTATTTTTGTAAAATTGTATGATTGTTATTTTAAGAAATGTTTTTTAATATGTTGTAGATGATGGATTATTAATATTCATGTTTAATTTCAAAATCAATTCAGCTTTGTAGAATTTCTAATAAATTATTTACTATAATATGTCAATGTGACCATATGATGTCTAATATGTTAGTATGTGATTGAATTATTGTGTAATGGACCTAAGTGTTTTATATGAGTAATGCTTGAGTAGATAAAACCATATAACCTCAATTGAAGTGTTGTGGTTCTTTAATTAGACTCATAATAATTTGGTGTGTGTATTGAAATGTGTTAAGTGGAGTACACGCAAGTTTATGTTGTTTTGGAGCTATCCCTGCACAACAACCAAAAGAAGTGGGTAACTCTTAAATATCACGCATTATTTATATCTGTTAGTACTTTGAATCTGGAGTTGATGCCTTAGGGGTTTTAGTTTGTACTTTAAATCTGGAGTTGATGCCTTCGGGGCATCTGACTGTACTTTGAATCTGGTGATGATGCGTCCGGAGTATCTGTTTGTACTTTAAATTTAGAGTTGATGCCTTGGGGCCGAATCATAACTAAAAAATGTAGAGTTGATGCATTCAGGCCAAATCGTAACTCGAATGATGGTATGAGTTACAAGCTCATACTATCTGCTAGTGCAAGGTCATAGGCTTGCACCAACGAACGTTAGTGAGGTTATAGACTCACTAAAGAGCACTATTAAGGTTACAGTCTCATAGCGGTGCTTGTGAGGTCATAGGCTCATGAGCTAACACTGTACTAGTACGTACGAGTATGGACGGGTGAATGACTTTAATTTATTAACTAATTTAATTGATGTAGTGTGTTTATTAGTTATCCCATTAGACTACTGTTCAAGGAGTTGTCTCATGATGTTACTTTTAAATTTCAGGTCCGATGACTGATAAAGATGAATAGCTGCTGGCGGGCTCCCTTTCGATGTCTTACCGTTTTGTAATACTTAAGTAGACCTATAAACCAATGTTTTATTAAATTACTATAGAAATTGTCTAATAATGTTTTGTCGTAAATTCATTTTGGGCCGTATATTCTAAAATAGTTGTTTGATTTTAGAAATTGTGGGTAAATACGAGCTGAGTCTTTCAAAACCCCTTTCTATTGTGCAACTCCCTTTTCAAAACATAATTTTTTTTTAAAAACTCGTATTTCCTTTAAGTCTTCTGCTGACTTTTAAATATATTTGTTTAAGTATAATTTAAATCAGACACTTGTGGTTTGGGACCTGATTATGAAACCGGGGCATTACATCACTCATATTCAATATCCCCCTCCAAAAAAAAAAAAAAAAAAAAAAAGTGGACTACAACAATTGAAAAGAACAAAAAATAGTTTGAAACATATGCTACGAATTCAAAGTTGGAACTACCTCGTCTGAATCAAATCAATAATTTTGGATGAACAAGGAATAATCAAACAAAAGTGAGATACAAAGACCAATATATATATATATATATATATATATATATATATATATATACATACATACATACATTTGCCAAGCTTGCACCTGAAGGAGTTCATATTCCACGTTCCAAAACCCTGGTAGATTGGGGCATATTCAAAGTTTGGGCTGTAATAAATTGACTCCTCTTTAGTTACGCTTACAAATATATATATATATATATATATATATATATATATATATATATATGTGTGTGTGTGTGTGTGTATTAATATAATAAAATAAAATAATAATGTATAAATAATAAAATTCTGTCAAAAATCAATTATCATTTCTATAATTTATTTAATAAATTTTTAAAAGAAAAAAGAAAAGAAAAGAAAAAATTATAGGTGTAGTTTGTGATTTCAAATTTTTTTATTCAAATAAGTTTTGAAGTATAATATATTAAATTAATCCTCTTTTCATGATCTTTAATTTGACACCTATATTATAAATTTAAAATAAGATATTAAATTCAAAAAATATAATTTTTTTGGTTGATTATTTGGTTATAAATTGAATTAATTATATTGAATTTATATTGTAAACAAAACAAATTTAATATTTATCATACAAAATAAAAATTTATATATAATTATATTACAATCGTGTCTTGCATGATGGGATATTCTAGTGTTTATAATTTTTGAACTTGTTACATTAAAAGCCCATTGGGTTATCAATCCATGTCGTGTTTAGTTAAAGATCAAACGGGCTTGGGCCGAATTTATTTTAGTAGAAATATAAATGAGCTTAAGAATATTAGGCTTAAAGTCGGCCCATGTATTTCTGTTATTTATATATTATCTACAAAAGTAAAGTCCAACTGAAAAACCTAATTTAGATGATCTTTATTCAACAGACCCAACCCAAAATCTTTTATGAAAAGCACTTGAATTTCTCGTGTGTTAGAAGTCAACGTTCCCGTACCACCACGTGCCTGATTTTCAATCCTGGCGATGCATTTACTATAATTTTTTCTACTTGCTTCACTCCGTTGACACGTGTGTCTAACCAGCACGACGTCCATTGGGGTTCATTTTCCACCGTTGGATCATGATCCCTATTATTGAACTGGATTAATCTCTGGCCATTCGATTTAACGGCACGAAATCTACGGTCAAGACTGAGGCAATCCTCTCCTTTAAATAACCGTGATTCCTCGCTGCCCAAGCGCCTCAGCGATTCCTAAACTCGTAAGTCCTCTCTCTTTCTCTCTCCTGTTTTCTCTTTCTAAAACATGTAGATTTGTCTTCCTTTTTTGTATCTATAGGGTTGTGTGTAATTTGCAAGAAAATTCAAATAAAATTTCTTCACTCTTAGGGTTCTTTAGCAGCGACTCGGACCACACGCTTCTTCTCCTTTCCCATTTTCCTTTCAATCTTCTTTTCTTTTTCTTTCTGGATCCAAACGATTTCATCTGATGTTTCTTTCGTAAGTTATCCTCTCTAGGTTACAATTCTGATTTCTGCGGTCATTTTCTTGAATCAGGCAATGGAAATTTCTGTGTTGGATTTGGTTTTGGTTTTGAATGATTGTTCAAGTATTTAAGCTTTTGTTTGGTTTTGCATCTTGATTGGATTTCAAGCAATTTTGGGAAGAAAAGAAAAATTGAATTGTGTATTGAAGTTGAGTGAAAATGGAGAGATTTACAGGGTATTGAACAACATACATATACATGGTAGGAATTCAGGTGTTACAGTTGAACCCTCTTCTGAAAATTGGGGGTTTCGGTGGGAAGAGAAGGCGCCGGATGAGTACTGGTTGATATGTGCGCATCAATTGGGGGTTAAATTTATGGCACTGACAATTCCAATTAATTACACAGGGCAGAAACTGTCAAATAAGTTCTTAAAGAAGGTGTCAGGGGATATGATGGGGAAAACTCGGAAAGTTTCTAAGGGTTACTCCACTGGGTTTGTGCCGGATTATCGGCATGCAGTGGAGACAGTGGCTGAATCAGATGGTTTTGGGAGCTCAGGCCGCATTGATGCAGGGTTGACGTCCATGCCGGATTCATGTGTTCCCAATAGGAAAAGCATTAGCTTGAATGTGGATGGTTGTGATAGGTCTGTTCTGCCAATTCGCCACCTATCCTTATCTGAGATATCACCCTTGGAGAGGAGGGATTTAGAAGTAACATTGAAGGGTGAGCTTGAACAAGTAAGGAAGCTTCAAAGGAAGATAGCTTCTTTCAGCTTGGACCCCAAGGTACGTCCATCCCCTACTGATATTCGTGGTCATCATCAAAATGGAGGACCAAACAGACCTGCTATCGTGGAAAGCCTGCCAATGTCTACTAATGATTGGCCAATAATGCCAGGGAAGAAAAAATTTCCTCCCGCAAAAAATGTGTCCCGCACTAAAGGTGGGTCTGTGCCAGCTAAGAGAACGGAGTCAGTGAAGCAGGGTGCTCCGCAGAGTACCAATTTTGTTATTGTGATGAAACAATGTGAAACACTGTTAAGCCGTTTGATGTCTCTCCCTGAAGCTTGGATTTTTAATGAGCCTGTGGATGTTGTAAAACATCAAGCCCCAGATTACTTCAAAGTCATTAAGCAACCAATGGATCTAGGGACAGTAAAAAGTAAATTACTGTCTAATCTGTATTCCAGTCCTACGGAGTTTGCTACAGATGTGAGACTTACTTTCAAAAATGCAATGACTTTTAACCCACCCAAAAACCCCGTCCATGTAATGGCTGAGACAATGAATAAATACTTTGAAGTGAGATGGAAAACAATTTTGAAGAAACTCCCACCAACAGCAGACGAATCCACGGCTTCAAAGTCAAGTGTTATTATAGAACCTGAAAGTGCTTATGTGCCCCCTGCTAAGAAGCAGAAAACCTCTTCCAGGGAAACAAAGGTCAAGATTGAAAGAGATAAGCGGACAATGAGTGATGTAGATAAACAAAAGCTGGGTGCAGAGTTGGAGGCATTAATTGCGGAACTGCCAGACAACATAATCAATTTCTTGAAAGAGAGCACGCTGAGCAGTAGTGAAGTGACTGAGGATGAGATTGAAATTGACATCGATGCACTTAGTGATGATACCCTAATCACCTTACGAAAACTTTTGGATGATTTTATGATGGAGAAGAAGAAAAACCAATCAACATTTGAACACCATGAAAATGAGGTATATTTGTGCAGCTTTCATATGTCCTCATTAGTTGTATACTCCATTTGGATAACGGTCTCTACATGTGATGCATGTATTGTATGATACTTTTGCAGATGGGAAAGGAATCAGGGTCAAGAGGTTTATCTCTCCAGCCTTGCAAAGGTAAATTTCTTTGTGTCGACTAATTTTCATTTGGAGTAAAGTTGTTACTGCACCTTTTTGGGCATCTCACATGGTTTACTTCACTTCCTCAACCAAATAATCAGACAATGAGCAGGCTGACGAGGATGTGGATATTGGTGGAAATGATCCACCGCCTGTATCCAGTTCTCCTCCAACACAGATTGATAAAGATGCTGTGAGAGGGAAGAGTAACTGCAGTAGCTCAAGGAGCTCAAGTAGTGAATCAGGTTCCTCATCCTCTGGTCTGTGCTGTTATTAACCTCTGATCCTTTGTTTTTTCATTTTAAATATAATCTTTGGGCTTCTAATAGTTGGTGAGCATACATTGTCGTAATCTTTGTGGATATGATGAATTACATGGTTACTGTTGATTAGAACATCACACATTTTAAAATTTCTACAGACAACTTTCATGGATTTGAAAGTTGTTCTTTGCATATCTCCCCGCTCCCCTCTTGAGAGGGTTGCTTTGCTCTATCATTGATGAGTGTGTGAATGGTCTTTTTTTTTTTTGTCAAAAGAAATTTCTGGAGGTTTCTCACTGTAGGCAGTAGGACTGCTTAAATACTCTGTCTAGTTGAAATATTTATATTTGGGTTGGATTAGGATGAAATGATTTGGATCTAGGGCCATGATTTTCAATGACTTATTGAAAACACCCAAGAAGATGCTTGAAATGATACGTTAGTGATTTAAAATCGATTTGAATGTGATGTTTTCAAACAATTTCATTCGCCTTCCTATTAATACAAATCCATAAATCTGAACAGATCAATTTGAATAGAGCCTTGAAGATTGAATATGACTACTAGATGCAGAGCAAATGAAGTTTTGTGGAAGTTTATGATGGAAAAATGTTCTTAACTTCTGTGTTTAACACCAGCCATGCATTGGTGTAAGAAAGTAAAATACATATTTTCTTGAAGTCTTCTGTAGTTTTAACTTACATGCATTGACTACGTTGGCTTCATTTTATCATACTATCATATAATGCTACTTGATTTTCCATCTGTGTTGAATAATGAAACTAAAATATGAAGAGCTATCGAGCATAGACCTCATGCAATCTACTTGCTTATGCAATAACAAGCATATATGACCTAGTTGTTGAGAATTTTATTTCTAATGTTATATTAAAAATGGCTTAGTTCTTACTGCTTAGAGAGCTGTTGCTGGACAATGAACTACTATACTTCACTGTAATCAAAGCAGTGGCAATACGATTAGATTGTTAGTAACTCACGAGAGCTTCCCGATTCAGATGTTATATAGATTGCTCTATTTCTTGGTACAATGGTTGTAAAATTTACTTTGGACTAAGGGCACAATGATCTTAATTTACTATTCTGGCACCAGTACTAACCTGAGAACATCTGGCCCAGCCTGTTTGCAATCCTCATATTGCTTTTTGGTTGTCTCTGCTGATTTTATTTGTAGAAATATTATTGTCTGCTATACTTTCATAAGGTGTGACAACATCATATTATTGTGTTTATGCATGTTATTTTGGAGAAAACGCACTCGAGTTTTATAATTTTGTCACATGCAACTCTTGAAATATATGGTCCATGCTGCTGCCGTTTTCTAAATCTAATGTTTTTTTTTTGGAATGGGATTAAGATTAGGGAAATCTGGATTTTTAAATCCTAGATTTGAAAATCCTGATGAATAGTGGAAATGTGTGTATTTGTTATCAGATTGTGTGGGGTATATTTTTACTGTGGCTGTCACATCAATGTTGGTGTATAGTGTTGGGAATTGTGGACTAATGATTTGGGGAGGGGGTAGTTGTAATAAATAGATGGTAGGGGTATGGGTACAGGTAAGGTTGGATTGCGGTAGGATTTTAAATCCACCTTTTGAAGTCTCAGAACAATTATATAGATTGGGATTTGGACCCAAGTCCCGACGGGGAATCCCATTGTATTTTAGTTGTGAACAGAGAATGTAGTTTTGACACTTTTACGTTTACCAAATACCACTTGATGATGATATCTCTATCTTAAAGTTCATCTACTATCTTTATCAATTTAGCATACATATGCATGATTGCTTGACTCATTGAGTCACGTAATAATCACAAATTATTATGCTAGAAATATATGAATAAAGTTGCAGTCCTAAAGTTAGATGTTCTATGTAGGCTGTGCTTATGCTAATTTTCACCACTGCCGAACCTTTTTTAATTCATTTATTTGCATTAGACTAAATGTTTGTTCATTATTTTAAGAGTTAAATAAGTAATAGAAGCTTGATATTTTTTGTTCAACATTATTGTTCATAGTTGTAGTATACCCACATATTTGACTCTTTAACTTCAGGAGAATGTATTTCAAAAGTATCTTACCATCAAATTTGAGGAGGAACCAGGTCTTGCATGGACCCAGCCCTATGGTCATTGTCAGTTTCCCAATTAATTTTGGCTTTTTTATTTATAGGAAACAACTTAATAGAACCCTTCTTAATCATGTCTTACTGTACATTTATTCTAAAGTAGATTCCGTTGGATTTAGACATTATTAAAACGCTTCTGATAATCATTGACGAGATATTAGATCATGTTGCATAACAAGACACTCCAGCTGCTTTATGGTTCTTAGCTTCTCCTAGACATGTCAATGTGATTCTGTCTGATTACATGCTACATTTTGAATATAGGTAAATGAAACTAAGCATTTTTGTGCATATTTTGGCTTTTAGTTAGTTGCTGCTGGCTGGTCGCCATGAGCATGTCAATTTTTGCGACATTTTCTTTTGATTCAGATAGTTTCTGTTTGACAATAAACTTAATTGCTCTGTGGATAGCTGGATGTGTTATATGTAATCCTGGATGATATTCATGCTTTGACTCCTCACATATAGTCATCTTAATACTTCCAATTATCATCCTACATGTTTTATTTGGATTCATATGCTTTATGTGTTTTTTATTATATTTTTACCAAGAAATCATAATTTAGTACTATCTCCGTCCCAAAAAAAGAAGCATGTTTCTATAAAGTATAATTTTTTTATTTTTGTCAACTAAGTGAAGGTACAACCTTTTGTAAACCATTAATTGCTATTTATGACCCTCCATTTATTTGTTTATTTAACATATTGAAAACGTCACATGATTTTGGCTTTGTCATAAAGGAATTATATTAATAACTAACTTTGATTTTTCTACCAGGTCCTTTTTTTTTTTTTTTTTTTTTTAATTTATATATATATATTTATATTTGGACACAAAAAGTTCTAAAACATGACTTTATTTTTGGGATGGAGGGAGTATATCTTGGTTATAGAGGCTGTGAGATTTTGGTGAATGGAAAGGGCTTTTAATGGTATGTAATTGTGTCTTTGATGGGTTTGCATACACAAATGGTAGGTATGTGCATCAAATTTAGTATGCACGTCTTGTTTTATTTAATTGGCAACTTTATGTGTCTATCTACATATGTTCACACTTATTATTCTGAGGAAGAGGTTTACAGGGAGCATCTTCATCATTTTGTATGTGATTTAATTAATTATATTATAAAATTGTATTTCTTTTGTTTTTCAGATTCAGATACTGGAAGTTCAGCCAGTGAACCTGATGATCCCATTGTTTCAGTTCCTGCAAAATTGAATGTACGCCTTGTTTCTGACTGTTTGAATACATTACTGTCACGTGTCTCAAATATTATCTTACATTCTCCAATGGTTCCAGGAAACTACAGATACTCCTGAGCCAAAGGAAAGTGACCCAGGTGATCCAAATATTGGAGGTCTGTTTCTTGTGGATCTGGCAAGATAATTATTTTATTGATTCTTTGGATGTTATAATTTCAATTGGCATACATGCAGATTTCTTAAATGGGAATGCTGAGCAATATTCAGGATCACATTCTCTGTCTGTTGAGCCTAATTGTCGTCAAGAGGGTAAGCAGCGATAACTAATGAAGAAACTGTGCGCTATTAAAAATCTGCAGCGTAATCTCACCAACGAGTTGTAACATGTTAGGGGAGAGTGCTCCACCTGAAAGGCAAGTCTCCCCTGAAAAGCTATACCGTGCAGCTTTATTGAGAAGCCGATTTGCTGATATTATAATTAAAGCTCAAGAGAACACCACTGATAAAGTATGTAACTTTGAATTACAAGTGAAATCACATCCTTTTTCTGAACATTATCCTGTAGAATGTAGTCGTGTTTATCGTTCACATCTTAAAATTTTCAGGGAGATAAACCAGATCCTGAGAAGCTGAAGCTAGAGAGAGAGGAGCTTGAAAGGCGAAGAAGAGAAGGTGTTTAGTTAAATGAAAATTTTAATGTTTGCCTAATCTATTTTGCTCAGAGGCAGGAACATGGTGCTTTGATATTTTGACATGTTATTGTAATGAAATTATGTTTTCTTTTTTTTTTTCTTTTTTTTTTTCTTTTTTTTTTTTGTGACAGAGAAAGCTAGGCTGCAAGCAGAGGCCAAAGCTGCAGAAGAGGCTAGAAGGAAGGCTGAAGCAGAAGCTGCAGCAGAAGCCAGACGGAAAAGAGAACTTGAAAGGGAAGCTGCACGTCAAGCTCTGCAGAAGGTAAAAATTATACATTTTTGCGATAATTCTAAAGTACCTTTGAGGTAGCCCAATTACAAAAAAACCCAATGAATTACCCTCCTACCTACCACCAGAAAATACAAAACAGCCCTTGAGGTTGGTATTTTTTTAAAGACACCCTGTCAAATTGTGCAACTTCTAAGGAATCAAAATTTTGTTGGTTTTTCCTTTTGCTCTTTTTCCCCCTTTTTTTTTTTTTTTTGTGGGTGATTAGGCTATGGGGGGTAGTTTTTGAAAATTTTCCTTGTTGATGTCACTGCATTGAGAAACATACTGCAGTAAACATATTATTCCCAACTCTTTGATGAACGTTAATGTTGCCAACAGATGGAGAAGACCGTTGAGATCAATGAGAATAGCCACTTTCTGGAAGATCTCGAGATGTTTAGGTCTGCCCCGGATGAGCATTTACAGGCCTTGATGGATGAAGCAAGCCCTGAGACTTCCCAAAATGGTTTTGGTAGTTTCAAGTTTCAGGCAAACAGTAATCCATTAGAGCAACTAGGTTTGTACATGAAGAATGATGAAGAGGAGGAAGATGGTGAACCTCAAAGTGCTCTGCAAGATTCAAACAATACTGAGGAAGGAGAGATTGATTGATGAATTTCCATGCATTTTTCAAGTGGACAATTGTGAAGTAATTTGGATTGTTATCCTGATATATCCAACCTAGAATCTCTCAAGGTCATCGGGCTGTTTCTTGTGCGCTTCGAATCTGGATTTAAAGCTGCTCGCACGATTGCATGGTATGTGAGTTCCAACAAGAGATAAGCCTGACCCATAGCTTTTTTTTTTTTTTTTAAAAATGATTTTGGCGTCGGACTCAGATGTTAAGGGTGATGTGCCTCTTCGCCTTTTTATTTTTATTTTTTACAATTTTTTTCTGGGTGAGTCAGTCAAAATTGATTTATGAGTGATGAACACCAATCAATGTCTTCATGTTTCAGAGATGGAAATAGAGATTAGAAGGGGTGTTTGTGTTTGCGGGTGGTTGAGTTGGCCCAATTCAAGAAGGCGTGCTCCTAGAGTCCTTGTGTAAATACCTTTTTTCATGCTTTTATTGGATCAATAGCTGTGCTATTTTTTAACATTTAATTTATAGCTGACCCCCCCCCCCCCCCCCCCAACACACCCACCACCACCATCACCCGATTTTGAGAGGGGCGAAACAATTGTTAAAGAGGAAATGTTGTTGAGGCTTTGATGTAATTTTAAGTGGGGGAATATTTATGCTATACGTAATGTTTTCATGTTTGTAGCAGCCAGTCATCTCACCGTTTGAAGACATTGTATTTAAAGTCGATAGCATGGGAATGTGACGCTATCCACTTCATAATAACTAAGTGGGATATCTAGTTGGGTGTGTAGGTGTAAGATTAAAGATTATTTTTATTATTTATTTATGTCTACACATCAGTTGTGGTGGATATGCTATTTGGGTACTGCATAACTTGGTAGGAAAGAGAGAGCTGGAGGTGGATCATGAATAGAAAGTCTTGGGCTTTGAGAGTTTCTAGACAATGAAGATTATCAAAAAATCAAATATGGCTAGCCTATCAAAACTAATCACAAGGACGACAACGCACAAGTAGGAAGAGAGCGCATGAAGGAGAAAGCACATGCTTTGATAACTTGTTTTTAACTGAACTAAACTTGAAATGATTAATATTAATAGAATGTATTATTTATGGTATTTTATTATTACTTAGATAATTATATTAGTAGTTTAGTTTAATTAGAATAAGCACAATCCAGCCCCCTTGTTAATTGTTTAATTGGTTAATTAATACAAAGGAAGTAAATTAACCATTTGCTTCGCTGTTAGTAATTGTTAGTAGAGGAGATAAGGTACATTAAATTTTGTGTATCACAACAGCATGGTCAAAATTTTTGGCATGGTAGCGAGGGAGCAATGCTATGATTACATTAATTTTCTTGTGTGAAGTTTGCTTAATTTCTCTATTTTAGTGATTAATCTTTGTTTCTATTTGAGCACATTAACAATCCAATTGCAGATTGGATAATCAAGTGTGCCCGTCCAGATTGCTAATTTTTCAGATTTTGCATCCTTATTCAATTAATCTTCATTTTTCTTGTGCCTTTTTTAGCAGTGGATGGATACATGTTGCTCTGGAAGAACTAATTTTGAGTATTATCCCGAAATAATAAGACAAGATTGTGCATTAAGACAACATACAAAATAGGTTGAAAAACTAAAGAAGAAGTTTTGAGAGAAAAAAGACACTGAAGGAGCTATCAAACCCACATCTTCCTCAACAACCCATATCCATAACTATTCCAGCCCTTAACAATACACTACTTTTGAGCTTAAATCTGAATTAGTTCAATTATTACCTTCGTTCCATGGTCTTTTAGATGAAGATCACACAAGCATATTAAAGAATTGCATGTGGTTTGCTCTGACATGTAACCTGCGGGTGTTACAAAGGAGCTAGTGAACTTGCAAACTTTTTCATTTTTCTTAAAAGATTTAGCAAAATATTGACTTATTTACCTTCAAAACGGCGAAACTTGGACCCAAATTGAGACTTAATTTTTACGGAGGTCTTTTCAAGCATCACAGGTGGCAAAGATTCACAAGGAATTATGTGCGTAAGACAAATGCAAGGAGAGACTCTTTATGAATACTAGAAATGTTTCAAGAGATTAGTGGCAAGTTTTCCACAACATTTGATCACGAACAACTTTTGATCCAGTATTTCTATGAGGGATTGTCTAATGTACCAAAATATGGTTACTGCAGTCATTGGAGGAGCCTTAGTTGATAAAACACCTTCCGCAACAAAGACTCTTATATCAAACATAATAGTTAATTCTCAGCAATTCAACTACTGTGACACATCGTTGAAGATCTTAAAAAAGGTAAATGATTCGTCCCTTGATGATAAATTAATTGAACTAACCTATGTTTTCAGGAAAGTTGCTACAGGGGGCAATGTACATGTTAGAGCATGTTGAATTTACGACACAACTGACCATTTAAGAAATGGTTGTAGAATTTTGGTGGACGACATTGAAGCACATGCTAATGTTGTTGGTATTGGAAACTTCTAGGAAAGGAAGTATGACCCATACTCAATTACATATAATGTTGGATTGAGGAATCATCTTACTATAAGGTATGGAAACTAACAAGCAACACAACCTACGGAACAAACTCGTCCCCTACTACGACAGAAGGGAATCTATTATCCTAGACAACTTCCTAAATAAAGCCCAAATTCATCATTGGAAGATATGATAAAAACATTGGCCTCAAATACAATGTAATTTCAACAAATTATGAAGCAATAAGATACTCAATTGAGTATTAAAAATATGAAAATGTCGATAAGTCTATTGGCTATGGTAGTTAGTCATCTTGAAACTCATAACAACGAGAAATTACCATCTCAACTCGAGGTGAATTCGTGAAACGTGAGTGTCATGTTAAGGAGTGGGAAACGATTTGGAGAGCCTAAGAAGCCCGAACAACCATTCAAAAATGATAAAAACCATGTTGATTAGACGTACACTGGATTACCTAATTTATCGAAGTACATTGAATCCGATGCACACATTGGACCATCCATCGTGCCGACAACAACCTGCAAGAAAGAGATAAATGATCCTATTTATATTCCTATTAAGTCTAATCCATTACATTTTTCATTCCATAGTCGAATGTGCAACAAAGGAGAAAAAGAAAAAAAAAACATGTGTTGGACGTCTTCCGAAAGGTAGAAATCAACATTTTGTTGATTGATGCAATTCGACAAATTCCTAGATACAAAAAGGTTCTTAAGGATTTGTGTACGCATAAACGGAAACTAAAAGAAAATGATAAAATAATGATAAGAGAAATTGCGCCTACTATCTTTCAAAAGAAGATTCCACCAAAATGCAAGGACCTAGGTATTTTATTCTGTACAAAATTGGAAATATCAAGATTGATCATGTTGTGCTATATTTCAAAGCATTAGTAAATGTTATACCATGGCTGTTTATAATTCCTTAAATCTAATACCATTAATGTAAACAAGGGTACTTATTCAAATAGCTTATCGTAATCAGATTTATCTTTGATGGGGTGATTGAACATATGCTTGTACAAGTTAATGAACTCACTTTTTCGGATGATTTCTATGTCTTCATATGATGGGTGATTCACCAAAATCTACTACTTATTTGTCAGGGAGGTTTTTCTTGAACACCTTCCAAACAAAAATAGTTGTTTGTGATGGCTCCTTCACGATGGAATTTGATGGCCAAATTATTGGATTTAATATTTACGTGGCTATGAAATTTCCCACAAATTATGAGTTCCATTTTTGCTTTAAATATTATTGACCCTCTCGTCGAGGAAGTATTTGAATTATATTGTAGGGATGAGTTAGATGTAGCACTTGCTGAAAATTGGGATATTAAAGGTGAAAATGTTTTTTGAAGATAATTTCAGATTGGTTGAAATTATAGTAGACCTCAAAATTGAAAAACTAATTCAACCCAAGTACGAAGTCAATTTTATTAAATAACCTGACTCGCACCAAAATATTCTTCCATCCTTTGAACATGAACCTACATTGGAGCTCAAACTACTTCTTAACCATTTAAAGTAAGTTTATCTAGGAGAATGAAACATTTCTAGTGATCATTTTGGCAAAACTGAAATAGAAAAACACACTTTGATAGAAGTACTCCAGGATCATAAGGATGCCATCGGATGGACGATAACATATATAGAAGTAATATGTCCCTCATTATGTGTGCATCCAATCCACTTTGAGGATGATACCAAACCAATTCGAGAAGCTCAACGGTGATTGAATCCTCCAGTATTGGAAGTGGGAAAAATGATATTATAAACACTTGATGCGGGGATGATTTTCTCAATTTCAAACTCTAGATAGGCAAGCCCTACTCAACTAGTTCCAAAGAATTTTGTCATTGTGATTGAAAGCAAAGAAGGTGAGATGATAGCAACTTGGGTACATACTGGATGGAGAGTTATTATTGATTACCGGAAGCTCAATGTACATGAAAAGATAACTTCACTCTTCCTTTCATAAATGAGATGCTTGAAAAACTTGCAGGTTGTTCTTTTTATTGCTTTCTAGATGGTTTTTCCGAATATATGTAAAATATGATTACTTATGAGAACCAAGAAAAGACTATGTTCACTTGCCCATTTGGAACATTCATCTATCGATGCATGTCGTTTAGGCTTTGTAATGCCCCAACAACCTTTCTTAGATTTTATGATAATTATATTTTCTGAACATATTAGTAATATAAAGAAGTCTTTATGGATGAATTCTGCATCTAATGGGATTTGTTTGAATCTTACCTTGAATATCTTACTCTCGTTCTAAAAAGGTGCATTGAAACTAATCTTGTTCTTAACTAGGAAAATTGTCATTTCATGATAGAACAAGGTACACTTTTGGGCCATATGGTTTCAGTAAACGGCATTGAGGTTGATAAATCAATGTAGAACTTATTACTTCTTTACCTTACCCCGAAAGTGTATGAGAAGTTCGTTATTGTCTTGAACTTATTAGACGATGCATACTTGATTATGAATTGATGTGTATGAGAAGTTCGTACTTCAATGGAGTTCAAGAAATTGATGTGGAACATATAGAGCTTGAGGATGTATTGAATAAATAAACACAAAGCTCTGTCTCCAATGATGTTAAAGAAAAGTAGTAGATGGGAGGTAAACCATTGATTTTATTTTTTAATTTTTTATCAATTTTTCCCTTATCTCTAACTTAGAATGAATACCAAATTTTATGAATGGTGATTTGGAGGAAACATAAAGTTGGGTTCAGAAAGAAAACCGATTAAAAGGGGGAAACTAAGTTTTCAACCCCTTGTTTTTCTTTGCCAATTTCAAAATTACAACAACCATTATGTTGACCAAATTACTACACCATTGCCACACCACCATCTCTACCATCGTACCACCACTCGGTCCCACAATTTTGCCGCCTCAACACAGTGGTTTATCCACCTCACCTAGCGACTGTCGTTCACCCCATTCTTTGTCACTCTCATCCCGCTCACGACTACTATCTCCACCTCTTCACCACCATCACCATGCCTTCACCAGACCAACACCCACCCTATCTCTAATGTGCCACCTGCACAACCGATGTTGTTTACGGGAATTTCGGGTAATATTCCACCCCTATTTACAATAATCAAATGGTCATAACTCTAAGAGGTAGAACCACGTGTGCACAAAGAGAGGCCATCTCGTTTTGGAGATATTAAGAGATTTAGTGAAGCCTTAGGGTTTTTGATTGTTGTTGCAGATGAGGTGGAAATTTTCAATACGTATTTGACAAACCGAGTTTATCTAGGGCAAAAATTATGTTTTACTCAAACATTCGTGTGTAAATTTTGCCCGTTTCTACTACTTTTATCTTGATTTTGCAATCTTTGAAAAGTGTACACGAGTGCACCATTTCCACATGTTTTGTAGGAAAATCGTAGGAGAAAACAAACTCATAGATCAAACTGGTGAAACAAGAGAAGGGACATAAATGGGAGAGCAAGCGAAAAACCAAGAAGATGAAGAAAAGAGAAATTCAACTGGATCAGCCGAGTGGAGTGACAACCAAGTAGACGGCCGAGTGGAGAAATTTCAAAGAATTCTAGAAATTTTCACTCGGCCAGCCGAGTGATCGCTAGACCAAGTGATCCAGCCGAGTCACAGACACCACTCAGCCAACTGAGTGATCACTCGACCAAGTGGGATGACCGAGTGGCGTCATTTTCTCATTTTTTTGTGGGTTTTTGGGTCAAACCCGATTTTACTCATTTTTCTCACTTGCTCCTAGGTCAAAAAAAATTTAAATTTTAGAAAGGACACTTCTTAGCTAGCCACTTTTGGACACACACTTACACATAGTTGAGTGGTTTTGGAGGAGAAAGAAGAAATTGAAGAAGACAGAAGAATTCCTTGAAGAGTTTAGCAAGATTGAAGCTCCCATTTCTTCACCCAAGTTCCTTATTACCTTTATTCTTTTTTATTATGTGTATTATGCATGTTTATGGAGAGATAATCATGTTAATTAGTGAGTGGTTTCCCTTTTGGTCTTGGGATAATTTCCTTATGTTATTGATGGATTAACATTAGTTTTGGATTCAATATAGAGATTTTATGTTTTTATCCATTCATTTCATGCTTTATATATTGATGTGTGAGAACTTGATCAATTTTTGCATGTCTATTAGGTGTAGAATTAATAGATGTAATAGTTGTTGATTCTTCATATGTCTTGAAATAAATGACATGTTTAATTTCATGATTGAAAGATATTTATTAAATATGTTGGGTTATTAAGTCCTAAAATCCTTTTGGAGTTAATATGGAAAATGAGGACCAAAAGTCGATTTATCATACCTTAATCTACATGATTAGAGAGATTAAAAATAATTAATCTATTCAACATAAGTGACCCTTATATGAAAATATATGCAACTTGATTATTGAATCATTCTCTAGATTAAATTCGGATATAACATAGAGGCAAATTTCCCAAGGCCACGTTTAGATAAATTAAAAGAATCCAAAAATCAATTCTAGTGTTAATTTAGATCAAGATAATTTTGTGTTTTTGATTTATTCATTTAGGAAACTTTAGTTAATTAACCAACCTCTCCAAATTCGACAGTTTAAATAATAGATCAAATTAAATTTGAATAGCCATCTAGAATTCCACATATACCTATTCTTCATGGGATCGATACCCTTATTTGAGCCGGATGCTACAATAACTCCGCCCATTTTGGGTGAAGTTGGACGTAAACCATTTTCGCTTTAGTATTATCTTTTTACAACATTACCTATTGGTGGAGGATTTTGTTAACCAAAATGATCGCTCTACCGAACTCTAAATTCATTTCACCTCAAAGTGAACTAGCTTTCAAGATGATGTACAAAGTCCTCCCTCAAGCATCGAGCAGGCTACCCAATCAGAATAGGGCAACATGAGCCCAAGAGTCAGAATGTAACACGAGTATGCTCCCATACTTAACATGACTCAAAGAAAATCAATTCATCTTGACAGATAAAGTTGATGAAATTCTCTAGCTACTGCTTTCGTGGCACATCCTCAAATAATCTGACGATTTCTACTACTTTATTTTTTCAATTGCCAACTTTGTTGGCGTAATTTCTTGACTTTATATTTTGGTTAAGTTTGGGTGGTATTGGAAAATTAGAGTAGAATAGAACATATATAACTTATATTGCATGCAAGGGGCCTATTCTTAGACTGTATAGCATGCATCTTTACAAAAATATGTGGGGTAGCATCTTCCGATGATGATGATTTTGAAAATTTTGGATGAATTTTTTGTGTTTTTGTGTTTAGAAGAAGTGGTGCGCATATTGATAGTTGAAAGACTGAGAATGTTGGTTGCAAAGTTGTACCTACTTAAGATATGATTCCTAAAAGGACAATATTGCACTTAAAGTGTGCCAAAACATTGATAGTTGATTTTTGGGTTAATTGTTGATGTTTGATTGTAGTTTCTCTCCGTTAGAAATTCTTAGACGAATCCCTTTAGGTTGGGAAAGTATGAATGGTCGGAACAATGGTGCTATGTTGAAAACAAAAAGATGAAAATATAAGCACGACGTGCTGAATTAGCTGTTGGTCCTTAGGGGTCCAAGTAGAGGCGTCAAGACGGCTTGGTGGGGCAGGGCAACCCAAAACCCATCAAGCTCACCATTTGACGTGTGGGGCGGGACAGGCCAGAAAAAAGGCGGGCTGTTAAAACTCTAACCCAGCCCAACCCACTAGCGGGTTACGGGTTTGGCGGGCTAACCCACGGCTCGTTAGAATTGGGGACGAGGTCGATGCTAGCGAATAGCTGTCAGAATTGGGGTGGGGGAAGGCGGGGGCAGGGAGGGTGGTTGTGGGCTATGGCCGTGTCATGGTCGTGAGTCTCGTGACTGGGATTTAGGAGGGTTTGGGTGTCCGAGGAATTTGTGAATTGGGGGAAGGTAATAAATTATTATTGAATTGGGGGTTAGATTTATTGTCGTCACTTTTGTGACTTGTGAGATAGGGAGGGTAGGTGGGTTATGAGAATGTGGGTGGGTCATGGGAGGGGCTGGGTGTTATGATTAATTATATTTTAAATAAAAAATAACTTAAAAACTCGCTGGTTGGCCCGGCCCAATCCACCCCCAACCCATTTCAACATGCGGCCCATGTGGGCCAACCTGCTGCAGGCCGCCAGTTGGCGGACTGTTAAATTTCTAGCCCAGCCCACCTATTTTGCGGGGCGGGGCAGGCTAGCTCGACGGCCTGACCCATTTTAACAGCTCTAGGTCCAAGCATGAACAACAATACAATAAATCTCCATATTACTTGGACTAATATATGGGCAATGTGGAGTTTTAGAACTCGTAAAAAAAAAAAAAAAAAAAAAAAAGGAGAAAAGAGTCCAAATGGAGAGAATGGAAAAAAGGGTGATAAGAATGTGAAATCGAGTCACAGGTGACTTAAATGAAAAACAATTTGCGGACCGCTTAAGTAAAATATCCTTTTATAATTGGTAATGCCAATGTAAGCCTAACTCGAGTCCAATACGTCTAATTTTGAAAGCTTCATAATGCTTCCCCTTCTATCTTAGAAAGACACTTCCATGTTGAATGAATAAATATTTGAGCAAGAATAACCACACTTATCCCTAGATGTATATCAATTCTATGTCCTTTGGGGACAATCAATCATATATGCCTGAGACGATTGGATAAGTAGAAAAATAAATATAATTTAGATGAACTAAAATGAGCAATTAATACATTATCATTATTTTTTCCTGATCTGCATTGGGGTCGGTCCTGAGGAAGTGATTGATGGTCGAATCTAAGATGTGGGCTAAGGGGCCAACATGACCAATTATTCAGTAAGCAACGGCCCATGATTGGATTTGCATTAGAAGGCCAAGCAAGGTGAGAGAGTTTTATATGGATAGTGAAGACTTGGACTTTGAGAGTTTTTCTAGGAAATTACGATTATTAACAATCAAATGTAACCTATAGCTAATCAAAAGGATGACTAGTGCATAAGTTTTACCAAACAAGAGAGAGAATAGAGTGCGAGAGAGAAAGAGAGAGAGAGAGAGAGAGAGAGAGAGAGAGAGAGAGAGAGAGAGGCAATCGTGCCTCATTCATGCTACTTTCGACTTTCGATCATTTTAATCTCTTGGTTTAATTTTATTTTTAAATAAAGATATGTGTTTTGATATTATGATGAGTAATTAAAATTTTCAAAACTAGCTCAAAGTGATGGTTAACTTTAATATTTGATTTTGTATTGTTTCATTTATTGTTCTCTTAGGTTTCCATATTACGTTTAATCCATATGATATATTGATGATTTAATTTAATATAATCAATTAGATTGAATTATTATTTTATTTATTGCTGAAATATAAAATTGTAATCCATAATTGTCATATTTTTATATTAACGACTAGTAAATAGTGATTAATATATTAGGGGTAATATGAATCTAGATTATCTGAATCGAGCTTGTGAATTTGGTATCTGTTCTATCTTATCATCTTGGTAATTAATTTGTTTGACAAATTAAATCTAGAGAATTTGTTTTAGGTTGTTTGACAAAATAAGGTTAATTAGAGATATTGTTTTAATTAACTAAACTTAAGAGATAATCGAATTGACAGAGTTTGTTGTTAATCTAGGAATAGAAACTCGATAGGTATATTGAAATATATGTTATTAGATGTTTCTTTCATGTTGAGGATTACATGGATATTGAGCTAAGGACCGGTGTCTTGTAACTCATTAAATTTTTTTAATATTTTTAGTTCTTATGATATTTGATTGTTAGTTAGATAATTATATTAGGGGTTTACTTTAGTTAGAATAATCATTATCCATCACAGGTTAATTGTTTACTTGATTAATTATTACAAAATGAATTAAATTAATTTATATGTTCTATATAGACTCGATCCTTACTTGCTGCTATTATTAATTAATAGAGGTGATAAAATTTATTAAATTTTATGTGTTACGAAAGCACAATCAACAACATGTTGTGTTCTTTCTAAATGACATTTTGATTTATGATTGAAACATGCTTTGGTTTGTGGCATTATTCTTGCCAAAATGACGTTTGGGGAATCACAAAAAGGGGTAGACCTGTGGAGTAATCTCCAAATGTAGGAAGGAAACACGCAAATACCAGAAATTAGGTTAGTTGAAAACTAAGGCAGGAATATATTAGTTCAAATACTGAAACTGTTGTGTAGCCTACGTACCATTAAGAAAATGACAAAATCAATGATGTGCTCTTCTTACCAAGAATAGAGATGAATTTGAAGGCTATCGTTTCCCAGGCTTTGTTGTTTTTCTCGTATTAATAATACTGAATCCGCTGCAGACTTGCTTTGGGCCCACCTGGATTAACTCAAGAATTGCAATATCTCCAATTGCTCCAGGAATCTCTTCGAGTCTCCTCTATACAACTTCTGATGATTAGGTGGTGGAGGCATGGGAAATGAGTGATGCAGATAAGATTAAGGTTTGAAGACTGTGAAGTTTGTACATTGTTGGAGGAAGCTTTCCGAGGATGTTGTAGTAGGGGAAAGCAATGGCTAGAGTATGACTAATTTGTCTTTCTTCCGCTCTGCAGCTTATTTGGATGTTCATCACCTTTTTAAGAAATATAAGACAAATGATGATGATGCATTGTAACTCGAGAAAAGGTAGAATAATATATTGCAGTGACAGATAATGACTTAGTGAGGCTCTAAGAATCTGTATAGATAAACTTCTGTATTAATATGGATAACATAAAAGCAACAACTCAGTAGACCAGAACTATTTCAACATGAGAACTATGGAAATAGTTATCGACATCCCACAATGTATGAATACAAATAAGGCTAAAGAGGCAATTGTCACTAAGAAAAAGCATTATAATTCAAGATAAGCAATCTGCTTTGGGAGGATGCTAATGATGGAGATGAAGTTGAAGTGTTTCATTTCCCAGGCGACGTTGTTCTTCTAGTATTAATGCTGCAGAAGCAGTGGCAGTCATGCTCAATGGGCCTACCTCGATCAAGTCGAGACTTGTTATATCTCCTATTTCCATAGGGATCCTCAGACCCGAACAATGTTTGATGACGAGGTGCTTAAGGCATGGGAAATGACTGCTTTCTGCTCGCCAACACACCAGAATCGACAGCTGTATTAACAGTAATTTTAGCTTTGGGAATTCCCCTTCCTTGGATTCCCAGCATCTCTTCACAAAGGTAAAAACGTTCAGTTTGAGGACTTCAAGATTAGGCAACGAACCAATAATGGCCATATCATTCGAGGGAGGCCTGGATCAAGAGTTAACTTCTTAAGATTGGATGGCAAACCATAGTTAAAAAGGGAAGGGTACACTTTTGGCCAAAGATCGAATTCTATACTTAGCTTCTCCAGTTGTTGTAGATGGATAATATTTTCAAGGCATTTTCAGTACAAAGAATCTTCAATTTATTTAGTTTGGGAATCATATGAAGGGCCTTGCTTGTCAACTTAAAGTTTACGGCTCCAGTAAGAGTCTGAAGATTTTGTAGGGCATGAAAATGGCTACCGATTCTTGGAGCCACAGGAATCTTCAACTTACAACTTTTCAAGATAATATGTCGTAATTGTGGGACTTCCATATCTGAAACTTTAAAGGTGGTGGCATATATAGGCTGAAATGAATGATTAAGGTCTGAAGATTTCAACGTTCGGATATTGTGGGGGGAAGGATGAGCAGCTTTTGCCTGAAGTCGTAGTAGGTGAAAGCAAGGTACCTTAGATGAAATATGATAAGAACGCATATCACAAATCAAACAGGAAACTTCTGCTTGCCAGCCTAGGGCTCAAGAACCGATTAACTTCTTTTTCCTCCCTTCCCTCAAACCCTAACTAAACAAGATTATATACTAACAGACCAACAATAGAAAAGATTAACACTATGAATCAGAAATATAAACTAACTAACTAACTAATAATACTCCAACTAACTAACTAATAATACTCTAAATTATTCCAGCCCCACGACCACAGGCCAAGCCCGCCCCCAACGCTGGTAAACCAACAAGGGCCTTGAGTTAGCCCCTTCTTCCTCCAACTCGGGCTCCTCAGCCCTCACAACCTCCTGCTCTTAGCCCCTTCCTCCTCCAACGCTCCTCAACCCTCACAACCTCCCGCTCTCTATCAAAATAGCTATGTTATTTCAATAGGAAAATAATCTAATCTTGGTTTCTCCATATCCAACGCCCTCAGAAGTCTAAAGAATAATGCATATAAAAACAATCCAGAATTGCCAAAATGTAGTATAGAACGGAGAGGCGAGACACTGGTATTTTCAATCAGATGATTAGTGTTGATAGGTGAATGAATTGTAAGACGACGGTAATTCGCAATATCTATCCTTAACGAGTAAACATCTAGGAACTTCTCCTCATGTCCTTTTCTTATGCACAAGTCCCTCAAAATATCATGTATGTTGCAAGATCTAGATCTTTCGTTGGACTTCTTCTTAGTGATCAACACAAGATTTCTTTTAACAAGATCCTCCAAATACTCCTCTGCTACTTCTTCTAAGATTTCGGACCCAAATGATTTCAGAAAACCCTCTGCAACCCATAGCATGATGAGTTTAGAGGTGGGAATTTAATAGTCTTCTAGAAACACTTCCATGTAGAGGAAGCATGCTTTTAGATGATTAGGTAAATGATCATAACTTAAACTTAGTATCTTTGAGAAATGATCATCAGTGGTAGCTATACCCAAGCTTATATCTTCCACAATATTCCTCTAGTGATGTCGGGTCCTATCCCCCTTGAAGAGGATTCCTGTAACAACAACAACAACTACAAGTGGAAGCCCATGGCACTTTTTGGCAATAATCCTTCTGATTTCTTCCAACTCCAGAGGGCAAGATTGTTCCTCAAACATTAGATTCTCTCGAAGTAGATTCCAGGTTTGATCATCATTCAAGAATTGCATCTAATGAATCAGGCTACAAATGGCATACTCAACAAGATCAGTTAGCCTGGTGGTTATCACGATTTGACTTCCATTGTTGTCATCTGGAAAAATCCTTCTTAAATCATCCCAAATTTCTGAACTCCACAGGTCATCCATTATGATGAGATATCTCCTACCCTTCAAACTTCTTGCATGCTTTCTCCATCAATTGTTCATCTGTATTACTTAAATCCATGGTAGTTACAGGCAAAGAATCAAGGAAGAAAATAAGAGTTTCCCGAAAATTGCATTCTTGAGATATTATCACACACACACGAATATCAATGTGACATGCAATAAGTGAATCATCAATTATATTTCTTGCTAAAGTAGGCTTACCTATTCCACCCATCACAACAATCAGAATGATCCCAAGTTTAGATGATTCTCCACAAATCCTTTCTTTAATCGCAATTAGGTCCTTGTCAAATCCCACCATCCTGCTTCTGCCACTTGGAGCTAGGCTAGATAAAGCAAGAGGTGAAGCTTGCCTAATTAGCATTTCTTCAACTCTGCAGCTTATTTGGATGTCCTAAACAACATAATCAACCTGTTTCAATGCCCCGACCAAATCTTCGTGATACTTGTCTTGCATCCTTCGTTGCTCTATCTTTCCAACAGTCGAAACCAACTGCAAGAAACCTCTCTTAACTCCACAACTCTCATTAGACAATCGAAATTGATCTGAAAAGTGATATTCGATGAAATCTTGTGATTGATACGCCACATCTCTGACTCGTGCCTCCAATGATTCCACTGTTTCTCCACCTATATATGAATAATTATCCACTTGCAAGAAGCTAACCTTGTGCTGGAGGGATTTCAGATTATGCTCATCACTTTGAGGAATATAAAAAAATTGATCATGACGCAATATCTGTTCAAGTAAATGAGAAAGTGAAAGGAGAGCACCATAAGCCATGGCTGGTAATATCTTGTAAAGAATCAAAATATGGCAGAGTAGCAATGACTGAAAGCAATATGTGATTCATATAAGAGGCTTCGAAAGGATCATAGTGGACTTTAGAATGGGTAAAATTTCAACTTCTTTGAACAAGTATTTTAAGTAATGTATTTGTTATTGTTACAATACTCATCTTCAGTCGCCGCAAAATAATAACACAAAGTTTTTCAACTTACGACATCCTTTTCATAACTACCTAACAGAGACAGGCATACAACTTATTTATGCAAAACACAGTTATTTAATTTCTCTCATTTATTTATTCATCTAATAAATCAGTATGCATACTAAAAGTATTTCTTATGAGTGTAAAATATTGAATTCATTGCTATTTCAACACCTTCAGTACAATTTAATGAGATTCTTCACAATATATGATTAACCTAATAATTTCTAAAAGCTCGAAATCTGGTAAATGATAAAACTTTTAATTTCATTAATCTTTCTTTTTCCACATTCACCTCAGCAGTTCCACTGCACCAATTTCTTTGCCTCCACGTCAGGGGAATTCTTTTAGTCTTTATGGAGATGTCACATACATCATCGGCTTACATGTGTAAATACACCACAACAGAATAGTCTAGTCGAGAGAAAGATTGACATCTTATAGAAATATAAGTATGATGCATGTCAAGAATGTACCAGGAAAATTTTAGGTGAAATGCATGAAGACATTAACACACATAATCAATAGGTTTCCCCTAACAAAGCTAGGGTCTGTGTCACCCTATGAAAAACTGTGGGGATGCTAACCTGTTCAAGTCTTTGGTTATGTGTTATGTGTTTGTGGCAGGTCATCTTTGAAGCAAGTTTGACAAGGTAGTATGGTGTATTTTTGTGAAATAGATAACCAAAAGAAAGGGAGGAGATGTTGGGATCTTATAACCGAAAAATGTTACACTTCAAGAAATATCATTTTCGATGAAGCCTCTATTGGGGGATAGAACCAACACAACACCTGAAAGTAACGCAATTACTTTTATTGTATCAGAAGTGGCATTGGCCAGAGCTCGATACTCCAATTAAGAATTAGAGTGAGCAACAATAGTTTGTTTCTTGGAACTCCACGAAACAAGGTTACCACAAAGAAAGATTGAGTACATATAAGTAGAGAGACGAGTCTCAACACACCATGCCTACTCAACAAAGAATATCCCACTACAGAAAACTCCAGACGAGATGCAAAGGTCAAACCAATAGTTCCTTAACATACTAAAGAATACGTTTAACAGCAGAAAAATGGTCAACCGTTGGAGGATAGAGAAACTGACTCACAAGACTACTAACACTATAGGAGAGATCCGAACGTGTAATTGTGAGATACTGTAGAGCACCCACAAGCGACCGATGCAAGATCGGATCAGCAAAGGGTGTGCTACAGCTAACAAGAGATCCACTAGTAAGGAGAGAGGTGGCACAAACTTAGCATGAGTGAGATTAGCACAATCCAAAATATCAAAGGCATATTTGGATTGCCAAACAAACAACCCGATAGAGGTGTAAGTAACCTATAGCCCCAAAAAATAATGAAGTTGCCCTAGATTCTTAATAGTAAACTCAACATGAGTACGACTTATGAATTTGCGAAGTAGAGAAGGATTATTTCCATTAATGATAATATCATCCACATACAAAATAAATAAATTACCGAGGTACCTCGGTGGAAACAAAATAGAGAAGAATTAGATATGCTAGCAACGAAGCCAACTCCAAAGAGAAAATAATTGAACCTTTGAAACCAAGCCAAAGGAGTCTAACAAACACTGTACAAAGCTTTCTTCACACGACATACTTCGTAGGGATAACGGGCATCCACAAAACCCAGCGTTGAGACATCAAAACAGGATTCTAAAGAACACCATTCAAGAATGCATTTTTTACATCTAACAAGTGGAGAGACCACGTATTTTGAAGAAAGAGAAATAAAATAACACGAACAATGGAAGCCTTGACCACAAGGTTGAACGTATGGCCAAAGTCAGTGCCCGGAATATGAGTAAACCCCTGTGCAACAAGACATGCTTTATACCAATCGTTTTCCTGATCACGTTTTCCTTGAGCTAGTATTGCTTGGTCATACGCTCAGCCCTGTGGTCAAGGTTTCCATTGTTCGTGTTATTTTAGCTCTCCATGTTTAGAATAAGTGGTCTCTCCACCAGTCATATGTCAAAAATGCATTCTTGAATGGTATTCTTCAGAATGCTATAATACCATGTAAAAAGGGAGATGATTATCACCAACGTGGCAATTGCGAAAACTAAAGCTCAACAGAATTGGAGGCATACGACAAAGAATCTCAATGCGCTTGTTAGATGTTGTGAAAAAGGATAAGACTAGTAAGATATTACGACATGAACCCTACGTGAATCAAGTGAAGACCAAAGATCCAGTAGGAGACTTGTTCACTATAGCGTATAATGCGATGATGTTTGAGAAGCGAAGAGAGCAATTGACGTGAGATGACGATAGAAGAAGTTGGTGTCTACGGGCGTATTCAAAGAAAATATTATTCTCACCAACTTATAGATCTAGAAAAATCCGGACATTGCTTAAAGTTGGAAATAAGTAAACGTCGGTGAAATGATGGGGACTCAAGTTAACAAATTATAATTTTTAGGTGAACATCATATCATATGCATCATATGTATGGGTTTTTTCGTATAACATGTTGAATTGTAGTTCCTAACCAACCTGATTAGGATCCACGAATAATACGTGCATGCTCACACACTTTTTATGTGCTCACAAATATTTAGATATGATAATTTCTTGAAAAATAAATATTTTTAGGTAAAATGTAATATTTATTAAGATTGTTTAAAAAGTATTACTTTTTACGATAAAAGTATTAACTTTTACGATAAAAGTATTAGGTTCGAAATAATTAAGTAGAGATACTTCTTAGAAAATAAGTACTGCATTTTTAATTTAGTGTAATACTTTTCGACTTTGAACGTAAATATTTTTTTCTTTTTTTATAAATTAGAAAGAAATATCTTAATTTATATATTTTAATGATGATCTTAAAATAACTTGATTTGAAATTAATAAAGTCTAATTTTGTATTCCTTCTATTAGAAATGGATTTGGGTTGGGGGCTAAGGGATGGGAGCCGGGCTGCTGGGAGATGGGGACTTGGGCCGCTAGAACTAGAGGGTGAGGGTTGGGCCAGTGGATTGAGTTGGGCCAGTTGTGTAATTCGACCCATTTTATATAAATAATCTGTGCACATTATACAAAAGAGATCCACTCTAAATTTTATGGCCCAATATTGACAAATTGAAATGCTAATAGAATTTTCTAGACTTGATTATGTCAATTAGTTTACTGACTTCGACGACTATAAATTGGAGCTTTGGTCTTTTGCTATGTAAGTACATAGAGTGTGTGCACCAAAATACGTGTCTAATGCTTCAAAAAGTGTGAGTGTGTATTAGTATTTCAAAGAGCGTGTTCAAGTGTTTTGAGTGTGTGTTTAGTGAGTATTGGATGTATTTAAGTTTAATTTATCATTGAGTCTTGGCTTTTGTTTGCTATAATTACTTTTAATACAGTAATAATAATTACTTATTTTGCTTTCTTCCCCAACACTTCATTCATCGTAGTAGATGTGTGGCTATGGAAACTTATTAGGATCAGAGGAAATTGTTAGAAATGGTCAATTACGACATGAAACTAAAAATCAAGTGCCAATATGATTAAATTTAAAAAATAATAACAAAATAATATTAATATAAGTAAAGTTGAACAGAATGACAAGAATGATAAGTAGAAGTGATATTTTTATTTTCATTATAAAAAGAAAATACCACTCCAACTTGTCATTTTTTCTAAAAAGAATTGTTTCTGTTATCCAGTGATGGGAATGTGTTCTTTAAATGATGAGGTTTTTTAGAAAGAAATTGTAAAAACAGGATACTGATTATTTGGGGTGATGTAAAATGACATTGCATATATAATTTAGGCATCAAAGAGGTGGATCTATGCATATTATACACACGAATCAATAAATAACAATTCATCAAATATGTCTCTCTCTCTCTCTCAAACACACATCTTGGATATATATATATATATATATATATATATATTCTTGATGGACATTCTTATGGCTTCACCTGCAAGTAGTTTTCTCATCAATGGATGGCCTGAATGGCAACTTTGTGCTGATAGCCGCACGGGTCGAAACACATAACGAAGTGGCACGAATCACATTGAAATCCAGCTTTACCATACTTATATTCACGACATAGGTCACAGCATCTTTTTCTAGAAATGAGTTGATATGTGAGAGTGTGAGGAGGGTCATGGCAAGCACTGGTGATGAGATATTGCTGCCCAAATTTGATGTTTCTGCAGTAACCTTGATGTAGCTGGTAAGCAGACGGGGTGGATGGACTGATCACACTCGCGACAGTAATACATCCAGTTCTTGGGATCCATTACTTCTTCGCAGATGTCGCAGTAGAACTCCCCTTGATGGTGTACACAGGCATCATACGTCAGTAGCAACGGGTGCTTGTCCCGTCTATGCTGATTGGATGCTGGAAGCAATGCACATTTAATATCCAATTTGAACGGACAGCCTTTACAACCGTAAAAGCCTTCATACGTAATATAACTGCCCCAAACAGCACAACGGACTGTGTTGTAAGAACTTGTAAACATTTGAAGTCTATGTTGTGGGTGAGCTGCGTGTTTTATGGTGTTGGGCAGAGAGGCGCCCTTGATGTCTACTGTAAAATTGCAGTAGGCATCTTCTGTACAACCGTAAAAGAGCCCATTCGTAAAGTAATAACAAATATCACACATCGTAGCATTCATGAGATCAGGAGAACTTTGGAGCACTAGGGAATTTATATGATCGTGTAGTGGATAATAGGGGTGTTTTGATGGTAAGTTGAACAGACAAAGTGGAGAACGTATTTGCATTCTCCACAACTGTAATAGTAGAACCTTTGTGAAGAAGAAGAAGAAGAAGAAGAAGAAGAAGAAGAAGAAGAAGAAGAAGAAGAAGAAGAAGAAGAAGAAGAAGAAGAAGAAGAAGAAGAGTATTGCTTCTTCTTATGAGTGATGGGTGTTATGCATCCATCACATATTATGTCTGAACTTCGTCTTCCATGTTCCAGATCATCATCATCGTCATCATCAGTGCGTCATCATTTTCTTCTGATGAGATTAAACTCAGTCCATGATGGTGAGTATGAAACTTGAATTTGCCAATGATGATCCCATTCTCCTGAGGGGCTGCAATATTTCTTTCTGCCCTCATAACAAAAGGTCTTATTAGCTCCTCAGACACCTCACTTATTGGGAGCTGCACTGCATCATCATCAGCACAAGCTTCTTTTCCACTTTCAATTCTGCAACAAAAAATAATCTCAATGCCATGATAATTTCTCGTCTAACCAATCTAGTTAGAAAATAACGAATAGCTGCTAAACTACTTTCAAATGAATAAGAAATTAATGGTAATGTAGTGATCATACGGGAAAATTGAACATAAGGGTGCGTTTTTTTGAGGCTGCACTTGATATGGACAACATAGCTGCAAATTTTACAATGATACACCCAATCTTGGAGTCTGAAACCAGAGCTACATATATCACATATGTACCCAAACTTGGTATATTGTTGTGGGAGATGAAAAGCAAGGGAGAGAGGGTGGCGGTGGTAGTTGTCCCTCTTAATGGCTGCAGGCGACCTTGAGCATCCCTCATGTATCAGTACTGGCAGATGATACATATATATATATATATGATAAATATTTATTATTTCCATATTCTCCACAGGCATCACACTTGAAAAAGAAGGCACCCTCAACAACCAGAGTTGGTGTTCGAGGTGACTTGGGTGTTGTATCATCATCGACATCTGATCATGATCATCATTAGGGACGAAACTCCAATCATATCCCCAGAACATGGAAAGGTCGCATCTGAAGTGGACCGTAAAATCAGAACAATGAGCACAAGTGTAATAAAGCCCAGCTGCATCTACATACCCCTCACACTTTACACATTTCAGTTGTTATAATTTATCAAAAATGTCGTCCTCTCTAAATACTTTTTGTTACATATGGTGGAAGGTTACAATATGATCATGTTTGAGTCTAAAACTGTTATTTTATAATTGTTATTTTATTATAATTGTTATAAAAATAATTGTTATTTCAATTCGTTTTCAGTTAGAGTCTTGATATTGTTTTTCTTTTCCAGCAGTTATATGTTTAGGGTTTATTATTATATTGAGAGTGGGCCCGTGGGCCGAGTGAACCTATACTATTGTTTTGCTGCAAGTTCAGAAGGGGTATGAAATTATTATTGAATTGATTCAACCGTTTGGCGTGGGACGGAACTGTATTCCGTAAGTGTTAATGTGTGTGTAAAGTTAGTCATCCTCTTTAACTCCAACAATTTGGTCCGACCTGCCGAATCATGACGAGTTCAGAAGAAAGAATCGGAGCCTTGGAGAAATGGATGGAAACTCTAGGGGCGGAGGTGGCTGAGATGAAGGAATCAATTACTACCCTAGCAGCCTCCATCGCGGACGTTCAGACCCTGTTGAGGTCCATGGCTCGCGGTAAGAAGGTTGCACCAAAAGCCTCGTCAGCAGCCTAGTCGTCCGTGTTTCTTGGAGCGCATAGTGTGCCTCCACCAATAGCATCAACCAAGTTCAGCCCTCGAATGGAATTGCGCATTTTCACGAGGGGAAACTCGTCTTCATGGATATTGCAAGTGGAGCAGTTCTTTTGCATTGAAAATATTCTAGAGGAAATGAAGTTGGAATATGTCCTCGTCGCAATGGACGGATCAACCCTCCAATGGCTGCAGTGGTTGTGTGATCGCTTACCAAAACTCAGTTGGCAAAAATTTTCAATGGAATTACTTAAACGATACGGAATTTATCCTCGTCCGAATTAGTGCGAAGCCCTTGCTTTAACACGTCAACAAATTATGTGGATGAGTATGTGGACCATTTTTTTATCTCGAGAGAGATAGCAATATCTTTTCTCACAGATGAGGATGCTCTGGGTCTGTTTCTCAGTGGTCTCAAAGAGGAGATTCGAGTTAAAATTCGATCCAAGGATGCAGAGGACATTGTCACTACCATGCACTTGGCAAGAGAGATTGAGCATGAATAATTAGTGTTCGCTATTCACCAACCCTTTTGCTAAACACCGGTGCACCCGTTCACAACTAGCAGGTCTTCTGTGCCCCCCACATACACACGAACAATAGGAATTCTAGCAGCCAAGTCCCCAGCTTCAGGCTTTGGGCGTGGTTCATATTCAGCACCATATGCCCCGCCTAAATCTACAAGTTTCCCGTGAACCAAGACACGAGGCAGCGATGCCAAATGTCCCAATCAGAATACCAAATTCTTCATTCTAAAGGGCTATGTTTCAGATGTCGAGAACCTTATAGTTCGACCCATGTGTGTGCCAATCAGTCCCTTCGCATGATGGTGGTGGAAGATGAGAATCTGGAAGCGGGAGAGTGTGCAGTGCCTATTGAGATTGTGATAGAGGAGGATACCTCCCTCCAAACCCTTCACTTGTCATAGACGGCTACTCTTGCGTTTGACGGCCCACAGGCAATGAAGCTTGTTGATGAAATTGATGGGAAGGAGGTGATTGTGATGGTGGACAGTGGCACAACGCATCGCTTTATTTCGCCCACTATTGTGGAAGCCCTATGTCTTCCTAAGGACGACTCTTCTAAACTTCTCGTTACCTTGGACGATGGCAAGAAGATTAGTATGTCAGGGGTGTGTCCCAAGATTACGATGAGGATGGAAGCAACAACATTCATTTTTTTCGCCTATGTGTTTCTAAGTGGGATGGATCTGATTTTGGGAGTCTCGTTCCTTGCTGTCCTGGATGAGATGAGCATACATTGGGCCACTCAATCATTGAAGTTTTGTGTGTATGGACAACAAATCTGCTTACAGGAGGTTGCGGGGCTAGTTCGGTGTCAAATCTTGTCCATTTCTTCTCGAAAACTAGTGGAAGTCAAATCATGTTGGATTTTGGCATTTGGAGCTGAATCAGGTGGACGTGAAGCCTCCACCCACAGTTGCTCCTGAAATTCAGCAACTGTTGGATGAACTTTCCCAGGTTCTATCGCCTCTATCAGGCTTGCCACCACAACAGGGTTGCGATCATCAAATTCCGCTACAGCCCGGAGCAGCTCTAGTGTCAGTTCAGCCTTATCGCTACAGTACAACCCAGAAGGCAGAGATAGAGCATTCGATGGATGATTTGCTATCCATTGGTCTGATTCAGCCGAGTACCGATCTGTATTCTACTCTGGCTCTTTTGGCTCACAAAAAATATGGTAACCAGAGGTTTTGTGTTGATTACCAAGAGCTGAATAAGCGCACCGTGCCTAATAAATATTTGATTCTGGCAATTCAGGAGCTTCTAGGTGAGTTGCAAGGGGTGGTGATAAATATCTTATTATGGTAATTCAGGAGCTTCTAGATGAGTTGCAAGGGGTAGTGTGGTTCACTCAGTTGGATTTACGGGTTGGGTATCATCAAATTTGAGTACCACTTGAAAACATCCATAATATTGGGTTTCATACACACTTGGGACACTACGAGTTCATGGTGATGCCATTTAGGCTATGCAACGCCCCATCCACATTTTAGCCAGTCATGAACGATCTTTTTTTACCATTGCTACGGAGGTATGTGCATGTGGTTTTTGATGATATTCTCGTCTATAGCTCTGATTGAGATTCCCATATTGATCACCTCCGGGAAGTGTTGAGAATTTTAGCGGCATCTTCATCTGTTGTGAACCCAAAGAAATGTTCTTGGGGTCAGAGTTCTATCCATTATTTGTGACATGTAGTTTCAGCGGAAGGGGTGCAAATGGATCCATCTAAGGTGTTGGTTGTACTACAGTGGCCCACACCACGATCAACAAAGAAAGTACGAGGATTCTTGGGGTTAATAGGTTACTACCGCTGGTTTATTAAGGATTACGGCAAGATAGTACATTCTCTTACTACTCTTCTTAGAAAAGAGGAGACAGATCAGGGATTTGTTTGGGGTTGAGGTACGGGTTGCCTTTGCATCCCTCCAAAAAACCATCACTACAGCTCCAATTCTTGTCGTGCCAGATTTTATCATTCTATTTTGTGTAGAGTGCGACGCTTTGGGAAGGGGGTTAGGGGTTGTCCTAATGTAGAATAAACGATCAGTGGCCTACTTTAGTAAGGCATTTGATAAACATAAGATTTACGTGCAATTCGGGGTTATTATGTATAGTTTTTTAGGCAATTGCATGTACCTAAGTGGCGAGTTCATCATGATCTTGCTACATTTTGTTATGTCACGTGTTTATTGAAGTTTTGACAGAAAAATAGATAATTAAGGGTGTATGGATCACGTCTCAAGTTACACAGATCGTGCTTATCCTCGTAATATAATCTTAACCGACGTGATTTGGTGTGATTCGGGCATATCTTCTTATTCCAAAATAGAGATACAGCGGCTATCAAAA